>JAEAOA010000200.1:1385000-1777500 GCA_016746295.1 Potamilus streckersoni
CCATCCCGCAAAATATTACCAAACAACAGTGATATGAAATGCTTCAAAACTAACCGCTGCATATTAGTAAAAACAGAATTGAAGCTATTTATTATATTTTATTACAACCTCATAGGTTTACCTTTTAAATATGAATCATAACCTAAAGCACAAAAACTCAAACCATTGAGTATATAATCAGGGAGAGATAGAACAGAGGGTTAATTACACTGACTTAAAAATCAACGAGAATATTATAGGATGGATCATATGCTGTAAGAGGTATAGCGAGGGTCAACTACAACACCTTAGAAACCAGTGAGAATGTTATAAGATGGGATATTATACTGTGGTCTTGTATTGAGACTCAACAACACCTATCAGATATGTTATAATGGGTGGCATTATACTATGGGACTTATAGTGTTGGTGCTTTATAATAGCTTAAAAAGCATTGAGTGTTACAACGTGTGGCATTATACTGTGAAGCTTTAAAGTGAGGGTCCACGAATATTACCTAAAAACCAATATACACTGTGTTCATGGCGGAAATGTAACGTGGGGCTCTGTAGTGACTTTTATAACTTAAAACTCCCAATTAAAATCTTATAACTAGGGTCCACTATAATGGCATAAAGAAAACTAAAAATATGATAAAGATCATAAAAACCAACTAGAACTGGACTAGTTTTTATGTAAGGTATCTTTATTAAAGCAATAAACTGTAACATTTGAGTTAGTGGGTTCAATTAAACACAAAAACATGCATTTACACTATAAAGAAACTAATGTATTCGATTTGCACGCTATTAAGTAACGGCATGCACTAGATTCACATTATCTTTATACTCTACTTCTATGATGTATCTAAGATTTCGTTTTAAACAATTACAAACAAACTGAAATGTTTATCGCCGGTGACAACGTATCTTAATCACATTTTAACTTTGAAAGCCAACTTTCTATTGGTTCTTTTTATGACTCAGTAAAAACCACCTGAACTTTGAACTGCCAGTATTTTGTGTGATATCATATACGAGATCATCATATATATTATTGACAATTGGATTGTCGGGATAACATATTTTATATGAGATAACACGATATACGTAATCAGGACTATATTCTTTGGATTGTACTGTGCCCAGAAGAAAGTCAATTACTGCAAGAATAACGCATCCTCAAGGTCATTTAGGCATCCACTAGCATTTGCTTATGTTGATATGTATGGTAGACACAACACACATGTTCATTGAGGAATGTTCGAAGTGCCCTTCTGCCGTTGATGCCGACTCAGTCATTCATTCTCTAAAACACAGTGCCAGACACTATTTGCGACCCACTTCACCCATCAAAAATGGTTAATTTCACAACTACTAAATACTACTTATTTCTTTTTTTTTTGCAAGTAACAATGAAAACTGATACATACCAGTCAAAAAGTTATAGAAATATTTTAGTTCTTTCAATTACCTTAAAATTGCTAAAATTAAGATCATGTTTCATACTAAATTTTAAAGAAGTGTGCGTTAATGTTTCACCTTAACGTTTTGTAAATGATAATAATACTATTATAAATTTTACTCCTAATAAAACCATGTTATAGGTGATAAGAAAACCATCGGAATATTTCTTTGATATTTAAATTGAATTCATAGTCCTCTGTTGCATCTGTTACAATTCATTGGTGGGAAAGACATGAAAACTTAGCACGTGTGTAAAACCATTGTAGTGCTTATACTATTTTAGCAGTTTTACAATTACGATTAAAATTTTCGTAATTAACGTATTTTCATTACAAATGAAACCAAAACCGCACGATGACATCAAGTATCTCGTACAATGGAATCCCATTGCTATATCAATTAAGTATTCAATCTACTGAGTCTGACAAAAATGTTTCTGGCATATTGTTTAATTATAGATATGAAGTTTCAATTTCTAGCTTGAGCAAGTACAAAGGAACCTGCATACATTCAGCCTTAAACTCTGAATTCAGATCAAAACTTAGTGTTGATTTATTGCTTTTCTACTTACAGTATGTAAACTCGAGAGCAACAAAGCCACCAACTCAAGAAGGACAAAGCCCTACTTTCGAGTGGGACAAAGCCCAGAACTCAAGCGGGATTAAGGCCCCAGCTCAAGCGGGACAACCACCTTCTCAACTCAAGCGGGACAAAGTCCCCAACTCAAGCTGATGGGACAAAGCCCCCAACTCAAGCGGGACAAAGCCCCTAAACCATATTCAAGCGGGACAAAGTTCCCAACTCAAGGGTGACAAAGCATCGAAGTGAAGAGGGACAAAACTCCAAACTTTATTGGGACAAAGCTTCTAACATGAGCTGGTCATAGCTAGCTCCAAAGTCGACGAGTGTGGAAAATGAACCCTAATGGTAACCAGTATATTCAGAACTGTATTTTTCTCCTAAAACCCCCCGTCCTTTTTGGATCTTTATATCCGGTATCACGTGACATCATGCAATACTGTTGATGTTCTACTGGCGAATTCCTTCTCTTTCTTGTGAAGAGGTCGTTTAGTACATGCAATATTTAATAAGTACAAACATGACTGAAACTTGGTCTTGTCTCTTCTTGGGTACAGGTGAGATCTTTAACACTTTACTAAATGACCCTTTTACTAGGTGTCATTGTTGGATGAATGGTGTATGTTTAAATTAAACTTTCAGGAAAATGTGCAATAATACGTAACATCATCAATATCATCATGATTATTTTTAATGCTTCTTCCAATCTGTTACCAAAGCACCATGGCTGTACAATTTCATGATACGCTCCCACTCCCCAACCCTCAGCTTGACGAGTGCATACTATGGTCTAGGGGAGAGAACTCATGATATTTTTGTTGTTTGTCATTGAAGATGTCGACGTATTTGCGATGTCCAAAGATAGCACACTACACTTTTTAATACGACCAAAGTCAATTTTTTTAATTAAAATATCTCAGATTAGTGCGCATGTAAATCTACAGGAACTGAGAGTGTTGCTTCCGATATTAATAGTGGTCGTTGAGGATTCCCTAGAGCATACCCTACTGTATATGGTAACCTGATGTTAATCGTAAGATGGAGATGAAATGCAGTAGATACTTAAGCCTGAGGCTAAAAATGGTAGTTTTGTACAGGTTACGAGTGTACGAACTCGAGATGGATAAAATGTATTCGGTTCACTTCCGAAATTATACATGGATAGCGTTGCTCATTTCCTGTTCATCTATGCAGGACTCACAGTACTAATTCAGGTTCCACAGTAAACATATGAAAACACCCTGATATTACAAAGGCAATAACTGTAAATTTCTGAGTGCATATGATCAAACCTATATTTATCAGTCTAGATGAAACCTGGATGACAGCTTCTGTGTAGTGAAAGGATATCAGCCGCGGCATTATCTAGACCCACATGTGTTTGAAACGTATGCTTTCAATTGCACACCAAAGAGTCAGGTGCTAATTTCAGTAATGAGTGTTCCAAATAAAGCTAGTTAAATGACTGAAACTCCATCAATAAAACCATGTTTCTATTTTTTCAGTTATAACATGGATTAGCTCTTCAAAAATATCCTTTCTCCAACAAAATAACTCTCATTATCAACCAATTCTGGCCACCCAAACCCATATATGCTCTATATTATATTTACCCATTTCAAGGCTGGTTTCCATTTTTCCATACAATTAGTACCGCGTTTTCTGCCGGGAAATGTCAGCACACTGCTTCACATGTACCGTTTAAGACGTTAGTAAGATGTTGTACCTTATTACGATTGTATATAAATTAATTCGTTATTAAGATGTTGAACCTTTTAAGACGTGATTATGATGTTATACCTTTCAATTCGTTATTAAGATGTACCCTTTAAGACGTGATTAAGATGTTATACCTTTTAATACGTTATGAAGCTGTACCTTTTAAAACGTTATTAAGATGTTATACCTTTTAATACATTATGAAGATGGTGGACCTTTTAAGACGTTATTACAATAGTATACCTTATAAAAAAAAGATGCTGTACCTTTTAAAACATTAATAAGATCTGGTACCTTTTAAGACGAAATTGCGATGGTATACCTTTAAATACGTTATGAAGATGGTGGAGCATTGAAGACGTTATTACAATAGTATACCTTTTAAATTAAGATGCTGTACCTTTTAAAACATTAATAAGATCTGGTACCTTTTAAGACGAAATTGCGATGGTATACCTTTAAATACGTTATGAAGATGGTGGACCTTTGAAGACGTTATTACAATAGTATACCTTTTAAATTAAGATGCTGTACCTTTTAAAACATTAATAAGATCTGGTACCTTTTAAGACGAAATTGCGATGGTATACCTTTAAATACGTTATGAAGATGGTGGACCTTTTAAGAAGTTATAATAGTGTACCTTTGAAGACGCTACTGATTGTCGACATTATTCTTTTGTGTCAGTGTATGGTATATCATTGTTCTCATGCTGTCCTAAAGCATATTCTCTCAAATACACATTCAGTTTGTTCTCAGGAATGAATGATATCTTCTCTTAAATACAAACTCAGTCAGAGCCAACAAGATGGGGTGGGGCCAACCGGAGATATATCACCGGGGCCCGGGCCGAACAACAAGTTTTAATTTTATAAAAGAAATTTTTTGTTTGAACGAGAACTAGGAGAGGCCCAATTGTTGCTTACCCCAGGGTCTGTGATCGCTCTCTACAGGCCTGCATTTAGTTTGTGTGATATCAGTGTTTACATTTATAATACTGTATGACCTATTCTCTTCAAGACACATTCGGTTGTGTGATATAATTCTTCTTATGAATTAATACAATATTATATCAAACATACATTCAGTCTGTGTGATATCATTGTTAAGTGAATAACACATTCTCTGAAATATACATCCAGTTTGTATGATATAGTAGTCCTCATTAGAATTATGCGAAAAATAGATCGTCTCAAATACACGTTCATTTTGCGCGATATGATTGTTCTCAATAATGGATGACATATTCTCTCAAATACACAGTCGTTGGAAGCTAAAGATAGCACAACACACTTTTCAAAATTGGCCCCGATCTCATTTTTGAACCTAAGTGCTACGTGACGGTAAGACGCATCTAAATGTGTGGGAAAATGCGGATTAAGACAATTGATTCGTCTTCGCCGAACTGGGCACAACATGACGAAATCTTTGCTAGACTAAATGTATATTATTGTTGCAGATGGAACGAAACTATTACTACCCTTTCGTCATAGTTATTTGTCTTGAAATTTTATTTTTATAAAAAAAAAATACAACATTCATTTAACATTTTATCTGCCATGATTTTCTCAGCATAGATACTTTTCTTTCACTGATAAACTCTTTGCTTTAGTGTCGTCAAAGGATTTTGTGTAAAGCTAAAGGTCACCGACAGATTTTCTTTCTGTCGTCGTGAGCTCGATCCTCAGTAGGACGAAAGTGGGTATTTAAAAATAATGTTGCCATGGGACAGTGGTTCTTCCTTGGTTACCCTCAAGTCCTTGGATAATGTTGGTGTTTCAAGGCTGTGCCACAGTAACACAATGGGCGGCAATGGATCATGGCACAGTCCATGCAAAGCACGACGACAACTAAAGATGTTCTAACAGCATCAGGCATGTTACAACGCTTATATTGTGATGATGAGTAAGTTACTGTAAATACTGAACAAATGTATCATAAAGCAAAACTATTATCAATAGATAACTGTTGGGATCGGATAACGCATGCGATCAAAGCTAGGTGTGACACAAAACGATTTTAAAGAGAACACAAATGGTGATTTACGTAGGTCAAACATCAAGGCAGAAATATTACAATATTTCTAACAAGATGCAGATTTACAGATTGCATTAAGGAACTATTGCATCGAGATTATCAGCAACAACCACAATAGCAGGACGATCAGCATTAGGGAGGCCTAGTTTCGGTATTTGCTTTAGTCCAATCCACAGTTACGTGTCCTGCAATATTTACAGTACAACATGAAGATTTCATCAAATTTACTCGGACAGTCTACCAAGATTCAACAAAAAGATGACATAAAGCTGATTGAAAACAAAGATTTAAAACATGTGATGACTCCTTGCTTGAAATCGTTGTTTTTTTAAATCCGCAGTCGAATTACAAAATTTATTATACATTTGAAATACTTATACGTTTGAAAGAACTAAAGAAATGTTGTAAACTCCTGTAAATAATGTATCTGTTTTTGATGCCTGTTTAGCTGACTTCATGAAGTCCTCTAAGGTCAATGTGTTATTCTCTATATTGTGGTACCATCTCAAATGGCAGAGTAAATAATAACATTAGTTAAGGTACCTTTTACAATCATCTGCTAATAGAAATACGAATTAATTGCAAATACAAATTAAATCAGGTATAAATAAAATGATATGCTGTACTGAAATAATGGTTAAAAAAGTTGATGTAAAATAGAAAAAGTCATTCGAGGAACCAGTGTTACTTAAGCTAATGTTGAGTTGTTTGACGAATGAATAATCTAATAATCTATATACAGATGATTCTGTAATGTAGAATGTTTTTTTTACATGCAAAGGGAACTACATTGTGAACTGACATGAATATAAGTTGACATTGCTGTCTTGCCAATGGAATCTTGGCTACATACACAATTTTAAAATTATCGAAGAAGATGAATTATCAAATGATAAAAAGTAATGACTGACTTGTGGAAAAATACTTTTTCTACTTTATCAAAATTTGTTTTGATTGCGAACATGAATTATTTATAGGACTGAGGTTCTTCTAATCGTAATCTTAGTATGGCATTTATATTACAAAATCAATTGGCTATTGTATAAATGTAATAAGTAATGAAGAGAATAGCTCCAAAGAAAGTAGAAAGGAGTATTCCACGTTTAGTCACTCTTTAGTCAGTACGTCCTCACCCCTACCAACACAAAGCCTGGAACTACTTGGACTATCAGTCAAATGGAGATTGGTTCGTAACCATACATGTGAAATCTATTTTCAGCAGACAGATGAAAATAAAGAGCTATAATTATTTGAAAGAACTTCAAGAAAATCGTAGAATAAAACCGACTGATATTAATTTTGATATTTCAATCTGCTGTGACATTTCAATTTGGTTAGATAATAAATTTAAGAAAACGTATTTAAATTTAATTAATGCAAATTGTTTCTATTGTCTATGGCCAACACGTCTGCCTCTTCTCGGCTATGCTCTAGAAGAAGCTAATAATTGGTAATTATTAATTAGTAAGAGATTAGTACATTTGGTATTGAAAGATACTGCATTTGTCAAGTGATAAATTCAAGGTACCATCTTGTCATTTGATTTAAATAGTGGAGTACAATAGGCCTACTATTACCTTAAGCTACAAATTTTCCAAATTCTTGTGTGAGTTTGTGTCGTCTTGGGCTTATCACGGAAAGATAAGAAAAATGTCTCAACATCCGGAATTGGACCCCAACCCAGCCTACCCCCGCAAACACCAAGCAAAGAATAAAGCAACTGCAACATATTAAATAAGGGTATATATGAAGTTATTCCAATACGTAATTACACTTCTCTGCAGGAAGAATCATTCGTACACTATTGCCGCAAATATATGGCCTCGGTTTTACGTCTCTTCCCACATTAAGACTTTGCAGAAGGTATGTTCTGCTGTTTAATTTGCGACTATTTAGTTTAAATACAAAGGAACAGAGGCGAGAACCAATCAGTGGCTGTTTTAGAGCGTCTGAAACTGAACGATGTTATCTGAGTGTATGTTTTCCTAACACTTATTCATGAAGAAACGAACATATAAACAATGTATCTTTGTTTTTGTGTGTCTTATTTGAGATTACTTCAAATGTAAAACAAAAGTTGGACGAGAGGTCAAAGACAATTAAACAAGTTACTTACAAATAAATATTCTGACTAAATTGTTTGCAATCTATTAGATTAATTTTATCACATAAACAACAACACTTATAATGGCAAAAAATGCAATACTATGAGACTATACGTTTGAAACGTTTCAAAGAACCATAAATGTTTTCACTGAACATGGATGTCACCGCAAGCACATATATCTGTGCCTGACTAGCATGTCATAACATAAAAGAGCGATACTTCTGGCAAAGTATATGCAAATTCGAATGAACCTGAAAAAGAACACTTAGAAGCGATAAAACTAAAGGAGTATAACTCTGAAAATACCAGAACGTCATGAAATAGTTTATATCAATAATGCGTTCCATATTCGGCAATTCATTAAAGACTGCATCTGCCACCAAAAAAATAGTATGATTTTACGGATTAATGAACCAAAATAAATAGTATGATTTTACGGATTAATGAACCGAAAGAAATGGTATGATTTTACGGATTAATGAACCGAAAGAAATGGTATGATTTTACGGATTAATGAACCAAAAGAAATGGTATGATTTTACGGATTAATGAACCAAAAGAAATGGTGTGATTTTTCGGATTAATGAACCAAAAGAAATTGTATCATTTTAAGGACTAATGAGCTGAGTTGAACAATTACCAGCCTCCAATCTGCTAAACTCAAAAGTTCTAACCGCAAGTTACAAACAATAGCAATAATGACGTAAACGTGATACACGTGTCCTGAAGAGACCTTGTAGCCTAGAATAAAGTCATATTACTGCAGAATATTAATCACAAAGGAATGTCTAAATCACGATGACGTTATGATCCGGTTTTCAGATGCCATGCTAACAAAGTGTTGACTCACAAGTCTTAATTACTTTACTGAATATTAGACTGTATCTTTTTCTTTATATTACTACATAGCTTTCAAATGGAGCGTATGTTGGCAAATGAACCATTTTATATACCTTTTTATAATATAATGAGAAAGCAGAGAAAAAAAGAAAACCCCATCAGCTTTCAGTTTGAAAGGTGACATTTACTGTCAGATGCTACACACAACAGCAAATCCAACTGTCATATATATATATATATATATATATATATATATATATATATATATATATATATATATATATATATATATATATATATATATATATATATATATATATATATATAAAGTTGTTCATACTTGCAGTCTGACATTTACTTTTTCATGTAATGATGAGTTTGCCCAAAATATTTTCCCTTCCATTTCCTGAGTAGTTTCCTTGTCCTAAATGTCAACGCACCAATGCCTCGTAAAGCTTACAAATGTCAAGATTATAGAAGGCAAATAAATGTATACACCAATCAGCATAATTTGATATATGTGAATGGAAATAATTGATGACTAAGATAACCGCACAGACATGATTCTATTGTTTTTGTCATTTTCACATAGAAGGCATGCAATGAAAAATTCAAATAAGATCACACAATTAAATATTTATATTTTAACTTGCAAAAACTTGTATATTGCATTACTTATATTATAGGTTGTAGTCCCTGTGATGTCGTGCCTAATCACATGTCTCTATTATATAAACATTTTCTGTAATAAAATTACAAATGTTGCATATACACAATCGATGGTTATTACGAGCCTATGATCTTAACCAAAGTAGCAGAAAAGAGTGAAAATTTTGTAATATTCAACAGATAAGTTATGTCACTAGAACTTAAAGCGAAAACTTAAAATAACCTTGGGTATTGCGAATTAAATTCCAAATATCCAGAAATTAAAAACAGAAGTTCAACCGAATAGAGTTCTGAATAAACTTTAGGGATATACTAAATGATTTCCAACGACGATATCATGGGTGAATTGTCACTTTTGGGCATCTACTGTGATCTCTCATTTTCATCAATCTTTCTTTTTATCCATTTTTATTCTCATTAATAAATAAAAAAAAATTGATGCAAAATCATTAGAGACAGAACAACTGATTTGCTAAAGGCGACATCCGGATCACTGTCTGACAAATGTTAGAAAAGGTCTCGTGAATTGAGACTGAAAAATATATTTATGTATCAAAGAATTTTCTTTTCAAATTATAGAAGAATTGCTTTTCGTTAAATGTATATTTTAAAACGCAAACAAGAAAACAAATTATCACATACTTTTATGCATACAACAACCCATATATCTAATACATCTGACATTCCATAAATGTGTATTACATGTTTATATCATCGTGAAGTAGTTCATTTTCTTGCAATCAGAAAAGAAGTCTTCGTGGTCCGTTTTTTTCGAGGGTTGGGAAGTGGTACTATTTTTGTTTTAGGCCTGTTAAAATGTGTTGTTTGTACCAATAGCGAGATACAAAAAATTGGTATTTGATGAAGACTATTAAATAAACGGTATTAAAAAAAAATATCAAATCAAGTTTTATTATGCTGGAGGTAGCTAAATACAAAGCAGCATTTAAAAAGAGCACTTCTTAGTGTTGCTGGCCATGATTGCGTTCTCATTCTCAAGGTCAAAGGTATGACATGGCTTGATACAAAACTGCATCAAGTTACTCAAACGATGCAAAGCATTCATGGTATTCGATGTTTCATTAATTGAAATTTCACCTTATTTAAAATTTATGGTATTATATTTGTCAGTGAATGTCATTAGACTATATCAGTAGACATGCATTTTATCTTTTGGAACAAAGAATCTTTCAAAACGTGTATTTTTATGTAATTTATTAATCTTATATGATATTCGCAATCGTTTTTTTTTTTAAATTGTCAAACTGCGTATGATAATTCACCTTTCACCACAGTAAGAGTATATATCTGTTATACCCAGTGAAGAACAATAAACAAAAAAAAATCCTATGATAATGTTTCGTTTAATAATTAATCGCTTTTCAATATATTGATATTTGTTTCGACCTTTGTGCAACATATTAAATGCAGAATCTTGTCGCTTCCATTGCATTCATTCAGATTTATAATTACAAAATCAACAGCAAAGTAGTCTGTTGTACTCGTATATAACAAAAAACAGTTTTCAGCGTGAGCCTTGATTTGATAGGAAATCTGTGTATCTGAGGTTTGTGGTTGTCAGCTTTACAGCTGACGTTATCTTTGAAATCAGTGACTGTGGCAAGTGTCATAAGGTAAAATACAGATTGCAGTCCTTGACTGGAGTTTGGAGCCAATGGTGTGGTCATGAGTTTGAGGGTCTGAATTTAATGGTCTGGATAACTGGGTCTACAGAATAGATCTGGTATCTTGCACACTGTAACCTATTTAAAATATTTGTATTAAAAATGTCCCAATTATTAACATTAGTCAAAGGAAGCAAGAAATAAAATATAAAATATTTCATGAAGTTTTCACACGAAACTTATGAATCTTATTAATTTATTAAAAGTTTTGATATAGCATATGTTACAAATTGTTTTCAAATCGTTTCATAAGCGCCGATTCAACATTCCTTTACCTTTGACAAATGTTAAGATAACATTTACGTTTACTTCTGAGCAGCACAAAACAAAATTAATCAATTCCAGAAGCAAACACTCCGAAACCAAAACTATATATATATGCATTTTGTGGTATAGTTGCTTTCAAACAAAACACAATTTGTTTTCCTATTTTGTTACAAAATTCCGGCAGATCTGGGTCTGTGCAGTTTGTTAGGAGTAATCCGAACAATAACAACAACAACAACAATATACTCTGATCACCATGCAACTTCTGTTACGGCAGATCAGGATCATTGTTTTTGCACTTTGACTCGACTTATCAGCGAGTATATAACAAAGACGTCTCTGAATAACAGTGTATAGACCCAGACGACCAGTTACAGAATATGTAAGCGAGTCATAATCTGTGGTACCTTATTAATTTTATGCATACAAATTTGGAAAACTCTTGTGTTGCTAAGGCATCCTTAAAAGGGAGATATAGGGGGTTTATGGTTAGAATTATATAGTTTGGAGTGTTTGCGATTGTAAGTATCTCACAATCTAGAGACTGTTATTAGATGTTAAACAGCTCATTAATTTTTTTCTTGTATCGACAGAATAAAAAAAACCCACTTCCTTTCCTCCTTGTAGATTTTCAGCTGATTCTGTAACAAAGAAGTCTGATTTATGTCGTACACAGATTATATCAAAGCCACTGTGCATCATGCAATGTTTTTCGCTCTTTTTACTTATCTGTGATGGAAGGTTATATACTTTTTAATTCTCCTTAAACGAGAATTGTAAGAATTTTAAAAGTTTTGCCGTGCCACGAAAACATTTATATTTCGCATGTGTTAATTAAGTTTAAATCACAATTATATTGTGTGTATAAAGATGCAGTTTTATGTTCTTGTTTTACATTAATTACATTATGCATATTGTCATTATTTGGACAGAATCATCAGGTCCAGTCAGTATTGTTTGTTAGTTTGGACTAATATTTGTTTACAAACTAAACTCATACAACATCGATCTTCATTTGTAGATTTGAAACTTGAACCGTTCTAATAAGACTTGTTAAGTGATTTGTACAGACTATCTCCGGTATACGATAAACTTTCAGAATTTATTTCACAAAATTATTTCTAATACTTTCTTATTAACAAATCTTCTGACCAGTATAATTGCAAAATAAATATTTAATTTCAGCATTTGTTTTATCATGCTAGTATGCTATGAAGGGAAATCAAAACCCATTCTCACTGTTTATGGCTTCAAAAATTTTAGTACGGTAACCATAATAAAGATCTTGTATGTAATGATTTCCTAATTCTCCTAAAGAGAAAAAACAAACTGCTAAGTCTTAAATTCAAAATAAAGTCCCCTTTCTTTAGTATTTGTCTTCAATTTGCGAGTCAAACATAATTTTAACAGTTTGGAAGAAAAAGATTTTTGCTTTGATGAAACTAAACTCTTTGTTATATCTTTTATGCGCAATATAGCTGTAAGTGAATAGTTGTCATAGGCTGAATCTTGGATTGCACACATTTATTTTCCTAAAGATTAAATAAAATGCTTTTAAAATGAAATTATTTACACAAAGATATGCATTGGAGAAAAAGTGCATAATATGTCTGGGTTTTTTTTACACGCAGTCAATGAATCGCATTGAATTCCTTTATGGTCCTGTTTTCAATATATTCGAGAATTCAAAACCTGACAATTGAGCCGAATTTACCATAAGCATGTAAGACATCGCTAATAGTTAAATCCCTTGGTGGGACATCTTGGTATTTCTTACACAGGAAGCAATTTCTATGTTTTGCTGACAATTTGACGTAATTGTGTAAACTATGCATGGCAAAAGCATTCAGTGTTGGAAGGAATGCTGATGTTCTAAATTGCCCAGACGAGAAGTATCACAGAAACAGAAGTCACAAACTTTGATAAGAAATTCCTCAACTGAAGAGCCTCATTCTGATCATTGCTTCAAACCTACAGAAGATGAAGACAGCCAACACTTACAGGCAAAAATGACCCTCACTATGAAATGTTGGTTCAGCAATTGTACAGTAAACTCAAACGTTGACTTCCAAAAGTTATTGCACATATTGTTTGAAAACAAACTTGCTGCAGCAAATATTTTATATATAATTGTTTAGCTTTAAGCTCCTCCATATTTATATTAAGTTGCCAGTAGCTACATATTCAGTCTAATTTTAGTTGTTATTGAATATGTTTCCATAGATAGCAAAATTACGCACCAGCCACGTCATACTTTACACTATCTGATGAGGGAGGTAGTTGGTTCGAACCCCGACCAAGTCATGAGAAAGATTTATAAAAATGGTATTATCAGTGGCTTCGCTTGTTGTTCAGCATTAATTGGTTAGTATTAGGACTGGTCGGTCTGGTGTCAGGATAATGTGACTGGGTAGGACATCATGCTACATGTCTACAGTATGATGTTTAAGTATTTGACATCATAAACTGCCACACTGCAACTTTAAATTTTAGATACAATGCTAGGTAAAGCTACTCACGCTCTCTAAGTCTGAAAATTTGTTAACGCTACGTAACAAATCCAAATCTCTCTCTCTCTCTCTCTCTCTCTCTCTCTCTCTCTCTCTCTCTCTCTCTCTCTCTCTCTCTCTCTCTCTCTCTCTCTCTCTCTCTCTCTCTCTCTGACACACACACTCACACACACAGAGAACGAATTAGATGTAAGAATTATAGACACTTTAAATTTTAGATACGTAAAAACTCCAAATCACACACACACACACACACACACACACACACACACACATACACACAGAGAATTAGATGTAAGAATTATAGACACTTTTAATTTTAGATACAATGCTAGATAAAGCTACTTACGCTCTCTAAGACTACTATTCTGGGCTAAAATACTTAAAAAATTAAAACATGAACTAAAGATTTAATTGCACCATTTAGAAGTAAAATATTTGATTAGGGAAGCAATGTTTGAATATATTTTGCTAGTTTTGTCAAATGTTGGCTCTTCTTTGAAAAACACAACCCTATGCTGATCCTGGGGCCATTTCGTCAAAGATCTTTTAAAAAATTTGTATGAATCTTGATAGCTACTATGCTTATTGCCCATTTCGAGTTAGCATGAAAAAACAAATGAATATAAATTAAAGTGTGCATTGAAATACTAATGACATACACTTATAACGACCGTAATGCAAACAAAATATGCATTATAACCTTCATATATTTCATAACAAGATATATACACACATAAATACACACACGCACACACACATGTATATATATATATATATATATATATATATATATATATATATATATATATATATATATATATATATATATATATATATATATATATATATATATACAACATGGTTTATAATCTTTTATTGTTACAAGTTAGAGAATCTTGAGGAAATGGTTTTCCCAGAATCACAAGCAATGTATTCTTCCAAAGGAGGCAACACCATAATATATATTCGTTAGTCTGTCACACCAGTATATCATAACGTCAGCGCTACATGTAGCTAATATGACACCTACTCCTAAGATTAGTGTAACACTTCACAGCTTTTGTACAATTACGCGCTGTTTTAAAAACGAAGCAAAATATATGTCAAGTCTTAGTGCAGAGCTAACAACCTTTCCAAACATATGTTTAGTCAAGATGTAGACCACTTAAACTCCTCTTAATCATAGTTTATTTAAAAATCATAGCGGCTAAATTGTGTTTTCCATGTTAATAGTTTGGAATGGTGGAATGAGGCTTCCTGTTGTGATTTAGGTCATGACCCAACACATATACATGCTATGTACTTTGTTCTTTCATCTGTCAGCTATTTTTGTGCTGACTGGCAATTATTTATTAGCATTCTAATGCTGATACTGAAACCTTGCATCTTCTTTTTAAGAAGGACCTTGGTTTATACGTAAAGGCTGAGGAAGAAAACACGCGGTTATATGATGATATTTTGGAGCAGGTTAAAACAATGATTGAAAAATTATATGGATCATACACAATTTAGTGTGTGAAGTGTTTAAAATGGAATAAAGAGGAAGAGTTTGAAGCAGAGAGTACAAAGTCCATCCGAGTGCTCATGAATATTTTCATACATCTAATTGTGTTGAGCGTCATTCTTGCATAATCAATGACTATCAAATATAACATTGACATATTTATCATATCGTCTGCAACGCTACTACTGCCACAAATAACTCAAAGAAACCTGTGACCATGAGCATGACGTGTGATCTTTGAACCAAATCATTCTTCGGTGAAACAGGATTGAGACCGGGTGGGATTAGATCAAGATAAAACACCAAACACAATCACGTGGATGAAATGTTTATTTATAATGCATATGACTATGAATAATGAATGAATCTGCCAACGTATGCATCCGCATGAAGTCCAACGTTGGATACAACAAAATAATGGGCATACAGTTCAACTGTGGATATAAGAAGACGATATCGGTCCTAAATCGAAACGATCAAAGCATGTAATTGCATCGAATGAAATGATCATGTACATTAACGAATATGATCAACGTATGAAATTATTACCAAACATGATTAATATATGGAATTATACATAAGTATGGCTAACTGTAGTATTTTGGTGGCGTTCAAACGCTAAACGAACCCCTTCTCTACGGTTCGTTGCTAGGGAATGACCTCCCGCGGTGTAATTTACACAGCGTGGATGGATAGAAAAAAGAATGCAGATCTCTGAACAGGAATAAAGAAGAAATAAAACAACGAGCCCTTTCAATGAACAAATAAAACATTTAATCAATTCAACAACATAATTTCAAATGGAAGAAATCAATTTCTTTGCAACAAAAGAAAGAAGAAAATGTACTAACATGTATTCAATAAAAGCAATACAAATTTTCATTTTACTATTACTTATCAGTGACAGAATAAATACAGTTTCATCATAGCCTACGAGTCGTGACCTTGAGATCAACGCAGAATGGCATCATCACCTATCTTATCCGGACATCGAATTGTCCGTTCCTTCCTGCACTTCCAAACTTTGTCTAGTCGTCTGGACTAAGACTTTTGCAAGTCGAACTTTGAACGATTTGACGATCGAACCTAGACTTAGACTTCGGCTGGGATTCTTCTGATGAATCATGCCGTAGAATTTGCTCAGAATTTGTTCCGGAACATGGAATTTGCACAGGAAGCTGTTTCCTTAAATAAATAAAATGTCCCGCAATGAACATTAGGTAACTTTTTTCAAGTTCATATCTATATTTGTACATTCCCTGCTCAGAAAATATACTGCATAATTCTGTTTACTCACTCGTTCACTAATTTCTATGTTTACAAACAGAGATGGCCATTACATGTATCCTGAGCTTAATTCGGGTCACGCTAGCGGGGAACTGTAGATTCCGCTACCGTTTCACGACCAGTACGTATGTACCCGTATTTAACACCCCTTTACTTCTTACATTAATAGAGCCTAGTGTTAAGTTATATATGGCTTAGCCCATCAAATCTAACTATTCTAAAATAGTTTACGTGATCAATTAAATATTACGAACTAGTATATGAATATACACTCAATACATAGCATTCTACACAGAGATTTAATTCATAAATCTACCAAACATTACCCATCATGTTTTAGACTTGATTTTTTAAAAATTACTACTCAATCATATGTATCGAATATTCAATTACATGCAATCTTGTCAATTCTCTCAATGAACATTCAATTACATGCAATCTTGTCAATTCTCCCAATGAATTGATAATTAAAAAAAATCAAAGAATAAAATGTTGTGACTAACATTTCACTAAAACCTTGCAAAATGAAATCATACATACATCATAACATCAATACATTTGCAAATAAATCAACAAATGAAATAATATATTAAAATCTGGAAACTAAGATTACGTACCTTTGCCGTTTCTTATTCGTTGAACTTCCAATGTAGAGCCTGTCTCCTATCTCAGACAACTATCTGGCCCCTTACTCAATCACGAGAAACGTACTTTCTACGTTTCCGGAGTCGACCTTCCGACTTCTCCCAAGTAAGATTTAAGACTGAAGCAATTTGTTTCCAAGTAGTTCTAAGAGTTTTCAAAATTCGACACATCACACTAATATATGGATATATGTACAACATATGATCAATGCATTATATTTGTAAAAATATAATTGATATACACTCTGTCAAGAAATATGATGGCTGTATGATTGGTAATGGTTCATTAAGGTGTATGATGGATGAATGGTTGCTATATGGTTCATTAAGAATTATGAAGGATGTATGATTAGTATATGGTTCATTAAGACGCAGAAGGAATGTATGTTTTGTTTATGGTTCATTTAGAAGTATGATGGATGTATGTTTGGTATATGGTTCATCAAGATGTATGATGGGTGCATGGTTGGTATATAATTCATTAAGACGTATGATGGATGCATGATTGGTAAATGATTCATTACGACGTATGATGGATGTATGATTGGTAAATGATTCATTAAGACGTATGATGGATGTATGATTGGTAAATGATTCATTAAGACGTATGATGGATGTATGCTTGGTAAATGATTCATTAAGACGTATGATGGATGTATGAATGTATGATTGGTAAATGATTCATTAAGACATATGATGGATGTATGATTGGTAAATGATTCATTAAGACGTATGATGGATGTATGATTAGTATGTGGTTCATCAAGACGTATGATGGATGTATGATTGGTAAATGAGTCATCAATTAGAATGATGGATGTATATGTGGTATATGGTTCATCAATTTGAATGATGAATGAATGATTGGTATATGGTTCATCAATTTGTATGATGGATATATGATTGGTATATGGTTTATCAAGAAGTATGATGGATTTATATTTGGTATATGGTTATATGGTTCATCAAAAAGTAAGATGTATGTATCATTAATTTTCACTCATATATACTAATACTGAATTCAACTGACTAAAAATAGTCTGATTTATCTCATTGCATCTAGTTGACAATAACGAGACGCTTCCAATTCCATAGCTCTCGTCCATTGGTGAATGAAAAACTTCACGCGGTCCGTTATTCCAACCTGCCAAAAAATCCCCGAGGGCCTCCTTACCCTGCAGGCCTGTTGGTCAATAACCTCTTTCCTTCCTCACTGACAAAATTGGATCAGTCCTTTGTACCAACGTCAACATTGACTGCATCATCCGGGTTACACAAAATCCCCACGAGTTAAATGACTCTTAAGCTTTAGACTGCTTCCGCTAAGTGGACAGTTTCCTGTCGACATTTGTCTGTATTGTGTCGATAGAGAGAATGTTGATCTATCAGCAGTCTGGTTGGAGTCAAAGACACTGCTAAAGTACTCGAGGTAATCGGGTTTCTTACCGCCAGCATGCATTGTGTACGTGCAGAAGTGGGTAAACCGAACTCAGTATTTTTAAATAGTCAAAACTGAAACTATGCACCCCCGAGCAACGCTTTACACGGCAATGAAACCCATGAATATTTTCGCTCAAATATTATTATTGTAGTTGTTGTTATAGGGTTTAACGACATTTCTCAGCACATGATAGGCTATACATGGCGGCAAGTATAAATGGTGAAGGAAATACCCGGAAAACCCCTGAAAAACACCGACGTACGAGAAGCTACTGGCAAGCTTTCTCACGTACCCACATTGGAAAAACCCACGCAGACAGAGGCTAGATGTAAATGATCCGTAACGGTGAGCGCTTTAGGCCACTCTGGGTCCCTTGCTCAAATATTATACGAAAGTACTTAACTACACATAATTTCGTGACAGTCATATAGGCTAATACATGTCAAAGAAGGCAAAATAAACCAAACAAAAACAAACAATATAGCCTTTTCTTGCAGACGACAAAAGCTCAGAAACAATTCACTCTGTTGCCATTACTATCGACTCTTGAATTATAGATCCCGAAATCCGTTTTGGATAGATGGATAAATCTGATTAAAAAATTAATATTTTGTCCCAAAATACTTGAACAAAGAAAACACTGCAACCTTGAACAACGACCTTTGACCCCACATTAGTTGCAGTATTTTATATCCCATATCAATCATGTTTCTAATACCAGGGGACATTTACTGCATGGCAACAGTAGATGGCATTGTCTGCTCCAAACACGTAACGTAAAGAATTGTTTCCTGTGGCCTGAAGCTTTGATCTTTTTGACGTTAAATCCTTAGATCTGTTCCTTATACTGTGAAGTATTTAAGCGAAATCTGATAATGATCCACTGTTGCAAACGGGTGATATTGCTATTTTAGACCGTCCCCCACTCCATCACATAAAAATGCTTTAACAGAAAAGTTGACGCATGACGGATGGACAAATGGATACACTTTGTAGTTTTTTATCTTGCCATTTGCGACAATATTCGCAGCCAAGATTTAAACTTCTAGTCCAAATAGCTTAAAAATTAGTTTTTCAAACACAATACCTATAAGTAAGCAGCACGTTCTATTCCTATGTTGGCAATATCGAGCCGGTAAAACCTGCCTGATAAAAAAAAAACAAATAGCAATCCAAACGGATGAAAAAATAGACGGAGTTTATGAAAGAAATTTGTAAAACATTTCAATATGCTGACGATTGTTCACACTTTATATCTACCAAACACTTATATAAACACCTCATCGAAAAATACTATGCATTCGGTAAAGCGCCAGGAGCAAAAAATACCTTCCCCCAAAACTGAGATACTTTTAATAGGGAATTGGAAGGGTTACCATCCAGGTCTAACCCCAGAACTAATAAAAAATAATACTAAAGTGCTGGGAGTATTCCTGGGTGAAGATAGAATAGAACTTAATTACAAGCAAATTATAGATAGACTAGACAAGCACACAAATATTTATTGCAATAGATACATGTCATTACTTGAAAAAAAAATCGCCAAAACTTATTTTTTTTATTCTTATTGGCATGAATTAGACATAATTGACTTTGACCTAATTTACTTAAATAAAATAGAAAGCAAATTATAAACTTCTTTTGGAACGGCAGAATTTGCAAACTAGCCAAATTTTCCCTACATTAAGGGAAATATGAAGGAGGAGTAGGGCTGCTTAATTTAAGGGCAAAACAAGTTTCGAACTACATAGATTTAATTAAGAGCCTTGTACCTGAACCAGAATATTACTGGCAGGAAATATACTGTACTGGTTTGGTGTTTACCTTGCAGATAAAACCGAGATATGTAGAAATAATATAGAATAACTAAAACTATATCAGCACCCCAAGGAAAAAGGTTTTTACACGCAAGTAATTAAAACATTAACATATCAAAGAAATTTGGAAAGGTGACAACAAGGAAAACCTATACAAACAGATTAGAAATAAGTTAATTACGGTACGTAAACACAAGATTGAAGAAAAATACTTACACTTATAATGGATAAACAACTAGAAAAATTGTCTAAAATAAAAGGAATCAAAAAAGATCTAAAATATTAGAACATTTACATGACTTTTGGTGGACAGGTGAGAAAGCCCTCCAAAGAAAAATAATTCTGAAAATACCACCATTTTCAATTTGCAAAGAAAAAGAAGATAATAAGAAACACATTATCTTAGAATGTAAAATTCTAGACAATTCTAGAAAAAAGATAATCAACAAAATTAAAGCTAAAGGAGTATTTCACATTGGACAACTTATTATACACAAATAATATAACTGATAAACAACTATACAAAGAGCTCACAGATTTTATAAATTTAGCAAAATGTGTGGATTAAAGAAATAGAGACATAACACACACCGTTCCACAGCTCTCCTGATCTCAGTTAAAAGAAACAGAGGCAGAACCCACATGTTGAAAAATCCATAATTGGTGCTCAAACGATAACTCAATTGAGGATCCTGCAACTGTATAAAAATTATTCCCTTTCATAATTCCCACCTTTTTTGTCAACATTAAATGAAACGGAAGCAGAACCCTAGTGATAGGAAAAGACATAATTGGTGCTCAAAAGCGAACCCATCTTGGGACAGTGCAACTGGATAATACTTTCTCCCTGGAAAATATTCCGTTTACTTTCAATCATGGACGGTTATTCATAACCACTACCACCCCATATGTACGCATACTTTTATCTCTCTACTTTTGTGGAGACTTATAATACAAAAGGTAGCTAAAGAGCATCGGATATGATAAACTGTTATCATGACTACAAACATAATCAGAAATGTACACTCAAAAGGTCACCTTGATTGCAAACAGCCCAAACATAAAAAGTTATATGACTCTCCCGATTTCATATTAAATAGAATAGAAGCATACCCCCTCGTGATGAAAATGCCATAATTGGTGCTCAAACGAGAACTCATCTCATGATCCTGCAACTGTACAATACTTGAATCCACTTTTATAACTCCTCTTTTTTGACAACATTAAATGAAACGAAAGCAGAACACTCGTGATAGGAACCCATTTGAGGATCCCGCAGATGTACAATAATTTATCTTGAGAGAAAAAAAAACAACTTTTTTACTTCCTATCACGGAGATGATAGAAAGCTAAAACAAATAGAAAAACAACCCTATATATACAAACATTTTCTTCTTTTTATTTTTGAAATACAATCATACCTCACTCTAAGACTTGTTTCTTATACCCTTATACCAGGCATATGCCAAGGAATAAAGCTATACAAACAGATACAAACTTTCCTGGCCACACAAACCAATACAATTTTAAAAGGAAAGCTGCTAAGGTGCTAAAATGAAGCAATGTAACCAGAACATCCAGATCCAAGTCCGACATGGCATACAGGAAACCTATTCACAATAACAACTCAAAGCATGCATGCACTAAACAAATTATACACACTTAGTGACTAAGATTTAAATGTTTATATCTCGTCATTAATCATAATTTATAATTTTGGAATGGGATTTATATAAGAAGGAAACCTAAAATACAACTTGAACTAGATAGAACCTTCCCAGCAACGAACACACTTACAACATATGCATACATTATTACAACAACAAAGGACAACATGACTGGCAGACCTACTTCGAGGAAAAACAAAAACGTTCTGAGCAAAGGAAAAAGAAACCCGCCCTAAAACCAAATGGCTCTAAGGGATCCTAAATTCAAGTTAAAAAGGGATCGAAACCAGGCCCACTGCTAGCTAGGGAAGGGAGTATAGCTCTGGTTAGCTCGAGGGGATAAATTAACTATATGATATGATGAATAAGAAATAAAGCAACCGTTTAAAAATTTTATATAAAAAACGCAATACACAACACAACATATGGGAGGGTGAGTGGCACACCTACACTATAAAGCTTATTTTCGGAAAATAAAGAGTGTCACTGCTAAGCCCAAAACAGCCGTATATGTCAGGATGGAGTTAAGTGGTGTCAACACCAATACAGATAAATCCTATCATTTAGTCGTATGAAAACTGACTATGTGGCATTGTGTTTAATGAATTTTCTTTGAGACATTTAAAGACAGTTTGAATAATCACAAACCATGTCTTTTGTACCATCCAAACATGTCACTGTACCATCCAAACATTACCCAAATATTTCTCTTGAAGTTAATATTTATTCAGGTTTTAATACAGTATTTCATGTTTTTGTAATTCTCTCTCTCTCTCTCTCTCTCTCTCTCTCTCTCTCTCTCTCTCTCTCTCTCTCTCTCTCTCTCTCTCTCTCTATATATATATATATATATATATATATATATATATATATATATATATATATATATATATCCCTCTCTGTAGAAAGGATGTTCTGGTAACCAGATATTCATCCCTAAATTCCCATGCCACTATGCCTATAAAATTAAATGTTGGTTGATTTATGGCATGGCATGTACGAATAATGCCCCTCATTATATAAGAATTTATGTATGTTATAGTGGCATAAATAACGAAGACTTTAACTATCTGTGCTTAATGATCAAACAAGATTTGATGCAAAAAATTAAACTTTTATCCAGATATGTTTTCAATAAAAAGCTAAACCCTTAAACACTTTCCTTGTGCACTGTAAATATCTCAAAGTAGCAGTCTATAAACAACCTGAATTAAAGGAAATTTGGACAATCAATTTTTCTTGTGCTAAAAATCATTTTAACTGCAGCTTTAACTTCTATACGAGTAAAACAGATAAAATTAAACAAGATAAAGTATCAAAGGACGACGATGATGGTGATGACCATAAAAACAATAACGACTTTGCATTGTTTATTACCTTTACTGTTTTTTGTTCAGTTGTAGTTGTTGTTGTTGTGTTTATGTGTGTGTGTTTGTGTCTGTGTGTGTGTCTACGATATCTGGAGTGTGGCAGTTTAGAGTGATGTCTAGCTATGGGGCATCATGCGTCAAACTAGGCAGTTGTAAGTACCTTTTTTCTATAAATCTTGGTATGACTCGGCCAGGCTTCGCACCTGAAATATCCCGCCTTCGCCGCGGATACTCTATCTACTGGGCCACCAGAGCGGTCCAGTTGTTTTGTCATCGTCGTGATGATGTTACTGTATATAATTAAAGACATGGTCAATAATACTCTTGATGAAAATAAGATATTCCATCAAAAGATCTGTGGTAAATGTTTGCTCAATCCATGAATGTACCAGGTAAGTATCAACCATTATTTGAGTGTTGGGGTAGTCCAAAAATATTTAAAATCCCGCCTCAGCTATACTCGAGATGACGAAACTTTGCGTGCGCCTCCCACTGTTAGGCACGTATACGTCCTGTAAAAATGCTGAGAACAAATTCAGGATCAATCTCAGGTCTCAACCATCCCCACCCCCATTATTTGTTACACTTACGTGTTGGATGACACATGACAGCCACTGTGAAACAATTAACACATACTTTCCTGAACAATCGGTCAACAGTATATCAATCACACCAGACTTAATGAAAGAAGTTACGTTCGTACTTGTTTATAAGTGCAGTTCTACCACCCTGTTTTACCGTATCACGATACAACGGAAGACTAGGGTCTATGGTGTTTGTTCCACTGATCATTCCTAATAATCAACATGGACCCAGATTTACGGGCGCATAATGCGCCGGTGGATCTCCATCTGTGAAGTTTACAGCTGGACTGACTTAAAAGTGAGTATTAAACAGTAACTCTGTTCCATATATTCTTTCATAAATAACCCACAGATATAAACTCGAGAAATAAATCCATTCACTAACCGGAGAGCTGTCTGCAATCAGCGTTGCTGAAGACAACTTGCTGTAAGTGATGATGGATCGGCCATGCTGCAGTCTTGCTGGAGACCACCCCTTATATAAGTCTGAAATGGAAAATCAGCCCGAGCAATATGTGTGGGAATCATTTCATGCTTAACAATGCAGATAGAACAGTGGTTCACAACGTGGGCCGCGGACACCCTCTGTCCCTGGTAGGCAGTGGGGTGTTGTCAAGGGATATATATTTTCTCAATTGAGCCTAAAAGTACAAACAATTTTAGGGGGGTGGTCCACGAAAATTTTGGAAGTTAAGAAGGGGATCTCAGACTCGAAAATATTTGGAACCACTAACCTAGACAAAGAACATATGAATAAAAGAATTTTGTTTTTATGTGAGTCTTTCTAGTTATTGTGTACTCGTGCGAACTTGCTGAAAGCAAGCTCATAAACCCAAGATGAAGTTAATCTTTCTTCCAAATACGTAATTTACCGACTTAACGATTCTTATGTGTTTAATGACATAACAGCACTAAAAGAGTATTGAGTGCCGAAATCACGGGAGTAGAGAACTTTGCCTAGAGACAGATCATCACAGCCAACAAAGGTTGGTCTGATACGACATAATTTAAACCTGCACCAAATTGGTTGCGAGCATGACACATTTAAACAACAGCGGGTCTTATGTTTAACTTAATCAGAGGAACTGGATGACATCGTTGTTGTTAAATTTCAACATTTTTCAGATACAGTATTCAAAATTATATAGTGTATATATCCATTCACTATAGCCACATCAAGCTTGCAGACTGGCTTTTCATCTTATGTTTATTTAATAAATATGGTATTGCTGCTTTTTTATTTATCAAATGTTGTTTTTTGTTTTGATTGATTTATGTACTTCGGGTCATAGGCAAGAGAATATATTCAATTTTGAGTGGGCGATTCCTTTAAGCGATGGCAAGTACTCGAGAGGGATGATACGTATTCGAGAGTGATGACGAATATTCGAGAGTGATAAAGAGTATTCGAGAGATGGATGCTTGAATCATCAGTGTTGCTTTACGTAGATAAGAACATTTCCATGCAAGCAAACACAAGAATGAGAACGTGGAATTCGCGGCGGGCTTGGGCAAATGTTTATTGATAGAGAACACAATGAAATGACAAGAAATGTAAAAAAGATGCATTCTCTTCAGCCAGACTGAAAAAAACAAGTTAGACAAACTGACATTATGGCAGACTTGTAGAGTTGAGCTTTTTATTACTACATACAAAATTTTTATATTTTAAAGCATTCAACATTATTCAACGTAATTGCATTTAAATATCTTCATTTCTATGGTTTACTTCTATAGAAATTACGCTACAAATTCATTTCCCATAGTAAACCTATTCAAACACCATGATATTAAATATTCAAAACTTAACATTTCTGAGTGTCCATGATTACACCTATATTTCGCAGTATATATAAAAGTTGGATGTCAGCTTTCTGTATAGAGGAAAGGGTATCAGCCGAGGCATTTTCTGGACATGCACGTGTTTGAAATAGACTGCTTCTTAGTTACAATGATAGGTGTCTTTTAAACTAAAGTGCCAAATTAATAACACCTGTTTGACACACGGTACTAATGGTATGGAAAAATGGGAACCAGTCTGGATATGGTTGAATATTAAATATATAGTACATTTGGGTTTGGGTAGCCAGGATTGGTTAAAATAATGAAAGTTATAGTTTAGGTAAAATAATCTTTTGATAGCTTATCCTAGTTGTAAGTGAAAAAAAAAATACAGACATTGTTTTATTGATGGAATTTCAGTCTTTTTAACAGTCCTGAGTTTGGATCACTCAAAACTAAAATTAGCATCTGGTTCTTTGGTGCGGAAGATATAATACAGTTTGCATTTCTTGACATTCCATTAAAGGAAGGTATTTTACTTATTAATTTGTCCTGCCTGAGCTATTACATTTCATGAATACACCGCACAATTATTTTCGTAGAAACGTTAACTTAGATTCAAACTTTAGAAGACAAAAGTAAAAAGATACCAAAACACTCCTTCAGCATCAAGACCATATGGATTATTTTTTCATATAGATAGGCGCTTCATCCACTGTTCACATCTACTTGAGCTTAACTGGAGGGATGGGAGCTTTAGTAGCTACAACTAGCTTCATCATGGGTACTGTGAAATAATGGAACATATTTTATGATACAAACAGTCTCGATACTTGTGACACATTGTCAAGCAACGCTATAGTGGAATATAACCATCCTAATTTTCAAAATGTAGCTGTCAGTGGGTCTGATTTAAAGTAGGAGTTTTCAAAAATATTGAAAAGATGAAACGGTATAGCAATATGTCCATTTCCGGTAATTTCAAAAGAATGGTAATTGTCTCATTGACATATAGCGAATAATTGTCGAAAAGGAAGTTGAGAAACTTCAATAAATCAGACTGATAGTTTATATATATATATATATATATATATATATATATATATATATATATATATATATATATATATATATATATATATATATATATATATATATATATATATATATATATATATATATATACACATACACATACACACACGCACGAGATAGGCTATGCATTGCGGCCAGTATAAATAGTGGAGGAAGAACCTGGGGAAACGAACGGGAAGCAATTGGCAAGCTTTCTCAGATACCCACATTGGCCGAAACCGAGACTAGATCCCAAGCAGATGGCATATATATATATATATATATATATATATATATATATATATATATATATATATATATATATATATATATATAGAGATATATATATATATATATGAGGTAGAATGGGTGGATGATAATGTAATGTGGAACATGTTTTTCATGTTAGGTAAGATAAATATTCTTCTGTGGTTTGAAATAAATACTGCCCAAACTCTTTGATTGAAATAATGTTACGAGGTTACATTGTCCATCCACAACATTGTCTTGTTTATCACTATGTAAAAGCTTAACCTTGCCGAGTTGTTCATTAAATCAGCACGTGTTCGTTTCTCAGCCAGATATAAGCTCAACGGCAACACGGTGTCTAGCGTTGTTTACACATCATATAATGCTCAGGTATTGAACATGTTTAATCGACAAGAAAAGTAAGACGTCAGCTTAGGATGAGAAGTAAAGCTGGATTATTCCATTTCCCTCCGATGTATTTGGCAGAAACATAAATAGATAGACATGAGTCTAGTTCCGGAACGACAACATACCAATTTGACATGATCTTTCAACTTGTTCATAGATCTAGTCCTTAGACCATTTGCATCGGAGCATGTCATTATGATTGCCTCATTTTGAAAATAAGCCGTTGAAATAAACCCTTCCTGAACAACTAATTTCAAACAATTAATGGCAAACTTATGTTTCAATGTTTTCATCGTACATAATGATATTGAAATGTGCAAATTAAAATTTTGTAAACAATATAAAATCTGGAACTACTAAAATATTAAGTGGAGAAATATTGCATCACGAATCTAAACATTTTTTTAAAATCATAATTCCTGCTATTCTGTGTTAATATACACCATTCTTAGAATGTATTCATGTGACCCAGGGTCAACGAATCCAAAACGAGGCTAAGCTAGGCACCAGCTTATAAATTTGTTAGAGCCAGGGGACCAAATTATCGCAGATAAAGGTTTTGTTAAAATTAAAGAGAAAAATATTTTAATAAACAGATAAACAGTAAAACACATTTATAAAATGACATTTTATTTTAATTGTTTAGATATGATTCTTACCGAATACTTCTACTTTATCTAATATCTTCATATACATATTGGTTGTTAAAATTCATCCATCTACCAACTCTATAAAGTTAAATATGGGACCAATTTGTGTGTTTGGGGGCAGGGTGCTTGTATGGAGAGAGAGAGAGAGAGAGAGAGAGAGAGAGAGAGAGAGAGAGAGAGAGAGAGAGAGAGAGAGAGAGAGAGAGAGAGAGAGAGAGAGAGAGAGAGAGAGAGAATACAAATCATATGGCGAATAACAACCCTTTCAAGCGCACTGGATCCACCAAGGGATCACGTGTGTCAGGGATTGATTAAAATAGATGCAATAAACTGACGACGAACAGTGCGAAATCTCTGATCTCTCTCTCTCTCTCTCTCTCTCTCTCTCTCTCTCTCTCTCTCTCTCTCTCTCTCTCTCTCTCTCTCTCTCTCTCTATATATATATATATATATATATATATATATATATATATATATATATATATATATATATATATATACATATATGAACGGCTTTCAAACAGCTTTGAATAAATAATCCTGCTATATTGTGGGCAAATATATAACTGTCAGTCTGTTATTGAAACAAAAAGGCGTTTGTATAAAATAAATCGTGTGTCCATGGTGTCAGTTGACCAATTATTCTGAAAAGAAAAAATATGTCATTCAAAGGGAAAATACCAGTCCCTTCCACCCCATGCTCCAAACACAGCAAACACAGCAACTGGGATGTGCACTTTTGATACAAATTAAAATGAAAGCATACCGACATGTACCCAAAACTATTTAAAGCACACCATAAAGTCTCTACTGGTTTTGAGGACATATTTGTTCAAAAGGGCAGTTTGTGTCACTAAGCACATTTTGTAAATGTTTTTTTCTGACCGAGTGGGTGTTTTACCCACATTGATGATTAATCATAGATGTACATTTAAACCTTACCTAATCAGAAACAAATTTCATGCTTTAAATAGTCTATTTTCTCTATCATTAACTTGTATTACGTGTGCTTTTCAGAAAAAGGATTCTCAAGATAGGACGTAAATCAAATTAAGTTTTAGAGAATGGATATATAAAGTAAGGTTTCGTCATTATAGTATATGCAGTGGTAGTTCTATAAAATATTCTTGCGTAAAAGGAAGGAATCTCTATAAAATACATTACATCAGGGGTGCACACACTTTTTCAGCATGCGAGCTACTTATAAAATGATCAAGTTAAAATGATCTACTTACCACAAAAATGCATAACATATATAGGCTGGTGTTTTTTTTTAATGCTTCGCGACCGACGTATTGTGCCCCTGCATTATATTCATTACAGCCGCGATCAATATAATATATTCTCTTGCAAAAGGAATCTACGTAATATATGTAGTAAGGTCGCATCTGCCTAGCTTGACCTCGTTTTCGCGAGACATTAATATTCATGAGGATCTCATTAAGAATGGTCTATTGGACATATAGCCTTAATCTTTAATATTTTGACGTTAACAAAGTAGCAAACAAAATGGATTAAATGTACATTAACATTTCTGTTAAAGAATTGTGTATCATATTTTACATTACATCTTATGGAAGGATTAACACATTTTCAAAAGCTTAGAAGATACAATCATTGGTTCAGTGGTTGGAAACTTAGTTCACAGCTTGGAAAAATTTTGCAAAACATCCAGAGACTGAGAATTAAAAGAAAGTCTAATGCTTTTATTGATATGTAATCAATTAATAAATAATATTATACTTTTCTTACAAATCAGACTTAATTCTCTTTTTCTTCGACCACAATAATTTGTTAACTTGTTTATAAACAGCCATTTATAAGAAAGGTAAGAACAGTGACCTGTATTCATGTTTTGTTATTTAACCAAAATTATTCTCACCAAACGTATTGTAAAATGAAGCAAAGTTTATGTACTAAGGCATCTTTATTATTAGTCTTGAACAACTTTCGCTTCATTGTCACGGAGTATTTAAAATCGATGTTTTGATCATCTGCCGCCATAATTGTGGTCAGCGGGCAGATTTACCGCTGACATCATATGGTGTTTGTAAGCTGAAATAAATTTATTGAATCTCAAAATACTTTTACGAAATTACATATATAAACAGAACGCAAATCAAACAATCTTGTTAATAGCTATATTTGTGATGTATAAGTTGACTTTGCTTCAGCGTTCCTTGTTAAAAATGGTACATTTTTCTAATCGCATATAGGAAAAACAGCCAGGTTGCCCATCGTCCTGGCAAAATGGGCAGAGTTCAGTATGCTAGTGACCTTATCGGGAGGCATCTATTCCGTACCGTGAGAAGTCTCCCCCAAGGTCATAACCTTATGTGACCTGGAAGTCTTCCACTTCCTGAATCATAAAGTTTGGGATACCTTCTTTCCCAGGGCTATTTGGCTATACATTTTCTGACAGGGATGCATCAGTTATAATTGCTTTACTTTAGTCTGGTTAAGTATATCATCAGTGGGAAGAGCTGTATTTATTAACATATAGGTTTATGGTAGAAGTAGGCCTACAAGAAAAGGAACACAAATTGCACACCCCAGTAGAGTGCATGCATCACAGCTCTGTCCTGAAAGTTTAACTTCCGATGCTATCTTTAAAGCATTGTCAAGAAATACATGTGCAGGCTTTCGTACTTTACTTTTCCTAGTACGCTTTCATTAGGCACTGCAAATGACCCAGCAGGTCTATCAGGCACCGTTACACACACACACACACACACACACACACACACACACACACACACACACACACATATATATATATATATATATATATATATATATATATATATATATATATATATATATATATATATACACACACACACACACACACACACACACACACACACACACCAATCCACCTATTGAATTATATCACGTGATAACACATCCACCCATATAAATTTCCAGGGCCGAAAAGAGGCGAGATACTAGAGTTTGTTAAAGGAAGAAGTAGAAAGGACCCAGACGGACAAGCACAGTAAAGTTAAAGAACAGTAACAGTGAATTTGGGATGAACCAGAATAATCGGGTTATGTCTTTGTACAACGACGTCTATTGGTCACTCGATTCTATGATGAACTGATTATATAACGTAAAAACAGATTGGCTATTTGTATAAGTGTATTTGTGTTTTGAAATTCGATGAATGATTTATTTTAAAAAAAGAAGTTTATCTAATATAATGCATTATCACAATTGTTTATGAATTTAGATCAATTTGTTATTTTCATGTACGGGGGCTGGTTTTATTCTGTTTTATATATCTGCTTAGATCTGTATCTATTCCAACTATAATTTTCACCCTTTATTTTGATATCTACTCGATCCGAGCAATAACACTGAATGCGATCACCCTCTAGATAACGATAACCAAATTCGACTACAATCCAACTCCAATAAAGCGGGGGCTTCGTGGCTATATATATATATATATATATATATATATATATATATATATATATATATATATATATATATATATATATATATATATATTTGTGTGTGTGTGTGTATGTATGTATGTATGTATGTATGTATGTATGTATGTATGTATGTATGCATGCATGCATGCATGCATGCATGCATGCATGTATGTATGTATGTATGTATAAGGTGGGTGTTTGTGTGTGTGTGATGTGTCGAATTTGGAAACGTTTTGAAACTTAAGGTTAAATAAATTGTGCTTTCAAGTTAACATATTCGAAGCAGAAAGGTCTGGGGAAAGTTCAATGGTTATTTCTTCATTTCATCTCTAAACGAAAAAAGGAATTACGTTAAGTCTCTCTCAATTGAACCCGACCCGGTAATTCTTATGGTACAAGGGGCACACGTCAAATAATTGAGTTTTCAAAGGACGCTAATTGTGAAATGTTTTAGTCCAGTGAAACAACGACAGACACTAGATACTTGATTTTGGAGAGGAAAATTTTAGGAACAGTTATTTCTGATTGGCCAGGGAAACGTAAGGGCGTACACTTTGAGAAACGATTTAGGAACTATCTCTTTAAAACTCCTGCAGTCAGATTTTTCTTGAAAGAAGATTAAGGTGACTCCGTAGGCGCTAGTTAATAAAGTAGTGTTTTCATGAAATTACAAAGGGCCGGAAAGTTGTTTTTTTAATAGGAGACAAGACTAAGTCTAGCACTATTTGTTTGAAAAAAAGACAACTTCAGTAAGGTACACAATTTTTCTTTAAATTTTTAATATGTTATTTCATTTATTGATTGTTTGCAGATATGATATATTATGATTCACGCATGGCTTCGTGTATTCATTTCGTAGGATTCTAGTGATATGTTAGTTCTTCCAGTCTATTTTCTTTGCTTTTTAATTATCACTTCATTGAGAGAATTAAAAGATCGCCTGTAATTATATATTCGATATTAGTTGCGTAGGGATTTCATGAATTTACCCTAGTATACGAAAATGTCATATTTCTTAGGATATATGAATTAAATCTCTGTGTTTGATGATATTTACTCTTGTGAGTAATAACAAGTATATATAAATATTTACTCTTGTGAGTAATGACGAGTATATATATATATATATATATATATATATATATATATATATATATATATATATATATATATATATATACTCGTTATATATATGAGTTCGCATTATATAATTGTTCATGCAAGTTACTTTAGAATAATTAGATTCATTGATATTATGCATAAATATTTGAGCGTAAACTGCAATGAATAGCCAAGTGTAAATGAGTGGTGTTGTAATGCATGCATGCATATACGGCCACATTTGTCTGTAGAAGGCACTTGGGAATTTAGACCTTGCAGTAAATTCTGAGGAACTTGAGTTAAGGTCATGTGTCTGAATTTAACGGTAAACATTCTGCAAGATAGAATCTTTTAGAGTATTGATTTAAGTCACGTGAGGTCAGGATGATACAGTGTAAACCGCCTACATCTGAGCACAAGAAATATTGTTTACATTTATACGTAAATGTGTGGTGGTATATGTCTAGCGCGAGACATGCTCAATTTTTAAGCGGACAATTTCATAGTTCGTGTTTCAACCTTCATATTTCATATTCTGAACGAGAGAAAGGAGAAGGATGAATACGGAGGGAACTCAATGAGTCAAAGAGGAAATCTATATCATCGGGATGTCAGAACAGTGAGGGTCAAAAAGGGCTAAACACGTAGTTAGACGTGGGAGACAAATCGTGTGAAGACAAGTGTCATGTGATGCTGTAAAAGCATACGATTGGACCCAAAATAACCACTCGAGTACATGATGATATTTAAACGCTGTGATTGAATTCTGTCATTGACCATCAGTTATTCAAAAAGAGCCAACATCCGAAAATGAAATATTCGGTCTCTTGGCTCCAGGTGTCGTTGGGCTGAATCTCATTACGAAAGAATCTCAAAAGCTGCAGATTATTTGAAAAATCACTTGACTTTTGGAAGTGATGTTTTACAGTGTATGAGCACCATACCAAAATATTTCACCACCTACGAAACTTAAATATTTGGCGTCAGGGTGCCGGATGATGTCTGGCTGACTCCCGTTATAAAAAAAAAACATTGCCGATGTGGTAGGATACTTTCCTGAATTGGCCACTGTCAAATTTCTTACCATAAGACTATTAATTGATATTTTTCAGCGTTTATTGTTTAAAACGTAAACACATTATTTATTAATTAGGTGTTTCAGGATTCTGTTGTTCTTGAAATTAATGTGAGGCCTGCACACCTTTCAAAGTTACTTCATATTATCTAACAAATAAGATACTAATAGTCGGCTAGGAAGCTTAGCTAGCCACCAATAATATGTAGAGGATCATATGTCACATTTCACACCCCTCAATGTGATATATGATCCCATACCTGTTATGTGATATATGATCCCCTACCTGTTATGTGATATATGATCCCCTACCTGTAATGTGATATATGATCCCCTACCTGTTATGTGATATATGATCCCCTACCTGTTATGGTGATTTGGTTATCGATATCTAGGAGATGGTCGACCAAGGTGTTATTGTCCGGATCAAATAATTAACAACATAAAATATGAAATTAATGTATGTAATAACAGAGATTTGAGCAAAGATACAAAATAGAACAACACTTGCCGTGTACAATATTATCAATTACATAGATAAAATGAAATTGAATCTGGCATTTGAATGATACATTTTATTTTAGAAATAGAATTATAAAATGTATGCTATATGCAATCAGCCGTTCTATTTTACCAGGAAAATAAATTAATTTAATCGAGTGACTGATCGATTTCAAATTGGTACTTAAATTCATATATTATTTCCTGATATTATATATTGGTACTTGATGCCATATATTGCTGCTAGGTGTATTATATTATTACATAATGCCATGAATAATGCCATGTTTTTTTTATGCCAGATATTGTTAATTGATGTAGGTAAACATTTGATAAAACTACAGCTGGCATCGCTGTTTGCAATGTTATACGGTTTTACTGAAACAAAGAAAAATTTTTTTACGGTTCAGCTGATTTATCGATGACATATTTTGCTATTATATGCTATAAATGGACTAATAGCTGTAAAAAAGACAACATTTCACGTCAATATACGTTTGTTTTCCGTATGATAACAATATATAAATTGGCCATGGAGCAGCTGTATATAAAGCTGACATCACCGAGGTCCTGAAAACACTAACAGCATGATAGCATGACAGCTGGCCGTCACTGACAGCTTGACGTCACTAACAGCATGACAGTTTGACGTCACTGACAGCTTGACGTCACTAACAGCATGACGCCACTGACAGCTTGACGTCACTGACAGCTTCCTTAAGTACTGCTAATGAACTTTTTCATTGGCACATAATTCGTTTGAATTCATGAACGATATAAACCTCGAACAGTACGATGTTGGGCCAATACTCAACATGTGAAGAGAGACGACCCTTTCTCCAATCATAGGCTATTGGTGAATTTATCCATGGACCAAAATGGTATTTCCTCCAAGAACATGCCATTCCCAACAAAATAAATTACACACCCATTTAACTTAGATTTAATAAAGGCAAATCTTAAACATGAATTTAAAAGAGCAGTGTGAAGGAATATAATGTACGAGTAAATAAATAAGTTTATTTTGCGCAGCAAACTTTTTTTATTTTTCTTAGAAGCTGAACCTGTTCAATATAATTATATATAAAATATGCGCTTAAATAAAACAATTTATTTCAATTTATGTTGATATCTAAGTTTCAAAAATCATTTCTTTAATTCTGTGTTAGTAACTCTTGACTTTGTCAGAAGCCGTAAATAGAGCCATTGTTTCGTTGGTACATGTCTTAAGAGTGATACACAATTATTAGAACGAAATTTTAATACCAATTTGCCTAAAATAGAATAAATTTAAGAAAACAATGTGACGTAGTATATAGGGCGAGTAACGAAGATAGAGAAGGCAAGTTTTCTGACCATTTTCTAATTTTATCACAGGATATACTGTCATCAGGTTACGTTTATATTATGGCATTACCAGGACAACGAAGGTCACGAGTCGGCCTGGTTGAATGATGTACATGTGAAATGAATTGTTAATTTACTGAAGATCAGATAGAGATTTAAGTAAATCATTCAACGAATTTCAGTCAACAAAGAACATATTATCATGTTGTACGAAGAATATTACACGACACAACAGTTTTGTTGTATCTTTGAGTTATGTCTTTCATTGATGAGCTTAAATTTTGTGTTACAATTAACACTCGCAACAGTAACGTAACGCAATTGTAGTGCAACAATATGATGTAACGTTTTGTTTCTTTTTCTTACAGGGGACGATCTCAACATTTCATATGTTTGCGATAATTGTCATGCAACGATTAAGAACATTTGTAATGGTCCACAACCATCAAACCAAAACACTCTATTACACGTGTAACTAGTGTTATCAGCGATCGATGACATCATTAAGTTGTATTGTAATAAAAACATACATATTCTTGAGGATTATATATAGGCAATATCTATGTAAATAAAATTTAAAATATATAATTTGACGGTAACATTTTTTAAATATCAGAATAACATTTTAGTGTTTATTTCTTTTTTTCTGAGTATAATGAGCAAGATATGATTCACAAAAATGTCGAGAGCTTGCTTTATCAGTTGATAACGTTAATCTAACATAAGCTAAATACCAACTAGCATATTTAGATTCAACCTTTTTAATATATCGCATTATCCCATATGTTACTGACTAATTCGCCGTTCGATCTACACTGAAAGGTCAACGCTATAGCATTCAATAGTAGACTTTCATTGTTTTTCAATATGAAAACGCAGGGGATTTATATTGTTACGTACTTGTTAATGCGTGCACGAATAACATGAATCCAAGAATCCAATCTAATCCCCAATCTGTGTTGACACTGATAGACGATATGTGTCCGATAAAATAACCCCTCAAATCTGTGTTGACACTGATGGACGATATATATCCGATAAAATAACCCCTCAAATCTGTGTTGACACTGATGGACGATATATGTCCGATAAAATAACCCTTCAAATCTGTGTTGACACTGATGGACGATATATGTCCGATAAAAAAAACCCTCAAATGTGTGTTGATACTGATGGATGATATGTGGGTATGATGTCACCTGTTTATTAAAATGTAAACGTTTGCTGCATACAAATATTTCCAGAACAAACCTGCGTATACTCTAGACATATACCGGTAATTGGTACCAGCCATATCTAGCGCGAAGTTTAAACTAGCCACAGGACAGATAGTTGTGCTATTCTACATGGACTTACAAGTGACCAAACATTGGATTTACTCCGGAAATATGATGTACGTATTACAAAAAGAGCCTTTTAGCCGGCGTTAGATAGCTCCATCGCCACGAGAAATACCGGTAAGTGTATAAAAACGTACCGGATGTGAGCAGTCAACATTTTCTGCATATATTTGCAGCTTGTAATGAATAGGCGATATCAGCTCCTAAACCAAAAATCAATATCATTACGTGTAGGTACTGATTTATCGGCTTAGAGTAACATGTAGCTTAAGGAGAACCAACCACAGGAAACTTAATAATGCAGCTATATTTATCTCCAGATTTGAAAATAAAGATCCTTCAAGTCACATTGTGGTACACGTTCAAAGATTAGAGCTAATGATATAACCAACATGCACTCGAAACCCTGAATCAGCTTAATTATAACTGTATCATTTGACATTGCCAAAACATAGGTTATTGAACAGTATGCTGGTTTTGTCTGAATACGGTCACCCTGATAACTTCTTTTCAAAGGGTCATTTTCTTGATACTCCCATCATTACAGTAAGTTGGCCCTCTCCGTAGATGCAAGCTTGACAAGTCAAACCACTATCATTAATTTTTATAGATGTAAAAGGTATGATTACACACCCACTCTCGGCTGCACATCGTTATATTGAAATAAGACATTGCTTTATTTGCGGCAGTTTGAATCAATTTTAAATATTATTGAAGACGCCATATCAACATCACATCATGTATTGCTTTCCGAAGGAGCCGTCCAGACCAAATAAGATTTTATTGCAAACTTAACTTAAGCTGCAAGAAAGTTTAAATCACCATGTTCTTGCCGATCATATTATACGGAAGATAAATTTGCCTTCAAGCAACTGAATCAATGTGAAGTTTCGATGAAAACAAAGAATGTACATTTAACTGACCGCCTAAAAGTAAGACAATCAATTATTTATTTCACCAAATAATTGTTTTAATTGGGGACGATCAAAAGTATCCGATATGCCGCTTTTCTAGTCTGAATATTCCTAGTTAAATATGGAATTAAGTTTTGGAGGCCATCAAATATTTTAAACAAGTTGATCATCTACCACAAAATGTCCAGTTGTGATTTTTCTCTGTGTTGCTGGAGTGGAGCCAGCATTTTGGCCACTTTTATACACAATTTACTAGGTCATGATATCCCATTTTTCCAAGTGGCACATGCAATATCAATCTTACATGATGGCAGACATATCAATGACAAAACGCGGCCGAAGTAAACTCCAAGATGGAGTTTCAAATTAGACATGAGTAGAGAAATAGTAAACTGTCACATTCTTAGACAATATAGGTTGGACAAGCTTTAAGGTCTCTTAAAACTTTGAATTCGTAATAAACTAAGATAAATTCTTAAAACAAGAACAAATGCACTGAAAACAACCAGTTCGTAAACCCATTCTTCCAGAGTTATTTATGTTTAGCTTTTGGGGTGATTTTCTGTTTGGTACGGTTATGACTAATTATGTCTGATAAGTAAACGTATTCATTTAAAACATGCATGCTTTATAATTGTATTTTACGTCTGATGACGTAAACATCTGTATAAAAAAGAAAATGAATCCGTGTTGAGTTCCTTTAATCACTGTATCTAAAAATTAAATGCACAACTTATTAATAAGATGCCTCTGGGTTTAATTTTAGAGCCATATCATTTTTCCTTACCAGTTACTTTCACTGCAATTTGTACATATAAATAGGCAAAGTTCAATCCCATAAATTAGAGAAGTGCATAAATAGAGGAAAGTTTCGTTCACAACTGAGGTTAAGGAGAGTCCTTTTGAATCGAATATGATTTTTTAAATAAAACGATTATAAGTGGAAGAAACCGTATAACGTTATTCAAGTACTTGTTGAGTATATTTACATCCCACTAACTATTCGTTGGAATTTGTAGACAGCGACTGATAATAGTATGAGAGTAAATACAAAAGTATTAAGTCACTAACAACACCTTGAAAGAAACATTCTGTGAAAAACGAGTTTGATCTTTCACAAAAAAGCACGTAAAATGTTTCCAGATTGTCTCTTTTTGACGCTCTCGTATAACATGACAATCAACTATTAGATAATTCCAAAAATGTGAGCAACGAATGATAGTCCAGATTTAATTAATGAGATATTCCGTCATGGAAACAAACTTATTACCGCCAGTCTTTCATTATTTTCGAAAGCTAAATAAGTTATTTTGTCCGGATGAGTCATCCAATTGTAGGCCGTTGAGATTTGTACACTGATTTTGGACTAGTCATATTGAGAAGTGACAAAGAAACACCTCTCATTTGCAACACTGCCTGGAAGAATTCCAACGTCCATAATAGAAAGGCTGCTGATTTGTTGTCATAGCACCACATTTTAGTTTAAATTAAGGACTATCAGAGTGCCAAAATTTGGTAATATTTGACTGTATGTACTCATTCAATATTGCTTAAAAGAGCCTTTTTTTTTTTAAAAAAAATTACACTAAATAATTTTTATTCAGCTAGTATAATTGGAAATACTAACACATTTATTGGCTTATATTTGTGTTTGAATTATTTTGTTTATATCTTTGGATGGATCAGTCTTCTTATATTTAGTACAACACAAATATACCCAGCTACAAAATAGGCGTCAAATGCGTTGACATGGTGAAAGGACTTGTATACCTTCAAGGTATAGTCAATACTAAATACGGAAATCGGAGAGAAATGTTATATGTTCTAGAAGTGCAATATGCTGTGATATATACACACTTATTCTTTATGATAGCGCACATATTTAAATGAATGAGGATTTACGATACATGTACCCGTATTCAAACATGTTCACATGATGTACGCCAGTAAATGCTATATTCATGTAATGTTTGAATGTCTTACGTAAGTGGTTATTGTGAACTCAAAGCCATATAAAAATAAACCTTCTATTTCCATGTGCATACACGATAATTTTTCCAGAGTCAAAGTCAAAATCAAAGGGTTGATCATTCAAACTGATGCGTCAAGGGAAGATTTTGGATGATTTCCTTAAATGATCTAAAATATCGATAATCTTTGTTTTACTATTTTACTTCAGCACAGAAAAAAAATTGATCGGTGTTAGATAATGTAGTGATTTCAAAACATGATTATTTTGGTAGACAAAGGAATCAATATTATTTAGGAAACAAAATATTTTAATTGAGCTCAAAATAAAGTATTGATAGACATTATCAGATATGAAAATAGACGGGGTTAATAATCTCAGAAATGTTATAACGTAAGAAAAATGTTTAATCTTGATATACCATCTTTGAATGCCTATTTCTCTCAAAACACGCAACATAGCGAGTTGGCATTTTGCTCATTGGCTAAATGTTCTAAAAGCATAGCTGTCTCTCTTACTCTTGTCTATCATTTTGTATGTGAAGCCTTTATTGTTACGATGATTTTTGCACAATAGTCTGAAAGTTTAACTTTTATATTTGAAATTTGGTAACATTAAGATAAAGAAAAAGATGTGCTAATTTCGTAGATTTGGCAGGATGCATCTTACATACTTTTCGCAATCCAATAATTCCTTACACTTTTACCCTTCTGCACACGCGCGAGCGAAACAGCCAATGAAAAACGACATTTCTAACACACATAGGCAGCAGGCCAAACGGAAATCACTTGGAAGCGGACGTTTAGGGATGTATTCAAAAGCAGACCCCAGAATATGTTTCCTACATGTATTTAAGGCGAAAATAACAAAGGTTTCCAGGGGTTATAGTTAAGAGTCATTAGAAAAGAGACTTCGAGCCAGACAACAACTGATCTACTCCCTTCGCTAAGTGACAAATCAGATAATCATAAAGGTGACTTTGACGCTAGCATCATATATTTTAATCGATCTCTGTAGATCACATATAGTTGGACACGTGTACGAATAATTAGTTTCATGGAGAATTGCGCGCGTTCCATAACCATAATGCACGGTTTGGTACCGTCTCTGTCATGTGTTTAGCTATATTCAATTAAGGCTACGTTTATTTAAACTGAACAGGGTAGGGGTCAACTTCTGATCTGTATGGAAAACTGTCATTTCTGAAAGTTAGCAGGAATCAGTTGAGTAATCATTGGTTGACAGACAAACTGCATTGTTTGAGCCTAATTCAGGCGGAATAAATATTTTATTTGCATTGAACACGCAGTGAAGAGGGGGCGGGGCGTAGTTTCACATGAAATCTCTCAGTTTAAATGTGCTAATAACATATATGAAAATTAGTCTACGCTTTTTACAAGAGAAAACGAACACATGAAGACTGAATGAGTTAAGAAGTAAATTCATCAAGGGGGAAACGATTGTCTAGACAAATTGAAACAATGTTTGAAAGCAAGAGCTTGAAAGACAAGGTGATTACAACAATCTTTCGTAATTCGCTGATACTACCATGATAATTTGTTGAGTTATTTGCTTGTATTTACATTGATTTATTTGTTTAAATTCATAGATCAATTTTCTTGATATGATATACCTGTGTTGAGTTCGTTTATCTGAGTCCGCTTATTGATTTTTGTCTTTTTATATAAATTCGTGACTCGTTTGAATGTAGTCTCGAATATTATATAAAATTAAGTATCAAAAATAACTGTTGAGTTCATTTATTTTATCTAAATTCGTACAATGATATTTATATCCATTTAAAAATCATTTGAATGTAGTCTCGAGTATTATAGGAAATTATGTTTCTAAATTTTCATGCCTGATTTTAGTTGAGAGTATGAGAATCCGTGTAAATTCTCAGACCTTATATGAGGTCACGTATGATAACGACCTTATTGTCTGTATTTGTTATAAATACCGTAGTGCAAGGAATTTGATTCATTCTTATGTGTCATGAAGACTAGCCTGGAACTAATGTCTCGGTGTGGAGTCCAAATAGCCATTATCAGAACCATTCATTTTGTGAAACTAGGTATTTATGGTCTGCCATGACCAATTAGACTAGATACCGTGGTATCTGTTTAAATTCCGATAGAACCATAACCGACATAATGAGGGGGTATTGATATATTTTCGATTATAATGTGACGGAAGATTCAGGTTGTTCTTGTCTATATTTTTGCAAGATGTGATAGCTGCAAGAGTCCTATTGACCTGATGTGACGGGACGTCTTACGTATTACAAACACAAAGTGGACACAAATTTGGAAGGTCTGGAAGTGACGTGATATCTGAGAACTAGGAAAAGAAAGTAAACATATGGAGAAGACACAGACTTACCGGTACAAAAAAGTCAAAAGGGATAGTCACTATGGAATTTGCGTTGAGTAAAGACATCAGGTTCTGAATCGACACAAGGCAATTTTTTCGATCTTTCACTCGATTCGATGATAAATTGATTTTATCTTTTAATAGATCGGTTATTGATATAATCACATTTCTATTTGAAATTTCCTTGAATAAGTTAATTGAAAAGGTAGGAAATGCATCTTCAATCCTAATGCATTATTACATGAATTGCAATTTTGATTAAATTTTGTTTTTGCTTGTAACGGGCGTTCGTGTTATTCTTTTCAATATACTTGCTCAGATCTTTACTTATTCCACCCATAAGTTTCACTTTTTATATTGCTATTTACTCGTTCAGGGCAAATTACACCGTCGGCGATGACCTCTAGATAACGATAACCAAAACCAGGTAACCCACTCCAACAAAGCTGAGGAAGGGTTTCCATCATCACGAAAGATCAATGTTGGCTTTGAGACCAGTTAGTTTTTCCTCAACTTGCGTTTATATTTATACATTCATAGAGAAATTAATTTGCATGTACGTTGCAAGAAATACTGTCTTGCCGTCGATATAAAATTTATTTAAAAAAAATAGTTTGCAAAATTGACTGAAAAACACGACCAAATTAAATTGTTATCTTCAGTGCTTGAGATAGCGTGGACTGCAAAGTTTGTTTTGCTATTTTGCTATACCCACCCACCAATTCTTCTGAATAGATTAAGTTACATTTTCTCTTTGCCTGTTCCATTCACCATGTTAATTTTATTTATGTATCCTTTGCAGCAGCCGTCGTAGTCAAGTATTTCTGCATAAAGTATGTTGTTTTTCATTTTAAAATACAGAAACTAAATATTTTTTTACTCTGGACATTCATCATTTTCCGTGCTGAACGAAGATGAAATAAGCCCGTTTAATTTGGTCAGCATAATCATGAGGAATGCGAAATCCTCTTTCTTTTATGGAATTGATTGCAAATTAGTTTCAATATATTTTCAAAGCCTGGGATTTAAAGGTTAACTAGTGTACCTCTTCATAATAACGTAAAACAGGAAACAAAAAACATTTACACGAGCTGTGCTTTCCATTCATAGATTACTGCGGTTATGCGAGGACAGTACTATGTTCTAAATATTTCCAGCTCAACCCAAACTATTAATCCATTTATAGAACCAAGATTATATAAATTACTTGGTTTATTTGTTTGGTCTGGAGTTGAAGTTATACGTCAACTATCGTTCTCAGCTTGTACATCGTGTCAAGAATTCAATGTATTATATCCCTACTATCCAGGTAAGGACCCATTTGCATACTTTAACACATCTGTTTGACTAAACATCATTTATAAAGTTTTGGAATCTTAAATTATCTTGAAAAATGTACCTCTTGTCGAACGCAGCATGAGACAATCTCATTATTGGGATGTGACAAAGAATGTTTATCATTTTACCCATAACGTTATTTAGTTTTGTCTGTATTTGCAGGACAAGTGTTTGCACATTGGAGTCCAAGAGCTTTCAATCTAACCAGGGAAACAAGCTTCATTGTAAATCTTTAAAACCAGATAATGTGTTATGAACTGGGATACCTTTCCAGCTAAAACATAAGTGTTTTCCTATTCGTATCCTTTCCCTGGTATGTAAATATTTGAGAAACCGTCACAGGAGTCAAAGGGTCAGCTATGAATGAAAGCATTTTAACAACACCGGCATGCCGTCATAGTGTCACTCATTTCCAAGAAGTTCAGAGCTAATTTAGAATACAAAACAGGTGCAAAAAGTAAAATTGATTCACAAAAAATGCCTGTTTTGAGAACTGTAATGTGATGTCTCCTCCCTTAAATGTGACTTTACAAAGATGAAAAAAGATAAAACATCATACCGTGCTTGATGCCGCCTCCATAGAAAGTTAAAAAAGTGAACGAATTTCAAATAATGATTGCCAGAAAAAGTATTCAGCATTGCTAAATGTATTCATCTTTCCGTAGACAATAGTAACAAAAGAGAATTTAAACTGTAAAAATGTCGCCGTTGTAAATGTTTTGTTTTGTTTGTCTATGGCTGCATGCCCGCCCAGTCGACATTTTTCTAATGTAACGAGATATATAAGTGATGTAGTTTCAAAAGTCGAAGCCAGATTAGGGTTATATCTGATTTGAGTGTCTATTTCCTTTCAGACACTAAATGAATCGTCTGTGAAAACTATCATTCATACTATGGGATGAAGATAGGTTTGGAGAAAGGTCTGAACAAGGCACTAAAGAGAATGAAAATTAAAAGCAATCCGACGTAACTTTTGTCTTTGATGTAATTAATATTCGTTTCATCTTTGTGTGAGCATAGGACGTTGATACTTTGCACGATAAATTTACCTATGCAATACTTTATTGTGAAAGCCATATATATATATATATATATATATATATATATATATATATATATATATATATATATATATATATATATATATATATATATATATATATATATATATATATATATCAACGAAGTAATTTACATAGCTTCATTCTTCTTCAGTAATACCAGTATGACTGCACGTACCATAGACCAATTTCATGGAGACTTCGGCGAACTTTGTAATTTGCTCGGAATTTTGAACACGTGGCGGGTGGTCAGCCGACCGCAATATCCAATCGATAGCTGGTGGTCAAAACAAGGCGGACGCATCAACTGTTCCAACTACTTCAGTGTCGTTTTACGAGTTGACAAATGCCTATTCGACAGGGATGAGGCCACATATATTGACGAAATTTAATATTGGAACTATCCTGTCTTATTTTCTGGAAACAAGGGCGGATTTTAAAACCATACGAGAGAGAAGCTATGAGCTGTTTACATCAGGACATGCGAGTATGGAAATGGTGTAGATGTTAAAAATTTAATCCCTATTTTAAACCATAACACCGCATTAAAATAAATCGAGTTTCGTTTACCAATAAAAGGAATTTTTCGTATTAATAGGCAGTATAACAAACCTGGAATATTTTTCGACTCGACGGTAAAGCTGCATACGTCCCGGGCATTTAGCGGGCAGGTAGCGGGCATTTCTTAATTTGTTTTAATCTGATACGTCTAAACAACAATGTACGCCATTTTGTTATGTACATATGCCCACCAGCGTTTGATTGGCTGGAGTATAAAGTGAATCGGGAGATTTTTCGGATAATTACGGAGCAACTCGGTTAAATCCCGTATGAAATGGGCTATTGCCCGGATACTGATGTAGATATTTTGATTACTGATGAGAGATATACAGATTTGAAATATAGAAAGTGTAGATATATTTGATTGACGACCATTCTGGTATTCTGGTATTTGCATTTCCTCGGGTTTATCTTAATTTTTCTCTTCCTTATACTGGTTCCTGAATTTTTCGACAGGTCAGTAAATTCTATTTACGTGTTAATGGTATATGAACAACGTTTTATTGAAACATTCGAATTTGCCGGTTAAAACAGAAGCTTGATCGTTTGACCCAGTTACATGATAATAAATAGATGGTGCACGATTGAAACTAATTGGAAATATACTGCTATGTATATGTGACTAAATTGATTGTGTGTAAGGTTTAAAACTCTTGTTATTTCATTTTTGTTTCATTGTATTTAATTGCAATGAATATTTTTCTCAGATTCGGGATTCTATTTTAGTAGAGAGATATAATTTTAGCACAAACTTTGTTTATTTAAGACGAAATAGTAATACGTGAGGGTTGGCATTTAGATCGCCTTACCTTGTAAACAAATCAACAGGAAGTTAAAATTATTGGTATGCATCACGGACATAGTTTCTCCGCTTAATCAATGTTTGTAAACAGCCTACTTTTATGATTGGTTTTTAAGTTGGTCTTCTCTGGACGCCATGACAAAACTAGCGTTCTAAAAGACCACATGACCAATCCCCGCGAGATTTGAAGTGATGTTTCTGAGTGTAAATACGCATTTTAAATATTGGTTTGGTCAGAGTCATTCAAAACCTTGAATGAACAAGGTGTTGTTTTAAAGTTGTTGCCAGAATATTTTATACTTCGTCTGACGTTTTGATTCAAGAATTTATTTTCATGGACACCCAAACAGTTCACTTTCTTATAAAAATAATAAAATTTCAAATGATAATAGTATGATATGCTAATATCAAATAATCCTTATCAATTGAAATTTTTGATCAGGATCAAACTGGTCCGAAAATGTTTTATTTAAAAAACAAAACTGAATCAAATAATAGTGCAAAATTGGTGCCAAACCATCCCGGCTGTTTACGGAATCTAGCGATTCTTTTTTAAGGGTACAAGTCTACACAGAACGATTACACAAATGAGAGGAGAACAAAACATAAAAATGTAATTAAAGACATTAGATGGTGTTTGTCTGAGGTTATTTACGATAATGAATAAAACAAATATAGAAAATACAATGGAAAATGTATCCAAGTGCTATATGTTACGATTATTTAAAGAACACATTTGTAATTTCGAGAAAGTTAAATAACTCAGTTCTTTTTTCTTCAGTGAAGTTCCCGCCATACCTTACCATGTACTCCTGGTCTGAAATGATCCGCAATATGCGGCGATTGATAAGCTAGTTAAACATAGTTTAAATGTGTATTTATCGCACCGCCAACCGGTCGTATAATGTGATATAATCTCTCCATTTTGAGCTTTTTTCTGCTCCACGTGTTAAGATACTGAAAGTTTCCGGTGACAATGAATTAGCGGTCGAGGTCATGTTGCGCATAAATCCAACGCATTTAGCAAAGAAACAAAATGTGTTACTTCACTGTAGCTATGTGCAATGTGAGTGTAAGATTGCAATTGGAGCCTACATTAGCCAATACGGAAGGAAAAGGAAAGATTTCACATATAATTTGAACCAGAGCAACAACATAACACAAACCGTTTTTATTGTAGGAACTTATGGAATCCTTGAATAAGGCCCATGATACATCCGCTGGACCTGACGATATACATTACTAGTTTTTAAAACACATTCCAGAACCATCCTTGACAGTTGTTCTGGAAATCTTCAATGATTTATGGATTACTGGTAATGTACCAAATATTTGGAAAGGCGCAACAGTAATACCAATTCCCGAAACAAGGCAAAGATAGCGCAGATCCTACCAACTACAGAGCTAGATCATTAACTAGCTGCGTATGCAAAACAATGGAACGAATGATCAATTTTCGGCTTGTATGGTATTTGGAAAGCAACAATTTAATATTTCCTTTCCAGAGTGGCTTTCGTTATGGTCGCAGTACCAATGATCATCTGGTTAGATTCGAAACTTTTATTCGCGATGCTTTCATTAATAAGGAACATTTAGTAGCGGTTTTCTTTGATTTGGAAAAGGCCTATGACACAACATGGAAGAACGGAATACTAAATGACCTGCCGACTGCCCTCGTTCATATTAAACTTCCTCTCAGACAGGAAATTCAAGGCACGAGTGGGCTCCACCCTCTCTGATATGCACGATCAAGAGACGAGTTTGCCCCAGGGCAGTATTTTATCGTTGACGCTTTACAACATAAAAATTAATAGCATCACCAAGTGTCTGACGCCAGGTGTGGATTGCCCTCTATATCTTGATGACTTTTTAATATGTTACCGATCCAAGCACATGCATATAATCGAAAGACAATTATAGCAAAACATCAACAAGATTCAAAATTGGGCCAATACTAATGACTTGAAATTCTTGAAATCAAAAATTGTCTGTATGCATTTTTGTCAGTTACGAAGACATCATGATTGATCTAAACTCACTATGGACGGAACACCTATTCCAGTTGTTGAGGAAACACAATTTTTAGGTATCATCTTCGATAGAAAACTGACTTTTATTCCACACCAGAAACATTTGAAATCTAAGTGATTGAAGTATCTTGAGTTACTTAAAGTAATAGCATACACTGACTGGGGTGCTGATAGGAGAGTCTTACTCTGTTTATACAGGACGTTGATACGCTCTGAATTAGATTATGGTTCAGCAAAGGAATCCTATTTGAATATGCTTGACCCAATTCATCATCAGGGAATACGACTTGCCCTGGGAGCATTTAAGACATCCCCGTGTGAAAGCCTGCTCATTTAAGCAGATGAACCATCTTTATCACAACGTAGAGAAATGCTTTCCGCACAATATGCTCTCAAATTAAGATCCAGCGCTCTGAAACCAGCTTTTTCGGCTGCTTTAGAATCCAAATATAAAACCTTATATGACAATAAACCAAACGTCATACCTACCTTTGGCATTAGAATATCACAATTCCTCGAAAGTACCCAAATTGATCTTTCCAAAATTCTGAAAACAACCGTCTCCGAAACACCCCCATAGCTACTTCAACAACTAATGGTACTTTTCACGTTGCATGATGGAACAACATCGGAGACAAACCCTTCCATTTTCCACAACTCTTAACATGAACTCCTCGCCCAATTTGAAAATTATACAAAAATATATACCGATGGATCAAAATATGAGGAAAAGGCTGCTGAAGCCTTCGTAAGTGGAAAACACACAACCAAAGTTTGCTTACCAAATGGTACGTAAATTTTTTCAGCCGAAATCAGAGCCATATACCTTGATTTGCAATACATTGCAAGCAAGCATATTTTAAGCAGCGTCATCTTCTCCGACTCACTATCAGTACTTCAGTCAATACATAATAGAAAACTGGAGAATCCATTATTGGCTAATATTCTTCTTAAACATACTGAGTTGGGTACCTCGCATAATATAGTATACTGTTGGTTACCAAGCCATGTTGGAATTAAAGGTAACGATACACCAGACAGCGCTGCTAAAAATGGCCCTATCATTAGAACCAACTGATTTTAAAACACCATATGCTGATTTTAATCGTTGTATCAAGAACTGTTTACGTCAGAAATGGCAGGCATCATGGAATGATGCCGTGAATAGTAAACTTCATGCCATCAAGCCAACCCTAGGAAAATGGACTCCTTCCCACAGAGCCGACCGTAGAAAGAATGTTGTCATTAAAAGAATTCGAATCGGCCATGCTTATTTAACCCACTCCTACATACTAAAAGGAGAAGACCCACCAGAGTGCATATCTTGCAATCACTGTTAAGCACTTTATGCTGGAGTGTTTCGACCTCCAATGTACACGTAATCAATATTACAATGTGCAAGGCATGAGGGAGCTGTTTGATACAGTTAGCATTTCTTATGTTATAGACTTCCTTAAGGAAGTAAACATTTATCATAAGTTATAGCTTTTATGTTATCAACTTGAATATTTTTATGTGCTATAAATATACGTTCGCTTGATTTTAATTACCATTCACCTGTGTACGTTGTCATACATTATTTACTCTCCCACATTGTGCTCGTGCACCGTAGAAATTCAACCAACCATCCTCAACAACCCTTCCCGAGTGGTCGAGATACACCGTTACGGATCATTGCCATCTCACCTCAGTCTGGGTGTGTTCGAGTTTCAGGTTCGTCTAATGTGGGTACGTGAGAAAGTTTGCCAGTAGCTTCTTGTGGGTCGGTGGTTCTTTCAGGAGATTTCCCAGGTTCTTCATCCACCATTAATACCGGCCGCCATGTATCGTGTGCCCAAAAGAATGGCGCTAAACCCTACAACAACAAAAAACTATGATCCCGGATCCGTCTCTGTCATCCGTAAAACAACACACACACAATCCGTAAAACAACACACACACACACACACACACACACACACACAGCAACAAATGTAAGGTCAATCCTGGCTAAGAAATGTCTTGTCCATCCACGTGAACCGGCCTTAAGAAGGAATTTAAAAATCTTAAAAGAAGAAGTTCGAGTTCGATGACATGTTTAAAAACAGAGAATGAATAATAACATCAACATTTTAAAGTTTATTTGTAAACGACTTTACTATTTATAAAAAAGTTTAACTTTGTCGAGTCTTGATAACGAGATAATAATTCTATTTTTGTATTCATGCTTTTCTAATTTAAAAACGAGTTTAAAATGCACAATGTTTTCTTTTCCTAGGAAGTTCTGTTCCATATCAATGTATTAATATTTTGCGCCTGATTGTAACAGTGTGAAAATTCTAGATCTTCTTGAAACTTATAACGGCGGGAATGTGGAAGATGTCATTGTGACATATAGCCATTTTAGGTTTATGCATGTTATTGTCTCAGAATTAAATCCATAGCAGGGGTTATGAATATGGAATATTAATGGTCTGGTCTGGACATGATTAATTCCGTTGATAATTATGCTAGGCGAATTAGTCAAGAAAATTTGAATTGGTTCAAGTGAAAATGCCAAGTGTTGAAGTGTTGCAGAAACCCTGAATGTTCTTTTGATAATTTTGGAGGTTAAATGAACATATGATCCTTGTTGGCTACGTTAACAATTAGGGGTATGATTCCATGCAAAGTTTCGTGCGGAAAAATCTCCCATACCTCTTCGAGGGAAAAGGTCAAGTACATTCCGGTTTTCCATTAGCGATGCGAATATTGCGTGTTAAACTTCGATGGACAGAAGCTAAAAATTTGTTATACTACTGCAGTCTATGTTCAGATAATATTATTTACAGAGCCATTTATAACATTTATCATTTCATTCTAAGAAAAGGCAATGAATTTATGAAGACCATAACAGCAACAAAACAACAGCAACAACAACTTCAAATATTCGTCAGCCGGATGCGAACGTTTTTATAATACATTTTAATGCCTTTCATCTTCAGTCGTTAAATGTCTCCATATAAATTATTGAAATACATTTTTTTTTAAAATATTAACGTTAGGGGCCCGAAATGCCAAGTGATCTAAAGCGCTGTCCATTACGGATCTCTGCCATCTCACCTCTGTCTGCGTGAGTTCGAGTCTAGGATTCGGCGAATGTAGATATGTGAGAAAGCTTGCCAATAGCTTCTCGTGGGTCGGTGGTTCTTGCCGGTGATTTCCCGGTTTCTTCCTCCACCATTAATACTGGCCGCCATGAATAGCCTATCGTGTGCTGAAAACTGGCATTAAGTCCAACAACAACAACATAAATATTAACGTTGAAGTGATTTGAACGCAGTTTTGAAAAAGGAAATACGGCTAAACCCCAACCCCTAGCATTGCAATATAGGTTCTTTTTATACATATTTTGATATGACGTGTTTTAAAGAGCGAGTTACAATTGTCAATTCATTTATGCCAGAACTGCTGAACGTTCTTGACTATCTGGCTCAGTAAATGTTCGATCTGTACTCATCACAAGATATTTCGTTCTATTCATGAGGGTAGGAAATGCACCCGAAAGTCTCTTTTCAAATAAAGTAAATCTCACTCTTCCTAATAAAAGCATCTTGCACAGGTCAGGATGTAGTCTATTTCAATGATATAAGATGACAAAAGGATTCGTTGTTTCAAGGATATCCATTTCTCAAAGACTGTTTAGCACATAAGATGATGCTATGGCAATGTTCCTACTGACGTAATGGTTGTGGCCTGTTGAATGGGTGTATTAAATGATTTTGCTAGTTTGACGGAGGATATAATTACATTTTATTTTCATGTTAATATTAATATTGCTTGACTACTGGCTTGACTACTCGCATATATAACGAAGAGGCTCACAAAGGATATAATAATTTTATGCAATGAAGAATGCAGACATCACTTTCTAATAGTGGTCAGGCAGACCTCAACTAAGTACCATGGGAATGCGGTTGTGAATAAATAGCTGTCATCATTTTAGGTAATAATTAAAAGTGTTTTAAGTTTTTAAATATTTTCTTTTAAAAAGCTTGCTTTTTGAATATTATTATTCAGTGTGTAAACTCTTTCTATCTTTTGCTTAAATTTGAAATTTGAATGAACTCTGGGAAAATCTATTTTGGCAGCAATTTAGTTTGTCACTTAATCGGAATTCTAAGACTTTTCAATTTTCACACATAATGTCTCAAAGGTATATAATTAATTCGGGTTGAGATTTAAAGAAAGATTAAATTTCACTTTGTTCATAAATAGCAGTCAAATATTATTAACAACTCCAACATTTACACTTTTAATATACTTTCATGAGCAACTGAATCAAAATAAAATTGCTAGAAATTTCTTCTCTTCGAAATTTTAAGTGCACATGCTCAGATTTGCTTTATACGCAAAGAGTGCAAAATCAACAATGTACTGAAAATTGAGGTATCTAAATGTATCTAAATGTAGATTTTGATTTTAAAAAATTATGTGCATTTGATTAATCTCCCACAGAAAGAAAATCATTACAATACAAGCACACATATCTGATCATTTCAACCGTTATGTGATGTGATGTGATTATGATTTGTAACGTAGCTTTGACAATTATTCAGTTATATCACTACAATGTTTGCAGTGTGGCAGTTTACAGTGATGTCTAGCACTGGGGAATCATTCTGCAAACGCGTAGCATGATATCCAACCCAGTCACATTATCCTGATACCAGGCCGATCAACTCTTTTAACGGGCGATGTATTCAATGAATTTGAGCCGTCGTGTGTTGTGCGTCTTAGTGACTTGCTTTCTGGGATTTCGTTTACCTCCGATTCCTCGTCGGCTAGGTACGATCTATATCTTTCGGGAAGACATATGTGTGACTGTGCCAGGTAAAGAGTCTGTAAGAATATGATAAACTGTTCCTGTTGTACATTAACTTGTGTATTTGTATTTTATAGATGTTATTAAACCTTTGGCTTTCATATATTTTTGCCTTTCATGTTGCATTTTAAAAATGAGATTGCTTTTGATATAAACGTGTCCTGAAAAAGTATAAAATTCTTGTCTTGTCTGTCTTCGTGTCAAAAGTGACATTCCCTGCACTATGGCTACCTCAGCTTCCTCTTACACCATTTTCAAAGTCATCGACGAAAACGTAGATCGTGTCTGATGGGAGGCATTATAGCTTCGCCATCCGTCTAACATGTTAATTGCCGGACCGCAACGTATCATGTGGAGTTACAAAGATTGTCAATCGGCGAACAGCTTCCTGCGAGAAACTCAAGACGATTCTATCGTTTCTGTGAAAGGCATTCCTCGTGAATACGACACGATTGTGTCTGACCCCAGTCAAACACATCTGGTCATCTTTGAGGACATGTTAAGAGAAGACGAAAATGAAAATAAACTATGGTTCAAGCGCAAAGGGCCTAGACCTAATGTCAGTGTCATTTACATGACCCAATTTTTTTCAACAAAGTTCAGCCCATCGCACCTCCATTCCCACTGCCCATTACGTGGTCTTGTTTAAAAGCCATAGAGATAAATCACACGTGCAGGTGTTAGACTAACAGGCTAAAACATGAGTACGACGATGACACTCAAACCCCACATGCCTATTTACTCGCGGATTCAAAACCCATTACGTCAGCTTGTTTGTAATTTTGTACCCATCTGTTTCAACACTAGTTCACAAACGGACACGTCCCCATCGATTTAACAACAACTCAAAAAGTCTATAAAACCTCGGACAAGTCTGGTCTGTCTTCACACAGCGTCAGCATGACGTCCGTTCAGTCTCATCCTCCCGCCAAATTTCCGCCTTGTACGGAATCGATCTCGAATCAAAATCCACAAATACATGCCCGTGTCTTAGAAGTCAGGCTCAGAGAAGTCATAAGATGGCTTACGGTGACAACAAGTCAATTATTGCAAGGCATCATTCACATTCCACATCAAACCATACGCATTTTTGAGAGAAACGAAGTAGCCTTGACGTAACTGGCAGATCATCGCATCGACAATCAAATCAAAATGCAAGTCATTTTGAAATATGCAGGTGGCGTTTCTCTAGGAGGTGTCATAATTCGCTCCTTCTTAAAATAGGATCCCAAAACCTCCAAAGTCCTCCTCAAGAAAAAAGCCACTCTCCCACCCAAATGAACTCAGAAGAAGAAAATGAACAGTAGTGTCAAGATCAGGTCAAAGCCAAGGAAAAGAAGTCCCCAGAAAAAGTAAAGCCTCCATGAAATAGCTTTTAACAGCAGGAGAGGCACTTCGGACAGGGTGCAACCTTACATCCACAAACCATGACCTACAGCAATAATGACCGTGTCTCCAGTAGGCCCAGGTTCTTCAACTTCTCTGTTGCAGGTGATGCCAGCCAAATTGACACCCTTTATTCCTAATTTGATGACACAATGCCAATTAGTGTCTCTAAGAACTTCTCCAGCGATGAGAGCCTACTCTTCTTTATCTGCAGTAGCAGCTCCTCACAAAATACCTGCCCCCCAAATCAAAGTCCAAGAGATCGGGCATGTTATAGAGTTTAAAGGATTTATCTAAGCAAGAACAGTCCCGATTTAGTCCGATACGAACCCCTCCACGACGCGCGATGCGTGTCATCAAATTGCGACGCATTCCGGTATAAAAAAGACCTGGGTAAACGATGATATCAGTGTTTCTGTGCTCCTGAACTCCAAAAGATGTCTCCTCAAAGAAGTGCACACCACCATCATGGTCTTTCTCCTGTCCGAAAACGAAAAGGAAAAGAAAAAACAGTCTCGTTATCCGAAACGACGCTTAGCCAAGATAACAAGGGCCAAGAATATAAAAGGACATCTGGAGTCAAAAGATCGCAGATGTGACCTTTGAAATCTGATGGAAGGACGAACACTGGCTTTAATGCCTTACAAACGATGGATATAATTTCATCGTTGGTAAGAACAACGGACATCACAATTACCTGCATGTCCTTATTCCACCGATAGGTCACAGTTACGATACGAAGTGTAATCTTTGATGGATCGTAGTAGCGGACACAATCGCAACGGTACGGCCAGCTGTTGGAACGACTTCAACTATTTCAACAGAAAGTTTAGACGAAAGACCTCTACCAACTCTGAAATAGTTTAAGGCCCTGATAAATAGTTCACCACCACCACCACATCTCCCAGCGGTCAAGACATACGTAGCCCCACGGATGCGTAAGGAAGAAGAATCACGATAATTCTTTCAAGTTCTTATTCCTAGTATGTTGACCTCTTTCTCCACACCACAACGAGAACTTAACTATTAGGTTAAAAAAGTGATATCCACTCATTTTTCGACATAAGTGAAAAAGAAAGAATGGAACCGGAAGTGAAAAAGAAAAGAAGACAACAGCCATCATATTACCACCACCACCACCACCACACTATCCTCGACTTCTACTCCCGTTGAACATCGGACACGTGAAGCCGTTTCTAAAGCACCCCATCCAGAGGAGCATCCGTGAAGAGTGGGTGACTTAATAAAAACAGTTTCTGATGTAGAATGTGTTAGCCAGCATGAGTTTAGAAATTGTATCGTGCTGCCAAAACCTAACTGAAACGTCTACGTTTACCTCAGACGTTTTTGATTATTAAATCACAAATAGAGCAAAATGATACACATTTTGCGCATGTTCCTATTTGGAACTGGATCTGTTTGCTACGATGATGACAGATGATAAGAATTTCATCCCATTTCCTTTTTGACTGATTCAGCTCCCTTCGAATTTGAAATCAAAGGAGAGCCCGAAGACACGCATCGATCAGACTATCAGTTGATTGTTGTACTTGAAAATCAAAGTTCTCAATCCGATGGACATTCAATAGACAAAGAGCCAGTAGCTTCGTTAACAATTTCATGCATTCATTGTTCAACGAAGTGGATTTGTACTTGAATAACGATTTGGTCAGCAGCAGCAAAGATACTTGTGGCAAATATGAGTTTTTGGTTCGTGTCTAGGGGTGAACTCACACGATGAAATTTGCCTGGTATCTAATAAGCTACAAGTGGAAATTTATGAAAGGAATAAAGAAGTAATCTGAGCTAGTATATAGAACAAATAAGTCGAGTCTATGTTTCAAATAAAGACAAATTTTAATACAAAATCAAACAATAACAATTTCCACGAGTAATTGACATGACAATTACAGTTCGAAAGATACACCACTTTCTTTAATTAAGGAATTTCAAATATACAATGACATTAAAAGATTAGCCGTTTCTGTTTAAGATAGAAAACAAAATCATAATTTACAAGTCCGAATATATCGAATAACTCTGCCTTGCATCAATGCATAACCTGTTGGCCGATTCTGTCCCACAGGCTTTCTTAGATTGTACTTCGGTCCCCTTGTTCCAGTACGTCTTCTGTTCCACTTTCATTCGTTCCAACAATTCAAGATGCCTTTCCTTTTGTTTTAACTGTCCTTTTCCTTCCCATATTGTTTGAGTTGTAACACTTTACAGACTATCTCACCTCATAAAAATATAAACACACAACTTAAATCTTCCGTCACATTAAACAGAAATACATAATTAGACTGACCCACTAGAGGTCAGAAATTAATTATCGACTTTCAAACAGTCTATACGGCTAGTTCCTAGACTAATGATCTGCGAAGGACCATTTTCGCCACATATGGTATTAGCCCTCTCCTTAGCCTATTTACACATAAATGAATGAAATTCTTCAATATACATCAAGGCTACCATTATACATAATGGATTCGTTCGGATAGTTCCGACTACTTCCGTAACATCAAACATCAATTCATTTACGGACTATAAATATAATATTATTAGTTAAATGAACTCAACACAGTTATGTCGGATACATAATTCCGTATATAGAATATGTATGAATTCAACATACTCAATTCCTACAGTAATCAAGACTAGAACCTAGCAAATCGCCAACGCATCTGTAAAAGAAAATCTAGTTGCGCGAGCTGAGATAAACAAACTAGACACAAGTATACCATATCAAGAAAATTAATCTACTAATCAACACATAAATTCCTGCAAATACATGCATCTACAAGCAATTAAGTCATAGCATAATCGACGTATATAAATTCCTACAAATAAAAGTACCTACAATCAATTAGTTCGTAGCATAAAAGAAAAATATGAGATTTATGTAATTACCTTGATTTTCCTGCTTTTGGTTATCTGTCAAAACCTCTAGACAAACGTCTTTCCCTTTGATAACAATTATATTTTAACGAGAAGTTTACTCTTTAAAATTCTCGGAGCCTTTCAGATCTTACTTCCTGATCCCTCTCATAGATAAATGTAGACTAAAGTTTCAAAATCCCTCTAGTATATTTAAACTTAAAGTTTTCGGTTTAAACAACGCCCCCTTTCCCAGCGTGAACAATCAGATTTACAATAATTCGCGCCTTTTCGGTACTAAACACTGCGTTATTTCAATCAACAAATGTCTACGACTGTGCTGTATTCTGAAATCAGTTCTACGCAGAACAAAGCTTGAACCCCAATTCCGTAAGCTTAAACAAATTAAGCCCTTAATTAAAAACTAATAACCTCTGGCCTGGCCCTAACCAATCTGTACATTATGGCTTGTACAAGGTGGCCATATTGTCATAAATCTCGTTAATGGTACATGTTTACAACTAAGTGTGTTCTACCATAATTTTAAGAAACAAAGATCGACATAAAAATTTGGTTTTTTACTATACGTGTCCCTACATGGAAAATGTATTGACGTACGGAAGCGAAGCCAACAACAACTATCTGAATGCTTGCGTGCTATGGAAACATTATACGGCATGGAGATTCAATGACACCTATTTGATTAGAGATAAAGAACTAAACCACAATTTTGAATTCAAGTTCACATAAAACAAAATCAAGGACGGAAAGAGTTTAGAACTGATGGATTACTTACAATTGGATTTGTGGTTGCAATATAAGTATTTGCTGGACGGTGTTGTTGTCCGCCTCAGACTGAATCTCAGCAGTTCCATTTTCCATTTGATGGATGCATTTGATACCTATTATAAAATTTAAATTGAATAAGCATCACTTTACGTGCGGCGCGTGAAAGTGTTACCTAAAGTGGGAACAACATCAGTCACACTTTGAGCAGAACAACTGCCAAGTATCCTATATGCTGAGTGGAAGTGAAAACTTTCACTTTGGCCTATGGACTCTGATCCAAGATCGAAGATCATCTGTCCCAAGGACAGTTACCCACATTTAATCGTTGGCATCGTTAGCAATGAAGTCTTCAACAAATTCTGCAATGAAAATCCTTTTCCTTTTCATCACCTCGACGTGTCCAAAATCGAAGTCTGTCGCGATGCAAGACCCTGTCTACCAGACATTTCGAACCAACGTTTGTTGACGAGAAGAAGTGCTTGAGGTCGTACTTGTACCCTTACAAAGCTACAACATACTTAGGAACGAACACCAGCCATTGCATTACATACGAAGATTATTCAGCATGTTACATTTTGTGGGTTTTGATTCTACTCCAGAACAAGGGACATTTCTAAATTATAAAATATGGCTAGATTAGTGTGGAACTTCAGTTTGAAGATCCTCTACCGAGCACGGTGAACGTCATCTTGTATGCGGAATCTGATAATATGATAGAAATCAACCTTTTGAGAGAAGCCATTCAAGACTACTAGAAGCTATGGAAGACTGTGATCTCTCTTTAACGGTGGGGAGCCGTTGGAACTGGAATGGGAGTATATCATAAAAGCCGTGAAAAATAAAGAAGATATAGTGAAAGACCCAGATGGCCAAAACAAGAACAATACTTAGTCTCCTGTTTTGGCAGATAAAGTTACGGAATTGACCAAGTAAGATTGCCATGGATGTTAAAATGACCATTCCAGTCAAATTCAACACGATAAATGTCTGACGATGAGTCAAGAATATAATTGGACGAGTATCTGGAGGACGCATGTAGTCTCATCTCAGAAGAAGCAGTGTTGAATCAGTGGTATAAAGACTTGCTTGATCATTCTTCCTCTCTATTGACTGCACTAGAGATCAACCACATCAAAGCTCTCTTGGCTCAGTGCGGAGTTGAAGCAAAGGAACGGTCACTTGTCAGAGATTTTCAAGCAAATGTCAGGATTGAATTGACGACTTATCATTACCTGTGAAAAAGAAGAAAACATAAACAACAAAAAAAAAAACGTACGGATACCTGGTGACTTTATTATCGTTTGAACAACAGTTCGTACACTAACTCTTGGAATCCTGTCGTGTGTGCTTAAGACGAACTTCTTCATCGCAAAACTAAAGACCATCAAACTTATCTTATCAACGTGGACAACAGGCATTTCCCAGGAACCCGCTGGATAGCCGTCTACTTCTCTAAAGATGGTTGTGTAGAGTATTTTGATTTGTATAGATTGCAGACTTTGGAAGACGACATCATCGACTTTGTAAGAAGAAATACACAGATGACACGTTTTAATAACGTGAAGCTGCAAGGCACATTTTGCATAGTATGTGGACAGTTTTGTGCGTATTTTCTTCATCAACGCAGTCTTGGATAACACTTGTAATATTTAGTGGCTTATTTGGATTGTAACTCTTCTAAAAACGATGAAAAAGTAGATCGATGGTTTTGTGACCGTTATTGCTACCACATATCTTTAATTAGGAAATGTAGTGTACATCTAGATGAAAACATCAACTGCAAACCACCCACACATCAATGAACTAAGCAAGACAACACAACATGACATCAACCTAATAAAGCATCTGAAGGGAACCACATGTTGTGCCGAGCAAACCATACCCCCAATGTTTTGCAGAGCAGTCATAAGATCTAAATTGGACTACATGTGTCACATATATGCATTTGCCAACGAGGACTTTGAAGCGAAAGAGCGCGTAATCAAGGATACCACACCATGGAGGAATAACGCCACCAAAATCAACCTAATTGCACAAACATTTGGAAACAATGCAAAAACCCGAGAAAAACACTAACGGAAATCCAGAAACTACACCAGGAAGTGTATGCAGCTTATAACAAAATATATATAGAACAGTAGCAGCAATGGTGATACCCAAACACCAAGCCCAAATAGGTGCCAGAATCCCAGACGACTGTTCCATCTACTCAGCTGAATTCTGGACAATCAACCAATCATTGAAGTGGATTCGTACCCAAACCCACCTCAGACATGTCATCGTCACAGACTCACTAAGCGTCCTGAAATCTATTGAAACTGAAACCAAAGAAAACGTGCTAGACGAAACAGTGATACTGCTAAGCGATTTAGAGGAAAACAACACTTTATTGAATATCTGTGGGTCCCATCGCACATCAACCTGATCGGAAATAAAAAAGCAGACCTAGAAGTAAAAGGAAACCTCCTCAACAACGACATATACCCACTCGCGCGCAGCATTCAAGAACGATACACTCATATAAAACAAAGCATTAATCAGAAATGGCAACAGATGTGGAACACATCCAATTAAGGAAGACACATATTCCAACTACAAAAGAAATCACCAGGAAAATCAATATCCTAAAAGATATGGAAGTAATAGACATAAGAACCATCAACTGTCTTATGACAAGGAAGGCCTTACTAAAGGATATCTTCAGAAAATACCTAGAGGAACAAAGCAACCACAACAACAACTGCCCGTATTGCCCTGTCCCGTAAACACTGGACCACATCTTCAACACATGAAACAAATACCAAACTCGACGCAGCAGCCTCAAGGAATACTTAAAGAGGATAGGACAGGGTCGCGTACAACGTACCCGGAACTATTGGACAGGAAACAGAATGTCAACCTAGAAGCCACCTACAAAATCATAATATCATACCTAACACAGATCAACAAGTACGGGAAAATATAAGCACAGCAGCCTGGAAATACGACGCACGAGACGAAATCATGATCTACATCAAAAACACAAACCGGCTTAAACCACAATGTCAACATACAGCAATAACATTAACTCGAGTAACAACTAAGAAACAAAACATACACAGATATCTCCAGGGAGAATTAGGCTTGACAACACCAAAGCTAAAGGAATAAGGGTAATTAACACCAAATGAGGATAAGGATTTAAGACATCAAAAATCGCAAAATATTCAAATCAACAGAACAACGAGAGAGCCAAAATTATTAGATAACCAAACATTAACACGTCAGGATCAATAATGGAAACATGGTAAGTAAAACAACTTAAGGAATAAGGACTATGGCAAATGCCAGTTAAAAAGCAAGTCCCCAACCCGAATATAACAGAATTAAATGAAAAGAACACCAGGACAGCAGAACCATGGCAACAACTGCCAAGCCAAAAGGCGGATCCCAAAGTAAGAGAGCCATAGAGGACACCAAATACAACAAAAGTAAAGAAGAATATGGCAACATGAGTCAAGCCAAAAGGCGAGTCTTCAAAACAGTTAAAAAGAACAAAGATTATGGCAAACGCCGGCTAAAAAGCAAGTCCCAATCTAACCTAAGACACAAAGATAACGGAAAACTAATATAACAGCAAGGGAAACATGACTAACAAGAGTGCTTAAGAAACCGAACTCACGAGGATACCAGCAGCAACAAGGAAACAATACTATGGCAACACGGGCCAAGCTGAAAGGCGAGCCATAAAAGGAAAATTACCACAAACACAAAGATATGAGAGAAACGTTACCAACAAAAGCTGTAGTTTGTCACCAAAAGGTCCAAGCAACAAAGGAACACAATTGAAGGGCTTAAGCAACAATGTAGAATTATGAACTCTGTACACAGCATGCGATAGATTAAAACGACACTACACTATCACCGCTCAACCAAAAAACTAAAAGCACAAACCAATAAAAGCACCTCTCATACACGCTAATTAATAGTCACAAAACACTGTCCAACAACTAACCTACTAACAACCAATAATAATTAAGAATATATATATATATATATATATATATATATATATATATATATATATATATATATATATATATATATATATATATATATATATATATATATATATATATATATATATATATAGGGGACGGGTGGGTGGGTAGGCATGTGGGTGGAGTGTGCACATACTTTTTAACTCTTCTGTCTACCCCACTTATCCTTTATGGATGCCACAATAAATAAACAAAAAGGGCACGATATAAATTCCAAATTGACGAGTGACTTGAAATAATTAAATCTTGACTAGGAAGACACAAAAAATAAGGAACAGCTGGGAACTGCAGACAAGCGAGACCAAGAAAGGGCTTGGAAATTCCGCCTCGAATTGCCGAATAAGAACCAGTACTTCCTGAAGGAGAATAAGGCAGGACCATAACCACTTTGGGGCAAGCACTAGGCAACCAACGCCGGAAGAATGAACACGAAAGACCAGTACCTCCACAGGGTAAGAAGTAGCCCTTCAAATAAAATTAATATACCCAAACCCAGTCCCTCATCTAGGTTAAGTACTCGCCCACACAAGAGCAAGCTCTGGCTCATTCCCACCTACCCGTGCAAAGGTTCTGGCACAAACCTGGGCAAGCACTGGCCCATCTGTCCGTGCAAGCACTGGCCCACTGGACAAGCAAACAAAGCAAGGCAACGAGTGACAAAATCACCTCGTAAGAAGGTCTTTTTGTCACAAACTCCAAGCCACAAGGCCCACAACTCTACTCTCTCTCCTCTCCTACTCTTATACCCCTCTTTCACATCCCTCCCTTCACCCTTCCCTTTCAACTAACAAAAGGGCCTAAAACAGGTGCTAGGGAAAGCACACTAGCACACACCTGGGTGGAATCCTGAAAGAAACAAGCCCATGTTGCAAAAGACTTTCCACAATAAGCCATTAACCAAACTCTCCTTTCCACTCACTCTCTTTTAACACCCCAAATAAAAATGGGCCCACAACATGTGCTAGGACAAACATACTTGCAAACACCTGGTTGGAAGTCCAGCAACAGATTTTCCATCACAAATCCCCTTCCCCCCAACTTCCACTCCCTTTCCCTATTACCATATCTATACGAGAGGCACTTAGAATGGCAATCGAAGGTCTCATTCGATTACACCACTAGATATCACTACCTTGATCCTTTGGACTTTCCGCCACCAAAAACAACAACTAAGACTAACGATGCGTGATAGGGAACGTCCACTAGAACTGGACAGAATTTGACATACAATCCCGCACGGTCGGTGAGGACGTTTTGGAGAGTGGACAGCATCAGCCGCTTTTGCGCCCCCCCCCCGTAGGGTCCCGTACTTCTTTTCCACCTCCTGAATGGTAATTGAAAAGTACGGATTTTCAGAATCTGAATTTGGACAGAAAACTAGGCCACTCAAAGGTTTAATACTTTGTGCTTTATATCCAACGTCTGCAAGTGCATATATTTCCTCTAATCGCTATGGTCTCACTGGATAGTTTTGCATTTTGACCTCCTTCCCAAACTTTTAAGGTAGAAGGCATGATTATCACAACCCTAGCATGTATACATTCACACGCAACCTAAATCTGTAATGTGGTTTATACTGATATTGAGTTTATCTTGAAAATGGTTTGGCTTGTTGGTGTCTGCCTGTCACAGTTTGATTAGCATTGGAGATCAAATGCGTAGCTAGTGCTGAAAATGAGCAGCCAACTTGGCTTACGTATTTTCATGTGTCTGCTACAGAGGTAAATATCTAAATATCTGCATGTTTAAGGGGTGATGCAATGTGTGTTAATTTGTTATAGTACTAGTGAACTTTAAAGATTAATAATGTACATACTGATTACTTAAGCCGCCTTGTCTCAAGAAAATGTTAAAATAGATATTTTCTGTCAAAAATGCATGCAAAAAGAGGGGTTGGTGGCATTAACGGTTCAGTATAAAAGCCACCAGTTGCATAAGGAATTACCCGTAACACCTCAGTCAGAATCTTACAAGCATGCTTTCAAGAAAAATCATTAGTTAGTTATCATTAGTTAGTTATTATTTGTATCTTTATTGTAATATAATCATTTTTCTGCAATAGGTCATTGTTGGATGAAAATTTGTTCAAAACACTGTCCAGTGAGACCCATGATCCTACCTTGTGCAAAGTTGGCTCATTGTGATCACATTATATCCGCTTGCTTAAGATATACGTGTCTGTATTGTATCCACTTGCTGCATTTAAATTAGAACATCAGATATTTTTCACATATGCTTAGAAAGCGCCACGTGAGAGAGGGTCTCTTGGGAAATTATTAAGCCATCACTACAGTCAGAATCATCATGAGAGAGAGAGAGAGAGAGAGAGAGAGAGAGAGAGAGAGAGAGAGAGAGAGAGAGAGAGAGAGAGAGAGAGAGAGAGAGAGAGAGAGAGAGAGAGAGAGAGAGATTTTCTTTGCAAACGTTGATGTAGCCAGCAAGGTTTTTCAAACATTCAGATACCAGTCATTTTTTGGTATGTTCAGTATAAAAAAGAGATGCATGTACCATTCATTTTCCACTAGCTTTTGATTTATTTTTACATTGAAGGAACATCTATATCCTCCATAAAATGAATAAGACATCAGTGATCTCGTGTCGATCGACAACCATCATTTATTATAATGTGTGTTAGTAAGTATATGAAAAAATAAGATAAGCTTTTGAGGTAAATACGAACGTCAGTATGTTTAAACAGGGCCATGTAGTTATTCATCTTACCGTTGGCAGATTCTATTATGTATTGTATAATTAAATGTATAATTAAAAGAGCATCCTTGCACATATCTGACGTAACTGATGTTAATAATGCAGATTTTGTACTACAAATTGTAAAATTAAAACTGCACCATTAGGGTATTGTCTTGGACTACATTTCTTTATCGAAAGTTATCCGTTGTACGTGTACATCTTGAACATGTTATACTTTTCGTGCTTGCAGTTATGGTTATTGTGTAAACAGGTACATGGTCAAAAGTGAATGGATAACGGAAGTGACGTATGTCTTAAGAACCATAATATTCACCAGTGTCAGAATCCTCTATTGTGAGATGCAAAAAATGTCCGATAGCCATGTATTACTAAAGGGGGCCGGAGTTTTTTGAATGAGGACAACATGAATGTTGTATCATTATGACTCTGATCTATTGTAGCGCATCTATGACTTGTAGATGTGAATGATGTCTTCATTGAATTCACCATTATAACTTACATTTATTTGGTTTTATGTATTCCTTTAGTCTGCAAGTCCCTTCTTATATATATCCCCACCACCACTTCCATTTACATCTCACTGTAATTCAAAGGTCACTGTAGTGTCATGAGTAGTTAGGAGGTTGATAATAGTCAGCCAGGTTTCTCTACTGTTTTGGCTACGTTATAATGATGACCAATCCCTTAAAAATATCAACCATCTGACACTTTCTGCTGTTACAACTCTTGTATTCAAATTAGTGAAGAGGGAATTATTAGAGGCAAATAAAGTGAAAATATGTTAGAAATGTAATGTCAAAACACCTATAGAAGAAATGAGAGAAAAGAGATATCAGATGTGAAAGATGTAAATATTGTGCATTGCTTACATGCTGAAGAGAGATTAATATAGGAAAAGAATCTGTTTTGGAAGAACAGTGAAATATGAATTATTTAATAAGCATTAGAAGTCAAAATGTCATAGAAAGTATGACAAAATTAAGAATATATTTTGAGTTAATGAGAAAAAAAAGATGAAAGACATTATGAAAAAACGCAAGCATGAAGCAAAAGGATAAATGTGTTATAGTTTATTTGATTTATACAAATATTTGGCATATTAATGGAGTTAAGATTTAAAAATATAACATGTTATGTACCTAATTCTTGTACAGCAGTTTTATTTAATGTTAAAGTAACTGATATTTTGCATAAGTATTTTAAGAGATAAAAATGCATTACTGAAAACAACTATTTCATAAACAAGCTCATATATATATATATATATATATATATATATATATATATATATATATATATATATATATATATATATATATATATATATATATATAAACCTTGGAACCTTGGGATCAATGGGTTGGGTTGTTATCGCCTGGAGCGGATGTGGGAGATAGAAATCCTCCAATGGCTTGCGTCTGTGATAGCCTCTGACAACCAAATCCAGCTCCAGGCCTTCACGGGTGGATTAACTACTAAGCTCGGCGGAACCTGTTTAAACTAACAGGAGAAGGGATGGCAGGCGAGTTTCTGGCGCCTCAAAACCAGATGCTTCGGGCAGATGGGGCCCATTAACCTTGGGTGGTAGCCCGTCTAGGAAAAGGTAAACTCTGACTTCAAACCTTCGCTGCCTCGCGACTATACCCATACATGGGAAAGGCTAAGGGAGTAAACCCCAACAGAAAATCCGGAGACGGAGTCCCTAAGGCGACTTGTCACTGCTTTTAGTGACATCTCGGCAACTCCTGCGACGTCGCTGGTGCCATGACGTATCGGCTTGTCCTTTCCCTTGGATCCATCAGCTGCGTGGAGAGGGGGAGTCAGTTGCATGGGCAACAGCTGATTCTCCATATAACCCTGCCCAGGCTTGCGCCCTGGAGAGGTCACTCCAGCTTCGCTTCACAGCGTTGACACAACACGGGAAGCAACAGTTTGTAAAGTCTTCGCTAGAATCATCCTGAACGGACTGCAGAGGCTTGCTGACAGAGTGTATCCAGAGTTCCGCACAGAGAGGTCCACAATCGACACGATCTTCTCCATCAAGCAACTGCAGGAGAAGTGCAGGGAACAACACAAGCCCTCACCAAAGCATTCGATCTGGTCAGCAGAGACGGACTATTCAAAATCCTGAAGAAGATTGGATGCCCTCCAAAGCTGTTAAGCATGGTCCATTCCTTCCATGAAGACATGAAAGGCACAGTGCAGTACGATGTTTCATTGTCCGAACCATTCAACATCCACAGCGGAGTGAAACAAGGCTGTGTCCTTGCCCCCACGCTCTTTGGCATCTTCTTCACTGTCCTGCTTAAGTACGACTTTGGGACGTCCACAGAAGGGATCTACCTCCACACGGGTTCAGATGGCAGGCTGTTCAACCTGGCACGACTGAAGACAATGAGCAAAGTAAGGAAAGCAACCATCAGGGACATGATCTTTGCAGATGCTGCTGCTATAGTCACTCACACAGAAGCTGAACTACAACGCTTGATGGACCGCTTTGCTAAAGCATGTGATGAATTCGGGTTGACCATCTGCCTAAAGAAAGCTATTGTGATGGCTCAGGACGCGAACCTTCCCAGCATAATCATCAACAACTACAAACTAGAAGTAGTCAGTGAGTTCACTTACCTTGGATCTACAATCACCAACAACCTCTCACTCAACAAGCGGATTGGAAAGGCGTCAACTCTCTCTAGATTGTCGCAGAGAGTGTGGAACAACAGCAAGCTGACATTGAACACTAAGATCTCTGTGTACCGTGCCTGTGTGCTTAGCACTCTCCTGTACGCCAGCGAAACTTGGACCCTGTATGCCTCTCAGGAGAAAAAAACTGAGTGCCTTTCACATGCGTTCTCTCTGTCGAATACTCGGGATCACCTGGAGCGATCGTGTGACAAACAACGAGTTGCTTCAATAGGCCAAAATTCTCAGCATGGTCACACCCCTCCGCCAACGTTGCATCAGATGGCTGGGCCATGTGCGTTGAATGGATGATGGACGGATCCCCAAAGACCTTCTCTGCTCTTAGCTTGCCTCAGGCAGAAGATCAATCGGACGGCCACATCTTCGCTTCAAGGATGTCTGCAAGCACAATATGAAAGCACTTGGGATCGAGGTCAACACCTGGGAAGAGCTTGCCCTCGACAAGTTCAGCTGGCGACAGGTCTGAAAGCCAACGAGGAAAAGTTACGACATCTCGCTGATGAGAAAAGATCTCAGAGGAAGAAGATGCAGTTCCAACCAAGACCTGACTCAAACTTCAAGTGTAGCAACTGTAGCAAGGATTGCCACTCTTGTATGGGACTTTATAGTCACAGAAGACGCTGCACAACTACAAACTGGGACACCTTTCATAGGCGCATTTCCATCGTCTCTCGAGACTAACGGAAGCCAACACACACACATTTATATATATATATATATATATATATATATATATATATATATATATATATATATATATATATATATATATATATCTGACATAACAAGAGTGGGAATATTTTTCGAAACCAGAAAAGAAAACCTTTTACATGCAGATAATAATTAAGTACCTTAATGCCCTAAATGTAGGCCTTGTTATGTTTCAGAGATTAAATAAGGGCAATTTCAAGGAGACCTCATCTGAAAGAATTTTCTGGCTTCGATAAAATTTTAATGCACAATTTATTAAACTTGAAGACTTATTACTTCTTCAAAATTCGACACATTACAGTCAGGCTTGATATATTGTAATGGTCATTTGTAACTATAGATAACTATTGCACCTTACCTCAAATGCAGTAAATTTGTAAGGATCGTTAATCGTTACGGTCCACAAATAGAGAATTCGGAATAAAAAGGTCAGAGGAAGAACCAAGTATACACTCTAGACATGGAATACACAGTCAAAAAAGAAACGACGAAAGGTGATGCAAGTCAGGAATGGACATTGTACTCTTTTCACCACTCGTTACTACGATAAACAAAGCTGTAAATTAAACACTGATATTAAATTCAATTAATATAAATCTGTTGGATTTAAATTTCATTTTTTAGTTTATGTCTTAATTAATTTAAAAAATTTTTATTGTTAAAAAGGGCTTGTATTTGTTTATATCTTTTCAATAGTCTTGCTCAGTTCTCTATCAATGTTCTTATATCTTTTCAATAGTCTTGCTCAGTTCTCTGTCAATGTTCTATCTATCCACTCACACTGGGCAGTAACAAAGGGGCACCACACCCACACGACTACCCTTTACAAGGACCCGAAGAGGTTTTGAGCGGATATATATATATATATATATATATATATATATATATATATATATATATATATATATATATATATATATATATATATATATATATATATATATATATATATATCGCTGGACCTAAAAAACAATTTTGTTATATTGGCTAATAAACACTAGCATGATTTAAACTATTTGTTTGTGTCTTGTATCTAGATGTGCTTTATATATCATTTCCTTTGGAAGATCACCACATTTCTTATAGAGTGTGATATAGCAGTCTATCTTGTCATACATTATACACTGTCACAAACTGATGATAACTTGTGGGCATAAGATTGTATAATTTAATTTTATGAACTCTTGGATAAAGTTTTTTAAAATTATTTTATATCTGTTTGTTGTTGGGCTTAACGCCATTTTTCAGCACACGATAGGCTATTCATGGCGGCCAGTATTAATGGTGGAGGAAGAAACCGGGAAATCACCGGAAAGAACCACCGACCCACGAGAAGCTACTGGCAAGCTTTCTCACATATGTACATTAGCCGAATCCTAGACTCGAACACACGCAGAGGTGAGATGGCAGTGATCCGTAACGGACAGCGCTTTAGACCACTCGGCCACTCGGGGCCCCAAAATTATTTTAGAAGAGATCAATAGCTTGCTGGCTTTAATCTTTAGTATATAGAAATATTATTTTAGCTTAAAGTTCACGGAAAAACGACTTTGTTCTTGGTTTTAATTTTCCATACGATAATATTTGTTGTTTGTCATTCCGTTTATTGCTTGCCTAGGATTTAAAGGATTACAAGTATAATTTAACTTGTTTAATTTTTACATGACAGAATTTAGTTTTGCATTTAAACAAATATTTGCATGTGAAAAACACGTTATACTTTAAATAGAGATCGCCTTTGAATCTTGGTTTTCGTACAAGATGGTAGCTAAACCTTGCCGAACTCACATTTTATTGCTTTCGGTTGCGTGTCTCAAGGCAATTTTCTATAGCTGAAAAGATATTTAATAATGTAGGAGGAAGGTGTCACATTTTTTCCTCCTATCGTAGGTGGGTCTTTATGCTTCTTTAGACCAGCGATAAGCATTTTCAATAGCCTTACTGCATGAAGAAACGGCCTACGTTTGATAGACAAAATTACTTATTTTCAATAGCCTTGTTGCATGAAGAAACGGCCTACGCTTGATAAACAAAAGGATAAGCTATGACATAAAGCTTAAGACAAGTTTAGGTTTATCTAATTCAGACTGAGGCAATTCGAAAGACTTGATAAGCATAAGCAGTTACGAACATGGCTCAAATGGTCATGGACGTGTTTTCACAATGTTAAACACTATCCGTATTAAGGTCCAGACAGTGAAACGTTTGAAAAACGAAAATGACTGAAGTGTTATGTTTCCATGGTAATTGATACGCAATTAAATGTAATTAATACATTTTTTTTATTCAGCTTTATAGAAGAATGTGTTCCTTGTTTTTAACTTTTAAATTGTTTTATAACAGCCGTCAGAATTATACAGTTTAGAGTGATCTCTTGCACTGGGACATCATGTCGCAGAGATTAAGTCTTTGTTATGACTCGGCCGGGGTTCGAACCCGCGATCTCCCGCACCTGTGTCGAATGCTCTAACCACTTAGGCGGAACACTTGTGGTTCGATTGATAAATGAGGTCCCATTCGTTTCACAAATTTTTAACTACTGGACTAAGCTCTACCGTCCCACTTCAAATGCAGATGATGACCTAATGAAGATCATTTGGCGAGCATTTTCATCTGAATATGCTATCCACCAAGTAGAGTATATCTTTATAAAGATTGTATAAATCACAAACTTTACAATTTTGCAACTTTTTAAAGGTCTGTGTTTTATTTTCGTTAAAGTCTATTATTCAGACTCTTCATTAATATAATTATATTATGTTGATCGTAAAAATGTGAAAACTTGTACCTTGGATAGCCCATAGGAAACAGCAAGTAAGAGACTACATTCACAAACTCTTTCAGTGGCCCCAAGTGGCCGAGTGGTCTAAAGCGCTCTCCGTTACGGATCACTGATATCTCACCTCTGTCTGCATGGGTTCGAGTCTAAGATTCGGCGAATGTGGATATGTGAGAAAGCTTGCCAGTAGCTTCTCGTTGGTCAGTGGTTTTTTCCGGTGGTTTTCAGATTTCTTCCTCCACCATTAATACTGGCCGCCATGAATAGCCTATCGTGTGCTGCATAATGACGTTAACCCCAACAACAGCAACAACAAAAAATTCTTTCACTTGCCGTCTCTCTGAATCGAATTATGAAATATATTCTTGGTGACAGCATCTTTCAGTATTTTTTTTACAACATTGTAAATTTATTTCTTTGTTTCTCTTATACAGTTTATTAACATAAGAAATGCTATACTGATCCGAGGAATCTAGAGACATATTATAGCAACCGATTGGGACTGATCTAGACAGGATTTGAACCTGCGCTCTATACCTTGCAAGTCCGGCACGCTAAATATGCAATATTATTGTATAATATTTTACAGATTCAATATATATATATATATATATATATATATATATATATATATATATATATATATATATTTGATTTAGCTGGAGAATTGTTGTAAATTTTAAACATAACGTGTGTAAACTGAGCATCGTTTATAACAACTAGCCATGACTGCACGGATTATAACTTACGTGTCATATTCAATTTTCTTTACAGTTCTTCTTTACCATCTGGCAAGAGCAGTATGAAGTAAATTGAACACTTCTGAAATCTGTAATTTGTTAAAAAATGAATGGTATAAACCCTGTTATCACGAAGTATCTCTGCTTTACAAAACATATAAATATCTTATGTTTCAATGCATAATTAGCCTCTGAAAGAAAGGATAGGAACTGGACAATGACGATTTGAATATAGGAGCTTTAATGTCGTTCTCGAAAAGCGTGTTAGGTCGACTCAAAATATACGTATCTGTCTAGGCCATGCCGCATGGCTTGCTTATAATTTCTATACGACTAATGTTTGCCTTTAAATTGCATTTTCATAGCAAACTGGGTATGCAAGAACGATAAACATCATTTTAAATGTGTCAGAAAAAAGACTTGAAATAATTTCAGGGTTTAAGTAGATTTTTTTATACATTGTTAAAAGGACAGATGTTGCCGTGTCTTTTTAATAAACGTCATTCAAGGATACTCAGATTTGACTATGCGAAATAAAATGAATAACGCCTAAATATGTTACATATGAAAAAATAAACTGACTTAAGGTGCAATTTAAATTGCTTCCTGTCACTCTTTTATAAGCAAAGCAAGGCCCGCTTATATTTTATTTGAAGGTGTATGACCCTGGTAACGATTTGGGGTCACATGTAAGTTAGGTAAAGATGTACATTATAAGTGCAATTTGTAGATCTTATCTGCATTTGCAGTAAAGGTGTATTTTCAAATTATTTTGATTTTATTTGCATTAAGAATATTGCTACATTTCGTAATACCAAAATAATTATAATCTGGTCTTATAATCTGAGGGTTCAGTACACCACACATTTGCAATAATTTTGTGTATATATTATGCTTTGCAAACCTAATGATAAAATTCGCAATTTTTTTATAGCTCGCCAACAATCTAATTTAAGATTATGCACTCACAAAATATAAAACGGATTCGACCGTAATTACCTAACATTCGTGTGCATCAAATTTATCTCGTAAAACACATATATTATCGATTAGGCTAAACGCATCCCATATCTGAGTTGTAGTGATGCTGATGAAAATGCTTATAATTAATAAAAGAAACACTCGCTGTCAATTCGATGCACACTAGATACTTGCTACCGCTTTATTCTGAGTTGGGCCGATCCCAAACTGTTTATAAACACCTCTCCAAAGTTTGCTCAATATCTACACACGCCAAAAGATACATCTTGTTCTGTATAGGTACATTGGCTAACATTGCTTGCCGACAAATACTTTTTATTATATGCCGCCTCAAAAAACCCCAAAAACAATATTGTACAATTTAAATTTTTTTTAAATATCTTAGATCTTTACGAATTTGGCAGCATTTGAGGATAATATAATTCTGTAGTTGCTAAGTAAATATGTGTTCTCGATCTAAAATATCGATTTTTTTCTTAATACGAATTTACAATTCCAGGGTTCCTTTAAGGACATTACTAACTGAAATTATCTCACCTTTAGTGGGTGTAATATCGACAAGAACGTATTGTTGAACAAGGTTTGACTTGAGAGCAATTATATAATTGTAACAGAGAACAATGCAGTGCCGAGAAGATAACTCAGTGCAACTTCACGTCAAAACCTGAAAGTTTGTTATGCAATGCTTTAAGGCTGATGTTTTTATAAATTAATTAGCATCCATATGGGAGCTGGGACTGGAGGGGGAGTTGGGTTTCAAATTTGTGCCTCAGTTTGAACCATTATTTCTCATCCTTTTGTAATGCGGGTATGTGAAAAAGCTTGCCAGTAGCTTCCCGAGGTTTTCCTGGGGTTCTTCCTCTACAAAATATACTGACCGCCACGTGCTAAAAAATAGGGTTAACCCACAAACCCTAAACCAAGATCATCGATTTGTGTAGTATTTTAAAATTTCGATACGTATGTAAACAAGCATCCTTGGTAGTCAAAAGCTCGTCATTCCACTTCATTGTACAACTCGTGCCATCCGTAACTAGCTGCAACAATATATATCTGATAGAAGATTGGACGAAACAAAGAAACTGATCTACCAGACTGTTCATTACATTTGCTGTGAGAGGTGATGTGAATAATAATTGCAACCTCCTTTAAACAATAGCACATTTGTCACGTTAGCTTCTGTAAAGGATACAATTTTTAGGTGAATCACTATTTTGTGTTGTTGATCTCTGTAGGAGACATTTAGCTGGACACGTGTACGATTACTTAGATTTATGGGAACCTGGCCGCGTTTTAAAAGTCATAATGTACGGATTGGTTCAGGCAAAGATATATAATTAAGGGCTTCGTTTGTTTAAAGATAGCAGGATTGAGTTCAACTTCTGGCTTGTATGGAAGCTGACATTTCTTAAAGTCACCAGAAACAGTTGGGTAACTATTTGGTGTCAGACGAATTGTCATGTTCGAGGCTTGTGAAGCGGGAATTTTATTTCATTCTGATTGGACACGCTGTGGAAGGGAGGCGTAATTTCACACGAAAACTATCAGTTTATGTTATGCTAACAGCATCTGACAAGAGAAACGAACAAAAGAACTTCAACGACTCCGAGAATTTAATAAGTAAAATTCTCGTAAAATCATCCAACGGAAAATAATTGTTTGGAGAAATTGACAGACACCAAAAATCTAGAAACCACAAGGTATTTGCACTAATCTCATGTAATTCTTTGATACCATTATGATGATTTAAAAAAAAATATAATTGCTTGTATTTGCAGGGATTTATTCAAGTTCGTAGATCAACTTTCTTGTTATGGTATAATTGTGCTGAGATAGTTTATCTGAATCCGAACATATATATATATATATATATATATATATATATATATATATATATATATATATATATATATATATATATATATATATATATATATAGACGGCTCGCTTAAGTTATAGTGTCAATTATTTTAGGAAATTACGTATCCAGAATTTTATTTTTATTCTATATAGGAAATTATGTATCTATAAATAATTGTGTTGAGTTCAGTTATCTAAATTCGTACAATGATTGTCTATTCATATTCGTTGGCGAATTGTTGGAATTGCAATAATTCTCTGACCTGATGAGGTCATGTATGATAATGATTGTATTGTGTGATTAGGAATAAACTTGGATCTAATGTTTCGGTTTGATGGGAAACGGCAATTAGCCGACCATTAATTTGTGAAATTAGGTAGTATGGTCTACTGTGACAAATTAGTCTAGAAAGCTATCGATGTCTGATTGAATCCGATAGAATTATATCTGACCTCGAGAATGAGAGCATTGACTTATCCTTCGTATGATGTGACGGAAGATTTAAGGTGCTTTTGTTTTTATTTTTACAAGGTGAGATAAATCAAATAAAACCTCAAAATTTACAACCCAGAAAAGGACTATACAAGTGGAAAGGGCCAAATAGGCGAGACACCATACAAACTGGTAAAAGGAAAAGAAGGAGTGGAGTGACTCAGACCTACCAGTGTAATGGAGTCAAGAGGAACAGTTTGAGTGGACTTTGAACAGAATCGAACACCAAGCTACGAATAGATACAGAGCAGTGTTATTCTATCTCACGCTTGGTTAAATGAAGAATTGAATCTATTATTGTTGACAGATAGGTTATTTAACTAATCTTATTTGTAATTTGAAATTCCTTGAGTAAGTTGATTAAAAAACAGAAGTGTATGTTTCAATTTGTAATGTTCATAGCATTTTCCTGTGAAATGTTATAGTTTTGAAATTTTATTAAATTTTGTCTTTAGTTTTAACGGGACTCGTATTATTCTGTTCCATAATCAGCTCATATCTTTATTTATTCCACCGATAAGTTCATACTTTTTATTGACATTTACTCGTTCCGGGCAAATTACACCATCGGCGACCACCTCTAGATTAAAACCGTTGGTAAACACATGATTTTCCTTCGAGTCGGTACATAATGGATGTCACCGTATTTAATGTCTAATAAGGGTAGCTAATTACTTATGCCAATTAGGAAAGAAGTAATGAACAACCGTTTGTTTGCAAATACGCTAAAGCAGCTAGAGGAATATAAATATTGCCTTGTTTAGAATTAAAATTACCACAAGATTACAGATGTTAACTAAATAAATGGATCTATACCGTGAGTTGTGCGGTTAAATTTTCCTCCGAAGATTTGATATTTCTTTTGTTCCATTAGAAGAAACAACTTTACTTTCCTGTTCTTGCTCATTTTATAAATTCTTACACTAAGTCAAACCGTTCCGTTTTTAATTTTGGATACCAAAATTTCAATGGAAGAAAATAAATTTTCACATGCAGTATTGCAATGACTATACATTCTCGGTCTTTGTATTTCACTTTATTCAACATCTATTTGCATTTTTTTGTGTTGAAAATCAGATGAAAAAGTCTTTATCACGTTGATTCTGAATTGATATCAAAACTTGCACAGGGAATAGATTACAATTTAACTCGTTGCAATAGATTTTATTTTTAAAATATGTTTGTAAAGTAGTTTCATTGGATAAGGTAAAAGCAGAATGAAAACTGCATGCAATGTCCTCTGTCTTTGAGGAATCAATACACAAAATGTTCAGTCTCGGGAGCTAAATGCTTTGAACCTTGAGTGAGTGACTTGCAAATTGAAATTTTATCTCTGGGTGTTTACCTCAATTTTTATACAGTCAATCACTGAATAAATGCATTCCATTACCGAGTTGACAAAGTGCTAAATGAGCTCTTAACACTTGACACCGACATGAATCTATAGAATATATGAAGGAAGTGTTGATATGAGTAGGTGGAAGAGGACGTGCCTTATTGTTATTAATCTCGGCTTGTTCAAAGTAACAAAGAAATTAGTGTAGCTAACAAGCTTTACCAATTTCAACAAAAAAGTTATTTCCCTACAAAACACAGTACAAATATGAAGAAGGACTCACGTTTTGTGAATATAATCCAAAACCTAATTCCAGAATTGAAACACAAAGTCCTATCACTACACTGTCCTAAAAAATAAGTCCAAGATCGAATCCCAGCAAATTTCAAAGATGGCGGACAATGACGTCAGACGAACGAAAATATAATGGTTTCCCTTATCTTTTTAAACCTTTTTTCATTTTTGAAATAGTCCATCTCATTAGATTTTGGGAAGAAGTTTCCTATATAGTAGAAAATGTATTTTACAAATGATGGAGTTAGGAATAATCTAGACAGAGTTCATGCCGTTCTTTTTTGTATTACGCTTTGTCTACAATTTTTAGGGATAAATTGTACTATTTATTATGGATTTTGATGTGCTGAATTCAGGCATGACAATTACAACAACTGATTGGCTACTGTTTCTTAGAGAGTTAAGTTTTTGCCGATTCGGTCTGTGTATATTGTGGAAATAGTAGAGTTTTATTAATAAATTGCAAACCTCGGTCTTTTCTATGTATTTATGGTTGTTTTACATGATAATGTTTAATCTGTCCTATTTATGTAACACTTTAAAAACACAGCAATAGTGTATATAAATAAAATTTATTGTGTAACAAAAGGAAACAAAACCATATATATATATATATATATATATATATATATATATATATATATATATATATATATATATATAAGTACATAGTGTAGTTCTTATTCAGTGTCTACTCAGCACTTCTTGGCTTGTCGTTGTATTCATTAAATGGAGCATCTCTTGTCACTGACCAGAACCAATCTGCAAGAAATGATGGATCATATTTGCCCTGACAGCGTTTCTTCCGTTGCCATGTCCTGGTGAAATCGTTCGCCGTCTTCGTTGCCCACTGCTCCACAGTTCGGAGGAGAAAATCATGATGAGAGTGGAAAAATGTATCTTTAATGATATGTTGCAGCCAAGGCTTTTGTATGCCTTGAGCAGAGTTTCCACTAACTCCCCGTAGTTGTCTGTCTTAATGTTTCCGAGAAACATTTATGCCACTATCTGGAAAGCTTTCCATGCCGTCCTTTTCTTGCCATGCAATGCACGGTCACATGCATTATCTCAAATTAAATTTACGACTCTGAGGATCAACAGAGACACCTTTCTTTATCTTAGCTTAACCTTGGAAATTTTCCACAGAGGTACTTGAAAGCTGCTTGTGATTTGTTCTTGGCTTTCTTCATCAGACCCAGCTTGATGTCAAGGGTGTTAACAAAATCTTTCTTGATTCAACAAGTGGTGGTGGATACTGAACACGTTTCCTCTCAGGTTCCATTGACTGTCGGAGTGTCAAATCTCTCTTGATGTAGTGGGTATCCCATTCGTAGAGAAAACATCATACTTTGTGTATCCAGTCTGCAGACCAAGCAATAGAGCAGGATCCTTACAAGTGCCACAAAGCTGTCACTGATGTTGGCCAGAGTTTATGTACCTCAAAAGTTGTGTTATGTTTTCATGTTTCCTTCACATGGACTGCACGACCAACTGGAATTGATGGCAAAATATTGCCATTATGCGCTAAAACAGATTTAAGATTCGTCTTTGATTAATCAAGGAACAGTCTTCACTCATCTGAATCATGAACGATGTTCAGGGCTGCCAACATTCCACCGATCTTACTGTAGGCTACAAGATCACTTTCCATGAAAAAGAATGTCACAATATCCTTTTGACGGTCACGAAACATGGAAACCCTAACGTCACCTGTCAGGAGATTTCACTGCCGTAGTCTGGAGCCCAAGGGCTCCGACTTAGCTAAACGGAAATATGTCCCTTTGCAAAACCAAATACTGAGAAATAGGAGAGTATGACACTCTATGAGTTCTAAGGATGATATAAGGCATTTTATTCAGCAGTGATGTAAGCTTAGTTATGATTGCTTCATCCATGACTTCTATGAATAACATGATGCATTTTATATTATGCATGATGTAGCACCAGTACTGTCCAAACCCAGTCATATATTTATTCATAAATCCAGTAAAAGATGTAGTTTAGTCATCTTTGGTTTAAATTGAGATTCCTTCTCTTTATAGCTCATTTATCATCCGTCATTCTCAAGTCAAGGGTCACGTATATTTTTAAAACTAGAGCCAATAAAAACTTTTAAGCATCATATTCGTTCTTAGTGACCAATAATTAGTAAAGTTTTACTACATATTTTTGGAAGTATCTTGGTTGTAAACCAGTGTTATGGTGAATCAAAGCTGTTAGTCTAATGTCCTGTTTTCATCACTCCAACAGAATGATGCAATCCAGTTGTACTAATAGAGAATCAGAAGGCATTCATTACCTTGCCACAAGGCCCATAAACTGGACGGGGAAAATACTATATGAATCAACATAATTCCATTAAGAGATGGCAGATATTATTTCTTATAATTATCCAAATTCACATATGTCTAGCAATTCTGCAAAGGGATAATTGTCATTTATGGAATTTCAAAATATCAACGCCACAATACCTTTTAAGTTCTTCGCCTCACATGCAATGAAAAATCTGCGGTAAAGTTAAATTAAACATTATTAGTGGAAACTAACAATTGGTTTAATTGCTTTTTTGTGGAAACCTTATATATCTTCGTGCAGCTCCAACTAGGAAGTCTAGTTTAGTAGGTATTACATTAGGTCAGAAAGAATAAGGCGAATGTATTGTTAACAAGCAAAAAGAAAAAGGAAAAAAATATCTTGCCCAACTGGTATTTTATCCTTTCGAAACATTTCTGAGCAAATGATATGATATGACTATCAGAAGATGCATGCTCAAAAACACTCCCTATCCAGGTTCAAGGGCATACATCATAGTATGGAGGATTCAAAAGGAGACCATATAACTCAGAATCTGCATAGCTTGCTATTTGTCAGTATGCTTCAGGATATCGTAACCAAGGAATGTTTTACATTTGTCAGATATGTTATATTTATTTGTTTGTACAATTAACTGACAGTGAAACTGTGTACCGTGTGTAATCGATTATAAGTGTGATCCAGCTGCAAACATCAAACATCTAGATCTGCCGTAGCAAGATGCGTCTGCAGATTCGGGTCTATCCTGTTTGTTCTATTGCTCATTCCTAACAAACTGCACAGTTCCAGATCTACTGGAGCATTATGCGACGACAGATCTGGGTCTGTGCAGTTTGCAGTTTGACATGTTTTATAAGCTAGTACAACTATTGAGAGCCAAAAGTAAAATATATAGTACAAAAACTATCAGTGACAATGAAGGAAATTAATGCGGTTCAGACCAGGTTCAGAATGACGTGGTAGCTACGTCTGACGAATGTGCATACATACAAACAATTAACGAATACATGTAATATACAAAGCCACTAGTTATAATATATCGTGTTTTTGGTAAATATAATATAAAATACGCTTGAAAAGAAAATTTCCTTTTTATATAAAAAAGTTGATCCAAAATCGAAGCGTATAGACTAAAAAAAATCTCTTTAGCACAATATTCACAATATCCATATTCATCAAGTTCGCTCAGTTTTAAAGACTGCTCGTAAAACTTATCAGCGCTTCAAGACAACTGTAGGATAGTGGATGACCTAATGTGTCTCCACCAATTACATTTTTTACATTTTTGTAAAGTATTTGAGCATTTCTGACCACAAAGCAAATCGGATTTTGCAATGCATCACGGCGGATTTATCACTGTTAGGAAGTAAAAGGTCATTACTTCAGAGAGACGAATGGCGTCGTAAACATTTCTTCAGCAAACGTCAATTTCCATGTCGGAAATGTGATGTAGCTTCCATTTATTTATTCCATGTCATAAAATCCTCTATCGGTACACAAAATCAAGTGTCGTGCGGCATAAAAGCAAATCTTAAAGTTTTCGCTGTGAATATATAAGGATATATTCTTCACGTAGAAATATAGAAATGAAAAAGATAAGAAAATCATTTCCCCGACAAGTGTCTATATTTCACAATTAGATATACAATAAAAGTAATTAAAGTTTCTTTCCCGTTGCCCTGAAATTCTAATTCAGCAAATAAAGTTCTTGATTATTTTCATATTTTTTCTTGTTCTGCAAACAATTGGTATATTTTTATTTTCAAAGGGGTTTCATACCAATAATAAATAGGATTTACTGGATGTGCATCATTGATTATAATGGTGCTAGTATTTGCGAGTTCACACCATAATCCAGAATCCAGACTCTCAAGCGTTTGCATCATGCAACAAACCTCCTATCAAAAACGAAGCTACAGGAAATCGAAAAGGACAAAGAATTGAAAATAAAAAAAGTTTTCTGATTGTTCTGCATAGATGGATGTAAATGCAGCTTGTATAGCGTACGATTATAGGTTGAAACATAGGTATAATGAAATGCAATGCCAGCTGTAAAATGTTGTTGTTGGGTTTAAAGCCATTTTCAGCACACGATAGGCTATACATGGCGGCCAGTATTAATGAAGGAGGAAGAAACCTGGAAATCACCGGAAATAACCACTGACCCCACGAGAAGCTACTGGCAAGCTTTCTCACCTATCCACTTTCGCCGAATCCTAGACTCGAACCCACGCAGTCAGAGGTGAGATATCAGTGATCCGTAACGGACAGCGCTTTTGACAACTCGGGCACTCGGAGCCCCGCTGTAAAATGTTATAAACAACTATTTTGTTACAATGTATGCGTGTACTTATGTGAGTGTGTGTGTGTGTGTGTGTGTGTGTGTTATGCTATATTATTCTCAAATAATACCGTAAAATAGCACCACTCACGTCATAACTGTTGTCATTTTTCTTGTTGAAGTCATTGTTTTAAAATTTTGCACAAAAAGCGAAAGAGTGTGCAGTAAAACATTATTTCATTTTCTACGAAATGTAAGTTTTTACAGCCAACTTAAAAATTAATCCATTTTTCATACTAAAGTTAGCTCAAACAACAAAAACAGAAAATTAGACATAATATATTCGTTGGATCTCACATGAATGTTCACTATATCATTTTAAGGCGAAACCATAGACTCTAAACCACCGAGAATAGTTAATTATATTTTAGGAGACCATACATTTTAAGTATATGTCATTAAAAAACTGAGTGATAGTTACCAATAATGCAAGATTTGAATGCAAGCAGTCTTTACAAATTTGTAAGCAATGTGGGTTTATTTAACAGTAAATACCGCACTTGCTGATCTTACTTGTTTCTAACATGAATAACTAAACTCATCTGTTCTACTATTTAAATTCTCACTTAAATAGCAAAACAGTTGCAAAACATCTAAGAACTTGAGAACGGATCTTCAATTTACAAATTCAAAGGGATTTATATTACTTTAACAGGAAATAATTTGGCCTCTAGTGTTAAATGACAATAAAAACCCTTTCAAGTATTGAAGCAGGTGTATTAGTTCTTTTTATTTTTTTTGCTTGTCAAGTGCTCATTCTGCTTCTATTTTTTGGAACATACTTAAAATGAACAATTTGTTGTGTTGATAAAGAAATAGATATTTTAAATTTTCGAGCATACAATATTTACATGAATAATATGATTGAAAACTTGTATAGAACTTCGATTTTCTTGCGCATTCATTCGAAATTTGTCTAAGCTGACTGATTTGTTTTCAACAATGGACACATCGCTTCGATTAGTGGATCACAATTTGGTGAAGATTGGAACGAGTTTCAATGAAAGATAAACCTTGATATGCCTGTAGTGAGGTTCTTTTCTTTTCTCCGACTATGTAAACCTTTGTATATTCGTAGAAGGGTTTATTTCTTTTCTCAGACTATTTAAGTTTTAAATAAACATGTAGAAATTGACTGCATACAACAATTGTTAAAATCTCTGGACTTTAATTAATTTGATAAATCAAAATCAGAAATGCGACTTTGATTTGGTGATATTTATTTGGTGATATATCAATAATAATCTGAAGTTATTTCCTCAGAAATATATACTCGAAAACGGGATTTTATTACGTAAGATTTAAAACGCGAAATCTTCCCGTTGTTCTTTTTTCCATGCTAATGCAGTAACAAGACATATGCCGAGTAGACTGTCTGAAGTGTATTGACGGACGAAATAAGAAGAGTAAATAATATCCAAAAGGATATATTTTTAGCTCGTGACTTCGTTACCCATCATGCTCTTGGCACTACACGATGAAATATAGCAGTTATTAACCTACAAAAATATCATCTCTGTATTTTTCATTGTTAAGCGCTTTAGAATACAATGGCAGTTTTAACCACTACCGTGTTCTTCACAAAACGAACCCTTTCCAATCAATATCCAACATAAAAAAGCACACAAAACTATTTTTTTTTTAATTTTGGATAGATATAATGAAGATATAAGGTCGAGAAATATTTAATAAATAAAATAAACCATATTAGACGGATCCATATTATAAAAGTTTATTGCTTTATCATTTGTGCTGCAAACACTCAAACAATTTACTGAAATAACTTGTAATATAAACGACTATAATATGCAAAGTGAGTTTGTACATCTGTTTATTACTAAGACCATTTGTTTTAAAAAAAAGTATTCAATTCTTAGAAAGTGTCAACATAATATGTTTATCACCGCTGGTTGCAAGATAAGAACGTCTACTCGTAACGTTACCTTTTTCTTTTGTCACTGCAGAGTTTTAGTACGTTGTTAGCTCTTCATTGGGACAAAGTTATGCGGTGTTGGGAGTGCCCTGAGAGAAATCTAGGTCATTTACCCAAGGTATTCCTGATCCGTTCAGGTTAAAGCCAGACCGCTCACCATTGAGGCATTTCATTCACACATTCGTCTTTAATAAAAGCTTCATACGTGCTATTAAATCTTTGTATATGCGACACATCCCACTAGTGAAAGAAGCAATTCACAGTCAGATTGGGTATAACAAAAAAGGTATTTCAAATATTGTCAATTATATTAAAGGCTCTATATGACAAAGGTTTTATTTGCTTGTTCTCAACTGAATGGCCTACTTATTGCAATTGGTGAAATTAAATAAATAAATAAATAAATAAATAAATAAATAAATAAATAAAAATTCATAAACAAACGAGCGAGCTAACAAACAAAAACTTAGGACTGTTTTTGTTTACAGTTCGGCGACATTTTTCAGCCCATGTTAGGCTATAGGCCTATATAGCGGCCAGTAAATTTAGCAGAGGAAGACCCCGGTAGGACCCACCGACCCAAGGGTTACTACTGGCAAGGTATTTTAAATGTCCACGTTGGTCGAGCCGCCTCCAACTCAGGCAGACAGATGTGAGATGTGTGAGTGATTTATAGAGGCAAGCCCGGCCCCCCGGGCCCCAAAAAGTATGTAATGAATGTTGAAAATGAAATAACATACCATATGTTCCCATGGTAACCTTTATATCTCCTTGAACTTCTATTTCAAATTGTATATTAAATATTACGAACACCGATTATGTCATGAAAAATTATTATATTCTTTATTTTCACTGCAGTTTTAAATGTACATTATTTAAGTATTGTTTAAAGAAATTCTAAAGAATGGGCACGCTGACATGTTCATTAAAGTGCAATCGTCGCGTTTGTTTTCCTGCAGAAAACCTTTTCTTGAAAGATTGGTCATATATCCCCCAAAGGGACTTGTTATTGTTAGCATGCATGCAGATTTGTCATTATAATAACAACGCTCACTATTTTTTTTACTAAGACATGTGACCCATTTTATGAGGAAGGAATGTTTGACCCTATAAAAATGACTACAGCATGAAAAAAAGACTACCGTTGTGATGACCCTATAAAAATGACTACAGCATGAAAAAAGACTACCGTTGTGATAAATCAAAGGGACACTGAATTCCTAAAACATGATGTACTTCATATTACGCGTCCGCCTAGTAAATTACAATACCACCATAGCCATGTGTCAGTGCATAAAGAAATTCAATTTACTTGTAAAATCATCAATAAATAACGATAACTGATGGGTAAATCATTCAAACAGGGATGTACGGTAAGAAAACCTGATACCAGTATCAAATGTTGATAACAAAAGGGTTGTGACCCGATTTAAAGAGCTTTCACGTCGTGCGATGTTAGTTTTAAATTCTAATGTGGAGATACTTCAACTATATCACGTGCACGAGAAGAAACGTATCCTGCAAAATAATATTTTGAGGTAGGGTTATACGCTCTTAAATAGGGTCATCCGCTCGTAAATTACAGTCTTTGAACCTAGATGTACCTGGATCTGATAATGTTTTGTGGTAGATTTAGTGTAGTACGCATATAATATTATTTGTATAATTGTATACTTCTCTTACAGCCATTGTCAAAAGCAAAATTATTGTAACACTAGTACCTTGACGAGTAGGCTAGATAACCTTTAAATTTATTGGCTAAAAGTCTAAAATAAAAAAGTTTGCTGCATGATCGATCTGAAAGCAAAGACATGGCAATATTCGACAAGGACATATCTGTAGAGTCAACTCGTATATCAAGAGCTAGCATAAAAAGTAAAAACAAAATTCATTTGGAAGGTTGCAAAAGTCTGGAATTATGTAACCCGCTGGCACATGATGGACGACAGCTGGTTTAAGAATGTGTCTATTGAAAGTCTCGGTATATCCAAATGCATTAGAAGACAAACCTATATAATTAAGTTGGTTGGGACAACTAAAGAAGTTCAGTTTAAAGCTTTTTGTTTCCCGAAAATGATCGAGCCCTAACACTGAGAAGAAGCAATATACTAAAAGGGCGCTGAAAATGATTTACAACATGTTTCATTACAAAGCATTAGTATACCTATAGCGACAAAGGTTGTAGACTCCGTTAGAAGTAAAGGTTGTTTTTTTTTCACTGACCACATCCTGAGTAAAATAGATGGCAATGGTTATATCAGTAATCCATGAGTTAGGCATGATGACTCTTATTGCAGGTGCAGTATGAGATAGGACATACATTGTGCCAGTATATTAATAGAATTCTCAACCACCAAAAAAATAAAACACTGTGTGTGTGCATGTGTGCGTGTGTGTGTATTTTAACGTTGCTTTAACAATTGTTCAGCCATATAGCTCTGATAGTGATGTCTAGCACCTTGGCATCATGTGAGACACGTGGCATGATGTCCCAACCAGTCACATTATCCTGATACCAGATCGACCAGTCCTAACACCAACCTCTTAATGCTGAACGAAAAGCGAGGCAGCTGTTAGTACCATTTTTATAAGTATTTGATATGACTCGGCCGGGGTTCGAACCCACGACCTCCTGCATCCGAGGCGGACGTTCTAACCAATAGGCCACCGGAGTGGTAAACAATGTATTTTTCCATAATCAAATATAAACATTAAATGTATAAATATAATAACCGTTAATGCTAAATTTAACTATGTCAGCGACAATTCAGTGCAGAAGTGAGTTATGAGCTATTCATTCCTGACAGAGTAGAGGTACATGGTAAGATCTCATGATATCAACAAGTATCGATATTCTACAAATTGTATATTTATATGAAATATGTGATCAGATAGATATCTAAACATATACACGATCCAATTATTTTAACTCGGATATTCTGCTTTAGAGTTGTAATTACTACCTCATAAAAGACCATGACTCAACATTCACTACAGATCGCGCTTTGTATCGGCTGTGGTATAGTTTTCCATTAGTATAATATCATACCAGTTGCCCACAGCAAATTATAATATTTGTATACGACTGTTTATAAAATTCTCTAATATGTATTGGTTTCAGCAAATTTTAAATGTTTCATGGTAGCTGATATCGTGGAGAGATGCATAATTGGTGTCTGCTAAAGAACATCCGATGATGCTCTCAATCCATATTGGTATTATGTCAAGCCTGTAAAATCTTAGGTATCGTTGTTGTATAATTTGCTGTTTTGAACTTCAGAAGGATATTTCATTGGTTGATTTAGATGATAACTGTTAAGATGGATTGTTAGTAGTATTTTGCGATTGGGTACATAAGAAACATTAACATTACGCCATAGCTTTACAATATGAGCCACAATGGGAAGTCCTATGTTACATTTTTATATTACCATTCCATAGGTTTCCCATGAATGTTGTAGTTATAGTCCATTTCCATGTTGAAAAATGGATGAAGCACAACAGGAACGGCAATTTTAAAATTTCTAGATACTGTCCAGCACCTAGGTTTTTATATACTATCCAACACATACTCCACTATCCAGCACCTTGTTTTTGAGATACTATCCATCACACCTCCTACTATCCAGCACCTTTAGTTTTTATATACTATCCAGCACAAAAACTAAAAGAGCAGGAGTGTTTATACATACGCTATACTTATATACATACAAACATAATGTCATATACAATCAGTGAAGGGTAGAAATGTTTATAGGCTAAATGTTTAAATGTTTATATCTACACAAACATACTCTCATCGCTTCATAGGTATTCTCTAAAACCTTATTCTCACAATTACGTAATATACTAAAACCTTCTTTCTGTACTAGTGTCTCTCTACATGCACCCTTCTTTCCATATAAATGCTATGCTCCTGAAGGCCCACAATGCCTGCACATAAACCAGGAAGTCTGGGTTGAACAGCAAGCTTGTAATGATGGCCAATGATTCTAGTTTTACAAACATCTTGATAAATTTTCTTAAGAAACGAGTACATATTGGGACAGTTCGCCGGTATATAATTAGTATTGGACTGGACTGAACTGTTCCAGAATAGGTAAACATGCCCAGAGTCATTTGGACATGCATTTAAGCAGAATGTCTCAAAAGTGGAGAATGACAGAAATATGTAAATGTTATTTTCCACACTTGTTCAGTAAATAACTCATTATGCTCCAACAGTTGTATATATATATATATATACACAGAAACACGAGAAACATTCTCGGCCTGGTGCCAACTCCATTCTTTAGACTCTTTTCGCATTCAATAAAAATGCTAAGATTTTGATCCGATGTGAACATTTAACGACGGTGTTGTGGAAACGTTTGATAATTATTTCTAGATCACGGAAGTATCGATCCGTTGAAGGAAGCTTTTGCAATCGCTAAAACAAGTGGGCTAGCCAATTGAAAAACGTTCATGCCCGACAACAAACTAGGTATCATACTCATATGAAGCCGTCAATAATCTGCTAAAACTTTGCGCTTGCTCCATTGCTTGTAGAAAATTAAGACAAGTGGATATAACGTATTTGAAACGGCGGAGAAAAGAAAATTGAAATTTTTTCAGTGGTTGAATTGGATTGAAAAAACTCAAGATTGTCTTCGACTTTCAAGGATGTTTATTTCCCTGATATCTTACTTGGTATCCCCAAAGAGACCTAAAAGTCCTTTCTCAGAGTTCACCATGGAATCGTTGTACGAGCAAAGATACCAACACGCTTGAGGTTCGAAAGTGAAGGATACCAGTGACAGAAATCTTAAAACATGCCTATAAGGGACCGTTCCTCAATTAAGGCGCATATGCGAAAATTACGATGTGGTGGATATTGAATTTTTAACTATACGCGACAGTTTGTTTGGAGGACAAACCGATGTTCCAAGCTTGATATTCATAGCAGCCGAATCTCAGAGAGCACATTAAATGCATCGATGTGTGCTCCTTGTTCTATTCCCCTCCATCCACCTTAAACTATTGGCAGAACACATCGACGTGGAACACATTCTTCAATTCAACTGTTTGATCAAATGCAACTTGTTACCATCAACAAACTTACTCCATCCCATTTTATAACATTCCTAAGGAAAGTTAATATTTACCTGATGACTTGCTGAAACATGAAATCGCCACGTCGATCAAGAACAAGTCTGAAAGGAACGTTTGTGAGTGTCGAATTGTGTCATGCTCCGATCGCGGATACCAACTGTTAAAAGTATAGGAAATTTATCACTTTCTTACCATAGAATAATACAGACATGACTACAATTCCAATGAAGGAATTTTTTCAGAGTCCATCAATGAATTTCTATACCTGAAGCAAGAAGCTAGCGGCTATCCTTCTTGGTGTCAGGCTCCAGAAGACATAGATATTCAAAGGACGGTGTGCCGATTCCTCAAAGGCATCACTTTAGAACGCGTGGAAAATTACGTAGACTATCATTTACAAACATCGTGTTGATATGTTTGTGTGGAAAATTAGAGCAATATTGGATATTGTTCAAAACGGAATATTTGGAAGATCCAAACCAGTAGTTTCAACTCATTGAGAAAAAAAAAACAAATCATGAAATAGGTGAGCATCCTACGTAAAGATTTGCCCGTTTAAAATTTCATTTTGGCTTATAACTTTAAGGAGATCCAATAATTTACTTTGGTACCGATAATTGTATGTACATCGCCATGAAAGCTCTCACCCAAACATCGAATACGAACGTTGAGGAGCATCCAGAAGACAATATTGTAAGTTTAGCTGGCCGTGGGCCCAAATTTTACCGTCACCAATATAAGGCCAACAAGGACACGTGCATACCAAATAGAAAGACTAAGGACTGACATTGAACTATTGTTGGAGTCAATTGGTGAAATGTGACATAAAAGAGGCTTTAAAATCAAGACAAAATAACGACTTTCGCGTGAAAACGTCGAAGCATCACAAAATTATATGTGTGAAAAATCACCAGACTCTTAGTAGACCAGCAGAAAAAGTATATTAGGTTGTCTACTACGACTCTCTGACCATAAAATGCTACCTTACGGAGACGTCGATCTCTAAAATAAAAATGAGACAGTTCATGAAAGAAAGATTATTGTGACTACAAACGCCGACGTTAAAAGATGAATTAAACACAATAACCCGCTGCACAGAATTCATTGAAGTTTAGCGCGATGCTGTGACTTTCTAACAGAGTCGTGAAGCACTCTGCGACAACAGCGATGCATTACGACCTAGCGGCTTTACTAGTAGGAGTGATGTTTATCTATGTATGTCATACATCCACTCGCAAACCATTCTGTATATAACTAGTTAATAGCGATTTACAAATCAAAGAAGAATACACATTTAATATGGCTTTTATTTATCAATTCTGACTTTAAAAATTGAATAAACACGTTCAAAAACCAGTCTAAATTTCTGCATTTGTCACCCATTACCAAAACCTTAATCAGGGATGCGTTTATCTAACTGGGGCGAAGAGACCAAATACACTATTTTAGATGTTATGTGAAGATCGACGAACGAGAGTATAAATATTCAGCTTTTCTGGAACATTCCCTTGGTGGGGCATGGCTAATAAGCACATATATACTGTTGAAAAAATAATTGTTTCACTTTGGAGCTGCGACAGCTAATTTACAGAGTTTGTACAGATTCAAATGTAACGTAAAGAACAATTGCATCAATTACACCATAGACGTTATAACAATTGGTATTTAGATTAGTTTAAAGATTTTCAAAGGGACAAGATTGATTAACGACTACCTTACATCTGCAAGAGTTTGGATGTCACGATTTTTATAATGTTACAGTGAAACTAAGAAATACATGAAACGATGTCCAGGAAGAGGTTAATAACTTTCAGGAAACAATGACTCTTCCCCAACCTAAAACAACTCTTAAAAGAAGTATCGCCTCAAGATGAAACTCCTTGACGAAGGGTGGTGTCTTTTTGCCATCAGATCACGTTTGGAAAACGTGTAAATATTTCATCATCCAAATGACATTTTTTTTAAACGTTCAATATAAAACTTTATTATGCCATTACTTTTGAAAACAGCATTACAGATACTAACATGAAAGGAAATCATTACCAGTGTTCAAGACGTGGATTACAAACTACTATTAAAACAATCTTTTGCACAAGATGACACGATTCCGTTGAAGTTTGGACGATGAGTGGTATGTGTGTAAGATGAGTGGCATGTGTGTAAGTGACCTCGTGTTTTCGATTTCATTTTTCAGCAGATTCGTTGCGGACAACTGTACATGCAAAGTACATGAAGCAAACACATGACCAATGAAACATGAGTACGATAAAACTATTGTCTTAAACGGTAGAGAATATTGCCGAACATGAGTTATCTATCTCCGTGTAAAGGAAGATATTGGAATTACTATATTCGCGCTCCATACTTACCAAAACGTTTGTAGAGCTAGTTGATTATGTTAACATATATCGACTTGAAGAAGGTACGTGATTTTGAAAAGTCGCGAAAAAATTGGTTTGAATACAAAAAGTGTCTAATTATGCCAAGACAATGTGCGTGACATATCAAAACAAAGAATTTATCTTATACCAGTAAGAGAAAAGCCAAAAGTGGAAGTGGATATAGAAAGACTCGTGTAGAAATATTGATAGGAGAACCCGAAATAGAAAGGAAGAAATACTTAGAAAGAGATAGTAGTATTGTACATGCTTTAGCCTCTGTGAAGCAACCCTGTTATCTGGTAGCAGTTTATTGAGAAGTCCAGCTTTTAAGTTTTACATATGTAGGCCAATACATGTTTCGCTGGCGTCCATGATGACAACACCATAAGAGGCAATGTATATTAGAAGATTCACAGACAGGTCAAGTTTGTAATTGGAACATGTGTACATATTGTTCAGAGTACCGACGGCATCTGCAAAATAATTCAAAACAATCTCGCACAACAACTATTTTCTCTCCAAAATCATTTCTGAAATATTCTATTAATATGATATATCTTGAAAAGATAGTTCATCTTGAATTTCACATACACAATACAAATTCATCTTTCTATACACACTTATACAGTTGCTAATCATATGTCCCTCAAACAAGTTATAAACTAGTTTTAATAGGTTGGCATTGGGCAAACCCGTATAAAATTGTACGTTTTTCTAAATCGCCATTGGTCAAACCCGTGTAAAATGGTACGTTTTTCTAAATCGCCAACAACAGATTGAATGTTGAATAATCCTTCCAAATCACATTTTTTATTTCCTTGACATCAATTAGTTTGGACTTGTTTAACCATCTCTAATTGTTTGATTATTTTGATTGCTAAATCTTATCTCAGTTTGAACTTTTGAATTTCAATTTGCTTTGAAATTTCTTCATCTTGCGATTCAGACTGAAAGAAAAATGTTCGATCACTTTGGGATCACGATATTATTTTTTTCTCAGTAGTCATTTTGGGATTATGACATGGCTTTGAAGTATTGTCATTTGGGCTTTCTGTAATGTCGGCAGATTCTGATATGCCTATGGCATTATTGTTCCAGAATTATATGCACCTTTCCAATATTATTATAGATGATACTGACTCTGAAATATGTCGGTTGTGTTTCCGCTGCCTGACTCGTTTACATCTCTAGATAATGTTGTTTCTGGTCAAGTAATTCTTCAGAGACCTAGATGTAGAGTTTTCAGCTACGACTACCCGGTTTTATCGTGTAAAAAAAATCTTTGACATCCATAAAAAGAGAAAGAAAACAAGTGTGATATTATCTTTATTCAAAAGAGGTAAATGCGTGTGTATGGCAAAGTCGTACGTCGATTCTCATTATCTAATAATGATGCCCTTAATCTAAACAAGGTAATTGAAAATTTAACATTATATCCAGAAACATAGCCATCTGATGCCCGCCGCAGAGACTGAAAATAAGTTTATTAATAATTATTAAAGCATGAATTCAAATTTCTGTAAATTCATGCCAGATATATAATAGGACTCGATTAATAAAATTATTTAATCATGCATCCGACGAAATGTTAAGAGCGAACAATCATTCGTTCACATCTATCTTCAGCTTCGATATCCTTTCAGTACACAGCCGTCTTCCACAAACGATGTCTTCCAAATATTTCCTTACTTATGCACCATGATCAGCTAAAACAAAAGATTGCATCGAGCACGTTAAGCATAACCACAATCCAGCCAAATACCACACTATCAACCAGAGAACAGTATACAATAATGGGTTATTTATTGACCAGTAACAACCAAACAGCAATCAGCAACACGAATAAATTTGTACCAGCATTTGCGACAATCTTGCATCTGCTGCTGGCTCAAATGTGCAACATAAGTGACACTGGTTAAACGAACAAAAATATTCGAGAAATTTTTATCCGAAGCCAAACCAAAGCAGCAGGAATCGATTATTAATGGCAATGAGATTTAGTAACTCTCTCTCTCTTTTAGGTGGCGTCATTGACGCGATTTCAATATCAGACTTCTAAAAAAAAGTTCAAAATTAGTACGATATTTAAAACCGGTTTTGAAACAAAGTATTCGACATCCTCTACGACGGTAAACATACCAAGTCACCGATTTTCTGAGTCAAACATTTTAAAAATAATTGATAAAGAGACGCGTATATTTTTTCACTACTGAAAATTTTGAAACAAAACCTAGTGTCGTACAATGTTGTTAAAGACCTCTAAGGGAACGTAGGTGCAATTACTTTTCACATCAACAACAACTCTGAAATACATCTACATGTTAGCACATAAAGCTTAATTATTATAATTAATGTCTTATCGTAACATTGTAGATGCAACATATGCTATTTGAAACGAAGTGATGGTAATATGTAGATTGTTAGGAACGTCACAAATCAGAATAATGAAAGAACTGTTAAAGTAGATTATGTTCGCCCTGGAAAAATACAATGCAATTGTGAGGAAGGTAATTCATCTAAATGAAGAACAGATTTGTTTCTTGTCACTGGACAAGAGCGTTGATGTGATCGTGTTACTGAACAAGAAAGTAGATTTGATCCTTCCGTCTACAAATTGGAAGATATTAATGGAGACGTGATGAAAGGAACTTCTGCTTGCCTACGTTAAAATTAGTGACCAAGAAAGAAACGCCGTGTACAGTATGGAGAACATTCTCGATCGACTTCAAGCCATCAATTATTAAAAGAAGTAGCAGCTGCCACCATGCCGTTAAAAGGCAACTAACTTTTCCTCTCAGAATCCATTTCTTCAAGGGCTACAAAAGCATTCCCGGTGATTGTTGTGTGCAGAAAGTGTCACTAAAATCAAATCGTTTTTATCTTCCAAAAATAAGTGGTGTATTATGCCATCAGCCTCTGGAAATTTGAGTTTCCAAGGAGATAAACAATTCCGGAATGATTTACTCAGACGTTGTATTTGTTACCTTTTTCTCAATCAACAGTAGCCTTGCTGCCATCACTGCTGTCACATTTCCAGTTACAAAGGCTACTATCATTTGGAATATTTGTGAAATTCATCTTATAAACGAGTGTCTCCTTGACATGCAGAACCATCAAACTATGAATAACCAATGTTATTTAACATCAACTAGTGTCATATTCTGACTAAAATCAGATATTCACAATCAGTTGTGAAGATCGGACAACGACATCGTAAGATTAATATTCTGGTGGTATTTGTTATCACCATAATTGCTACGATTATAATCCAATCAGATGAAGTCTTATATCTGCACGTTTGGGAGACTGAACAAAATGGCTAAAGGGCATCCATGTGTCGAGAATGATTGAATTCATTTGCAGATGTCTGAAAGCTGCGTTTCCATTTGTTGATTCAACGGTTACCAGAACATAATCTCTTTGAAGTCACTGTCAGATCTTCACGTATAACAGTCGAGATTTGATTTTAATCAGTTTGCCTTTTGACAGTTCGACAAATGTGTTTCCCAAAAGCAATGTATGATGTTTCACAGCCAAATCAACTCAGTCTATATGCAGTAACACCAGGAAGCTCGTTTGGAAATAGAATTGGTATAAATCATTCACCCTACTTAAGCCATCAATATCAACAAAAGTGAAAATACATTTATCTTCAATATTCCGAATGAAGAAGCCCAAGACAAAAACATTTTTAAAATGGTCCTCTCTTTTTCTGATCCTAAACGCTACTGCCAGTCAATCCTAAACTGAACACCTACCTATATCAAACGAATTCTTACAGGATATTTTAATGAACACCTACCTATACCATACGAATTCCTACAGGATATTTTAGTGCTGGACATCACGTCGAAATAATGTCGCCTGTTTTCAGCGACCATTTTGGCAAAGTACTAGAGAAATCTCGGCGAAATGTACTTACAGAGAACCATAAAATTACACATCGCCTTACAATGTGTTTTTGATGTCAAAACGATGGCAAATAACTTTTTGTTTGCTTATCTGGGTTAATATTAGCATAAAAGGAGATCGTAGACAAAAATTGTATTCTCTAATGGAAACATCACGAAGAAACTACATTTTCAAAAACAGTTATCTATGGATATGTAACAGATGTATTTTTTGTACCATGGAGTCGCTCTACAATGCGGATATGGGTTTGGAGATATAATAAACTCAGTTTTTCGTATGGTTACTCGAGGATTGCATGCTTTAAGAGAAGCAGGTTTTAATCAAGGAATATAAATCCCGTCCAAAACCTAATCATCGTAAAAAAAAAAGTCCTAAAGAAGCCTCACTAAAAGCAAGAAAAATGTATTGCTTCACACTGGAAGTCATTGTTGATGCCTGATACACCGATATAAATTAGATTAACAGATCTGGCCAAAACATGAATGCCTCATCTACACAGGAGCAAAGACAATGTTGAAATAGGCTTGGAAAACTCATTGGACCTCAAGACCCGTTCTAAAACGTAATAAGATAAGAAGAACAGCAGCTGTTTAATAATTGGGCGTGTTTAATTACGGAGTGAAAATGTTGCATCGAGATACTTGTAAATGTTCCAAGTCAGATTAAGATCTATTTGCGATATCGCCAACGATGATGTAGATGCAAGAATCCTAATGGGTACAATTTCAATCTGTATTATCCTTGATCACCCCTTTGGCTATCGAATTTGAAATCAAATGACGAAATGACAATTGTCGCATCTATGTAATAGCTAATGCTTGTACCTGAAAGCAAACTGTTTTAAATGGACAAGACCAATTCAGGCACTGATGACAGACTAGCATTCGTCAACAATTGCATGCATACGCTGTTCAGCACAGTGGATTTTTAATTAAATACTAAACTGGATAGAGGCTGTAAAAAACTTACCATTACCGAATCTACCCGGAAATCTCTTGACATAGGGAAACAAAACGAAAGGCATGCATCTGAAATCCTCCTTATATGGAAACCTGATACAATATGCCCACTTATTAAACTTATTATAAAATATAAAACTAAAAAGAATAATTTAGATCCATTCTAGTAAGAACCCTAGCAATTATTACTCATTACCTTTAGTCAATTTAGCCTTAGTTCTAAGCATGAATAATTAAATCATAACAATAATCATAACTATTTATAACATACATATACTGTATGTGTATTTTAATTTTCCTTATAATAACTATATATACTCTAATTAGTATTGATAACCATCTATATTATTACAACTAAGCACATAATAAGAATGAAATACCATAAAACATAATTTTATTATAAAACCTAAATAGAAAACAAACTTGAACTAGAATAGGATTGAAAATTCGGCTTTTATCATCCAATCAAAACCGACGAGACAACAACCTTATAATTTTGAATCATCCAATATTACTAAATCAAAAATGCAAGAATAAAGAAGAAAAGATTCAGGATCTCATAGGAGGGAGGAGGGGAACCAACATCAAAAGAGATACCTACAACAAACCATCAACAAGAACAAATCATCAGTATCAAATAAAGGGATTGAATAAGCCTGTATCGGAACCCTAATAACCCATCCCCGCATACAAACATATACATAACTGCAAGCACCATACCTAGTCCATACCATAAAACAGGCGCTAGGACTCATACTAGCACAAGCCTGGGTGGATCCTGACTCCTATAAGCACTATATATATATATATATATATATATATATATATATATATATATATATATATATATATATATAGGATAAGATTTCCCACCATGACAAGGACAAAAAGGTCAAGGCCGATAAGGGAAAATCAGGAACCTCCCACCTGATAGCCCTAACTCCCAGGAGCGGAGTAGACCGATTAGCCGGACGCACACAAAGACCGAAAAATAACCTGGTAAAGGCTACAATCACAAAAGTGAACGGAACGGACAAACAATTAGCAATGGACAGCCCGGGCCGCGCGGCCAACTGTTCGAAAATAAGTCTACAACCTCTGTCTTCACTTTGGCCTGGAAGACCCAACATTAAAACGAGATCTTTTGAAAAGGCAGTCAAAATTAAAAACCAAACATTGTCAAAGCGGTGATAAATGTCAAAATTAGGTGACATACACCTAGAGATTGAGTTAATTTTTTAGAACCATATAAGTACGCTAAGTACACAAAATTCAACCTCATCAAAATATATTCAAAATTCACAACTCATAAACATTTGGATAATTTAATAGGTGGCTAACACATCATTGGTATAGGGACACCCGTAGGAAAAACTGGTTGAATTTGACAATCCACCTGAGATGAAGTTAGGTGAACTTAGACATTGGGGACTTTAGTAGGCGGGAGTTGAGGCGGAAAGCCGTTACGCTCTGTTACAATATGCAGCCAACCAAAGGGTCTTAAGGTCAGCAAATAAAGGTCACCACCACGACTAAAAGCCCAGCCCTAGGTCTAAGCGCCTTCCTGGACCTGGATAGCAATGTTATCGAAAGGTAACATCCGGCCAAGGCGGTGAGCCACCAGGGGGGTTAATAGGCACACGCGCCGGGGCAAAAGTGTCTAGCACTGAGACACGGGTGAGCCCGGCCCTGGAAGGGGAAGAGGCCACTATCCCTTATCAGGGCTTAAAGTCATAAAACACGAGAGTGTATACATGACTATAATACATATGACATGACATGGTTTCGTGGATTGGAAAACTAAAGAACTTAGTGACACGACCCATTAATATGGCATACTCTTAACGTAAGACATAAGGGTGGTTCTAATCCCATACTATTAAGCCCACCTTTATGATTGGAAAAAAAAATTGGAAAAAACTAGGTAATTCGTATATGACCCATTAGTCTGGCTCGCGCTAAAAATAGAAATATACAGTGGTCATTAGCACAGATTATCAGGACTGATTTCCAAAATACGACTTCGAAAGCAGCTAACAAAGATAAACACATGCACCATTATAGAAGTCTAAGAAATATTTGTCTCAGAACCTTAACTGCACAAAGTAGTAGCTAATTTAAATCTCCCCTTCTATAATAACTATAAATAAATAGTGCACATACATACAAAATTAGGCTATCTATAATGAAACAACCATTAAAAGCTAGGCCATATATACATAGTATGAAAGTTACTTTTAAAATCTGTTTTATTAAGTTCAAGGAATCAGCATTTTATTTGTTTGGCAAATAAAATCAAAATTTCAAACCTGGACCAATTGGATCCCACCAGGATCATCGAAGCGCCCTCTGCCGTCGTTTTTCCTCTTTTTTTTCCCCTCCGGACATGCGTTATGAAATAGTGTGAGGTGCACACAGTAAAACGTCGAATGGGTGTTGACACCCATTTGACGTATACTTAGATAGTACAAGGTGCGTACAATGACCGGTACTACATGGCCAAATTACCGGTACTACAAAGACCTAAACAAAAATCCGTCAAGTATGCCAGTCATTGTCAATTCCATGTTAAAGATGAATAGATGGTCAGCACTCCAAAGTCCATAACTTTATCACAACCATGGGACTATTGCACAGAGTGCAGCACTTTCTGCACCGGATGAAAGAGTTACATATCTACCCAAACTTTGTTTAGTTAACGAGAGAGATTAGCTTCATAAATTCATCAAAAAGGCCCATCAAATAAATAGTCGATGAGAAAGTGGTGAAGATAAAGGCAGGGTATGGATTGGAGGAGAGAGATAATGAGTGCATTACGACGAAGAGAATCTTTGATCGCCTCAGACACATCTACCACTCAAAATATCACATGAGATTGACTAGAATCATCACATGACTCACATAAACATGCCTTTTGACGCGTTTTTACTTGTTACGGTCAGAAGGAGTAGAATAAGAACACATTGTTTCTCACCTGAATAAAATTTTTTTTCATATGCTACTCATGATTTGTGTCCTCATCCTTCGTCCAGCAAATACTACCGTAAACTTCGCACAACCTCAAGGGTCACACATCAAGGAGCATAAATAAGTCTACTCGAGGATGGAAATAAATGACAATAGGTAGATAGCATATCTTTCCTAGCTTTTTGCCTTTTCTAGCACACGAACCGGAGCAATGTCCAGTATGTTGCAATGTATAAATGACATTAATGGCAACAAAGGTCTTAATTGGGCGATATATGGCAAATTCATCTCTGAGTCCACTCTGAGTTTATTTTCTAGACAAAGGTAATGTACATTTGATAAGGTGCGTATCCGTTATTCTATGAAGTAATTGATGTTTGAAGAAGCAACAACACTCCCACTGAGACCACAAATTAACTTAGATTACATGCAGAGACATTTTCCAGGTAATAAATTAGAAGAAATATGCAGTATGATAAATTAGTGCATATCTATGCCAAGAAAGATATAAGATGAAACGTACTGAAATTGTAATATTTCATATTTTTTGTTTATGCACTATATAAATTATAAACTTTCTTTTAACAACCCGTTATGATTGAACTTTTTCTGAGACGCAAAAAAGGTAAGACATTTGCATTATAAATAAAATTACTTGATGTTACCTGGCGTAAAAATATCTCACCACCGAGATACAATACTGACATTTATTGAATCGTTAAACGAGATCCGTGGTCCAAATAAAATGCATTTGACGGGTCAGCTATTACCAAAGCCTTAATTTGTCATTCATATGTTTTTAGGAGTGGAACTTAAATTGAAGTCTTTGTCAAGGTACAGAACTGAACAAAACATCAAAGTAGAAATGAACCCTAAAAATAAGAATTTACTTTTTGAGGCAAATGTAAGTTTTATTTAATCTAGATACGATCTAGATTGATTCGCAAAATAGTTCGTTCTTCTTAATGCAAATATATACTTACCTTCTGATAAGTGTATGGGATTTACAGAAGTTTGGTAATAATAATGATAATGATAAACAAATATCTTTACAAGGATGACACATCTGGTTATGATTGATCCATCTGCCATGTTGTCCTCAATATTTTTAATTGGTTATGTTAAAAAACAAAATCAAACAAAATATTTTAAAAATCTTAGACAAAGTCAGGTATCCTCGCACACTCATTCATACAAATTTAAAATGAATGAATATCTGTCACTATACTGGGAAACATATACATATGTGAATAATATAATTTACATAGGTACATATATTTCCACATAACCGAAGTGGTATGCACATACCTTTAATAACACATGTGCATATTATTTCTGGCCACCTTGATGAAGTTCTCTATCAAGAGGCTTTGATGTCATTCCAGTTGGTCAAGAAATAATTTCTTCAATGACATTTAAAATGAGGCAAGGGATTTTGAATCACTTATCTCAAAGGGTAAAGCATTCTATACAGCAGGTGCTTAAACAGTCAATGAGTCTTTGTAATGATTGGTTTCCGACAACGGAATCTGGAGATCGTTGTTAGATTACGCTCAGAATTTGATGATTCAAGTTCAATTAGGTTAGAGATATAATCTGGTGAATGATCGTTTAAAGACTTATATGTCATGATTCCTTTAAAATAAGGATACATTTTGTATGGATAGTCAATGTACACATGCAAACAAAAACAAAACATTCGAGGGAGTTGTAATGGGAAGTTAAAGAATTATTAGGGCTTCTCTTTTCTGGAGTTTAGCGTGTCTGGACAGATTATAATTGATGATGTTTTTCCCTATATGGTACAGACGTAGTCTATCAGTGGTAGTAGATATAAAAAATAACGTTCAAGTGAGTGGGGAGGCAGAAACCTCGACAGTAGTTTTAACTTAGTTATTCTTTTGATTGCCATTGCACATAGGTACGGATATGTGCATTCCAGATGAGACTGATCAATATAGATACCGAGAAGTTTATTTTTGTATAATAGATACGTCTAAACCATTTTGAGTTAGAAGTAAATCCATGTTAGTATATAGGTTCTACCTTCTTCCACACATTTTATTTTAGAGAAATTAATATGCATTTTGTTTTCTTCGCACCAAACTTTTATATTGTGGAGAGAGATTTGATGTTTATTTTTAATGAGTCAAGAGATTTACTAGATGAAAGCAACGTAGATTCGCCAGCGAAAGATCTTTGTTCGAGCGAGCTGGGCACAAGGCTACGTCATTAATAAATAGTAGAAAAAGAAGAGGCACTAATATATATCCTTGAGAAACACCACCTGGTTGGAAGCATGATTAATCTTGAGTTTGTAGGACAATTGTAAACTGAATTTTTTAATGAGTATCGAACGGTCAAATGGAATGCTTTTTAAAACTCAACAAAGATTGAACTTTGTAAGTTAGTCTGATTCGATCGCTAGTAGTCACTGCTCTATACGTTTTGTCAATGCAGTTTAACAAAATTGTTTCTTTCGAAAACCTGATTATGACTAATGGAGGAGTTGGTACTTGCTCAGATATCTGAAAATATGCTTACTGACTTGTTTTTCAATAAGTTTTAAAAGTAAAGATGGAACAGGCAATAGTTGATGGTTCATTCTTTCATTTTGATTATGAATTGCAAATATGTTTGCTAATTTAAAAAACTTTGGAAATTTAAAGGAAGTGATACTACAGTTAATTATTTCTTTCAACGACTCTGAGATTGATAAAGCCAACATTTTCAGAGTTGGGGTGAATTCCATCCAGAACCGTTGATTTATTTGTATCAATTTTTATTGAGAATATAAAAATTATTATTTATCTTTTTGAAGCGAATATTGAAACTGTGACAGATTGGCAGCGTGCAAAACATACCAACCTCTTTCACTACGGTTCGTTGCTAGGGAATGACTTCCGCGGTGTGATTTACCCAGTGTGGATAGATAGAAAGAAGGAAGCAGATCACTGAACAAGTATATTGAGGAAATAAACACTTCGAGCCCCCCGTTCAATGAACAAATATAAAATTTAATCAGATTATAAACAGAATTTAAAATGAAAAGAAATCAATGACTTAGCTACAAAGAAGGAAAGAATGGTACTAACATGTACTCAAATAAAACAATAGAAATTTCTTTAAATATAAAATTACTTTCACGTTAAATTGCTGTCATCATTGCCAATGGGATGTGACCTTTGAGTGTAGCGATGAGAGACTTCATCACCTAATTTATGCAGACATCAAGACTTCCGTTTGTCCCTGCTTGTCGATCTTTGTCTAGCTTTTCGTCTTGGACTCTTGTCCGTCTAACTCTGACTTAACAAACGTCTCTGGACTAGATTTCTGCGTAGAATGTGTTCCCGTCCTATGATTGTTCAGGGATTCCGTGTCCAAGAAAGCTGTTTCCTTCAATAAATAAAAATGTTTCGCAATAGACAATAGGTCACATTCCCAAGTATAGCTGTATTTTACGTTAATTCGGCTCAGAAACAAAAGGCATAAATTCTGCCACAGTAACTTCTGTTAGCTAACTGTTATGTTTACATAAACGGTCGATGCTTTTCCTGACCTTAATTCGGGTCACGTTAGGGATGGTCAATTAATTCAACTCAGCCGTATGAACCCGTATGTAACCCCCACTCGACTTCTTGCTCTGTTAAGTTACATATGGCTTAGACCTCCAGATCTAACTATTTTAAAATAGTTTTCTCGACCAGTTAAATATTACAAACTATCATATAGATATACACTTAAGTGATCAATTAAATATTACAAACTAGCATATAGATATACACTTAAGTGATCAATTAAATATTACAAACTAGTATATGGTATACATGTAATGTTAGGTCATACTCATTCTAAACAGAGTTAATCCATAAACTATGAAACATTACCCATCATTTCTTAAATCATTCATGAAAATTCATAATCACTCCTATGTTTTAACGATTCAATTACATGCAATCTTTACAAATAATCTAATGAAATATTAATTACATTCACTCTTGCCAATTCTCCAAATGAATTGATAATTAGGAAATCAAAGAATAACATGTCATGACTAGCATTTCACTAAAATCCTGCAAAATGAAATCATACATACATATATCATATCAAGAAAAAATTTGCAAAATAGATCAACAAATGAAATAACATATTAAAATCGGGAAACTAAGATTGCGTACCTTTTTGCCGTTTCTTTAAGTTTCCACGAACCTCACGTATAGGCCGTCTCCTGGGAGAACTATCCGGCCCCTTACTCAATACAAAAAACGTACTTTTTACGAATTTCGGAGTCGTACTAACTTTCCTTGCGAAAGATCTAAGACTAACGAATTTCCCTAAAGTGAAAACCTTTAATTTCTTACATAGTTACGCCCATAAATCCATATTAACCAATTGGTATAGCCTATTTCCTAAACCTGTTCGTAGAAATTTTGGATTGACAAGAAAACTAAACAACTACTCATGCCGTAATTAATCATTTACTTTGAGCTATCATCTATAGCCAGATGCCGCCTTTAACCCTGCCGATTTTGGGGAAAGGTCTTATGTCATTCTCTTGTACCATAGCATCTGACTCGGTCATGTTACTTCGGCCAGAACGAATTCCCTTTTGACGTTCAGAGATGAAATGTAAATAATCACCTAACTATCTCTAGCCCTTTCTACTTCAATTAAGTTGACTTTGATACAATTCCTTTAAACAAAGCTTCTAAGATTTTCAAAATTCGACACATCACAGAAACTAACATGATAGATTACCCTTTCATTCACTTCGTAAGCTTGTATATATTAGTGTCTGTAAAATTATACCTTTCCAGAGTTTGAAATAAACGAAGGTTCAGTTGGTTGCAATATCACACTAGTGACATTAACTCTGAATTCAAATTTTGTGAAACGTGCAGTTTTCTTTGAAATTAGATCTCGCAAGTGATTTCATAATGTTATGTATCCGAGTTTGAGGCGATGATCTCACTGAAAATGGAGCGCTTGCGGTTAAAAAAGAGTGATGTGACTTTGTTCCGCCACAAATAATAATTTTAAAACATCTTTGTATTTACGATAGTAGTTTCGTTTACGTTGTGCCTCAGTGATTTTATTAGAATATCATTCTGGTTGTTTGATTGTTTAATACTTTTGATGTGTACGAGGGCGTGTTTATTTATAATAGTAAGAAAAACATTGGGTCTACATACACAAGTGATAATCTGGTTCTATATAAGAGAGTGTCAATGAGTTAGTATTTTGTGATAGTTCAGTGAGAAATTCACTCTTAGAAAAGTGCATAAAGCGTATGTATTTCATTTTGTGTAAGTTATTTTTATTTGCGCTCTGTTGCTTATGAGTTGCACATATGGAAAAGTGGTCGTAGAGATTGTCAAGATGGGTAATGTACATGTGGTTGATCGGTGTAAAAGTACAGGCTGTTATTCTTGTTGGAGCATTGATTACCCGTGTAAGGTTGTGCAGTTGTACCATACGTAGCTATTAAGTGTCAGTATCAAAGAGGAAATCAATGCTGAAGTCTCGCATGATACATTCTTCATTGTTGTAAGATAAAGCAACTCCTAGTTCACATTCAGATTGGTCGATCCATGGTGAGAGGGACTTCGGAACAGATAAACTGAGCAGATATAAATTGATTGACTATGCGGAAATGTATCTCTGTAACGAGGTAAAGATGGGTTGTTAATTAGATTTGGGTCATCTCATTGTCCTCCCTAAAGGAGTTCGAACTGTAAAAATCCTAGACTTGCTTGGGTACTTCGTGGTACGCGAAAAGTATTGAGGGAAGATATCGATCCCATCCTTAGATCGTCCTTTGCACAAATAATTCAGAGCTTGCTTCAACGTCCCATTGAAACGCTCTACTAAACCATTGCACTGTGGGTGATACAGGATAGTAGTCAGGTGCCAAATGGAAAGAAACCGGTTTACTTCTTCTATCACCTGGCTAACAAACTGCGTCCCTTGGTCAGTTATTATCTCTTCAGGAACACTAACTCTGGAGAAAAACTTCCAACAAAGCCTCAGCCATCGTAACTGAATCAATGTTTTTCAACGCAACAGTCTCCGGGTATTGGGTAGCATAATCAATAATCGTTAACGCATAACGATTTCCACTGTCTGTCGCAGGCTTTATCGGACCTATTAAGACCATTGCTACCCTTGATAAAGGTTCATCAATCAGATGGATGGTTCCTAGTGGCCATGGACGACGTGATGTCCTAGGTTCCACACGCCTATACTTGTCAAACGACAGACAAAACCTCCTTACATACCCATACATACCTGGCCAGTAGAATTCCCTCACTAACCTATATATCGTGTTTGCCACCCATGTGACTACCAAGTAGACTCTGGTGTACTAGCTTAAGCACTTCTCTCTTAGATCGAGGTACAATCTTTTGCTTATACCTCTCGTATCCTTTCTGGGCGTATCTATACAAGATATCACATTTCAGCTCAAACTCTACTTCACCGTCTGGCAAGTTCTGCAAGGACTCCTTTGCATACCTGCGTATCCTGTTAAGGGTAGAATTTTCCGCTTAATTCACCAGGTAGCAAATCGTCTATGGGCGGAGTCAAGGGGTTCAGCGGCTTCGACCTGACCTTCGCGTCACAGACCTTGTCTCTACGGACCCCACGTGTACAGGTGTACACGTCATAGGATTAGGCTGTGGCAACACATACCTATATCCTAAAATTACGTCATGCGACAATCCTGACAAGCACGCTACTTGAATTCGTCCTTTTACATACAGCGAATCAAGATCGATATAAACAACTGGGAAGGGATCTTTGCTCATATTAGCAAATTGAACTTCCACTCTCTCACCTGTATAATCAGCAGGTTTAGCAAATTTGCTATCCACCAAAGCTGGATGACTACAGCCGATGTCGTACAACACCGTAGCCTTCTCTTCATTTACCGTAGCTGTTGCTGTATTCGTCCACTACACTGGATTAGACTTTCTACCAGTGCATGGTGTCTACATTTATATTTCCTACAGTTCTTGAGAATATGGTCAGATTCGTTGCAACCGTAGCACACAACTTCTCTATTACCAGGAGTACGCTTATCTACCCCTTTGGAGTTCCCTGAACAACAAAACTGATCACGACTGGGATTATCAGCCCCATAGCTTTCTACCATTTTGACCATCCCGCCTTTGAGGTATCAAACCGTTAGCTTTTTTAAAGTCAGGGACGTTGGTTCGATCCTTGCCACTCTATGTGATCGGGCGAGAGAATGGACTCTTATATCGTTCAGCCATCACACTGATATCTTCTAAGGTTGCGAAATCACTCTCCGCCAAATATACGAACAGGTCTTTTCGATACGCACTGAGGATATTTTCTTACAAGATCTCTTAACATATGCTTTCATAAGTGAGCTCAGCGCTTGTCATTTTAATCCACTTATCGAAAAGCACGCATAGACAAGTATGAAATTGTGCGTGTGTCTCTGGTGTTTTCCTAGATGACTCTGGAACGTCTGCTAAATCTTTCAGCCGACAACTCATTATCCCGTAAGAGCGGTTTCTTGAGAGCGTCGTAGTCATCCACTTTAAATTGTGTCATATTATGGTAGACATCCTTGGCAGATCCTTGTAAAAAATGCTGGAATATTGATGTCTTTGGGAATGTGATGGATTAAAGCTACCTTTTCAAACTGCGTTAAAAAGTTATCGATAATTTCGTCCTTGTCATGAAACATCGGCATGGTTATCTGGACAATACTGTTACGCATATGTAATTAAATTGCTTGTGTATTATTTATTAAATTCTTTTTTTTCTTCAATACATTTTATTTTGATGATTATTTTCACGGGATTCGAGATTTTACAGAAATTAAATTCTGTTTGTATAGAACGTAAAATATTACATTAGCATTATTTTTAACTGACCTTAGTTCAGACACTTGGTAACCACTGAGTTAAAATGAGTGGTTAGTATCAAAGTCATACCTCAACTGCGTGATCGCCATGTGTTATCAACCCTTGTTGCTATTTGTTATTAAATAAGAGTATCATGGCGTCTGTGACAAATGTAAGAAGTAAGAGATCATGTGACCCATCACAAGTGTCGAAATGAAGTTTTAGTGAGGTTTAATATTCAATATCACTGTTTTCAGGTTTTGTCGTAGAATAATTCCTTGACAGTTCAGAGATATATGTGTTATTATTAGATGATGTTTTGTTGTTTGGGTTTTTCTATCATTCGGAATTGATAATTAATTCTCTGGGAAACGTTTATGAGTTCTGCTCTTCGTCCAATTCTTGAACAAAGACATTTACTAGAAATTATTTAGAGTTCTAAAGCAGGAATATTCTTTCGTGATTCGCAAAAGTAATCGATGAACTTTTGACAATTCTTTTGTGATAAACAACATTTAAGGTGGAACTTTTGACATAGCAATACTGCATTCATCTTCCGCCATCTTTGAACTTCGCTGGTATTCTAACTTGGATTCATTTAAAACATTTTAGTGATACGTCATATAGTTTTCAATTCTGGAATTAGTTTTTGGATTATATTCACAAACTGAGTCCTTTTTCATAGTTTCACTGTTTTTCTTGGGAAATAAATTATGTTGTTAAAATTTACAAAGTTTGTTGACTTAACTCTTTTTTTTGCTTTGAATGAGCCAAGATTTGTAACAGTACGTTTACCCTCAGATGTTTTGCTTGAGGGTCCTGAATGTTCATTCAGTTCTTCGCCCCTCCTAGATGCCACTTTAGTCCTTAGTTTATCCATGGCTAATATCGTATGTTCTCTCTCTACCTAAAAACGACTGGTATCTGAATGTTTGAAAAATCTTGCTTGGTACATCAACGTTTGCAAAGAAAATAGCTCTCTCTCTCTCTCTCTCTCTCTCTCTCTCTCTCTCTCTCTCTCTCTCTCTCTCTCTCTCTCTCTCATCGGCTTGCAATCTAGCTATAGCTAATTCCATTATTTGACTTTATTTTCCATTTCGTTTTGTTTTTCCTCGGCTTGTCTGATTTTTTCTTTCTCCACTGCCTGCTGTTCTCTGTTTTCCCTGAGACTTCGCTCTACAAATTCCGTTAACTGGATTCCTTCATGACCTTCGCCTATACCAATAGACTTAACTCTCTGACTAACCGCCTACAAATCCCGTTAACTGGATTCCTTCATGACCAAATTCGCCTATACCAATAGACTTAACTCTCTGACTAACCGCCTATCAGTTACCATCATAGTCAACTCGGCTGTATCATCAACTAACTTACTTAGATTAATACTAACTTTTTACTGCCTTACAGGAACAGCGTCCTTAAGAATACTTACCAGTATTCTATTGCAATAAAATCTTAACCTACATACTTACTTAAAATCACTCAAAAGTAACTCAACAGCTTTTGGAGGTACCAAATGCTAAATTTTTCCAATATTCAGCTTCTTCGCACCCACAACGTGCAAATTATTCCCCTATGACCATCTTAATTGTCTCTTCTCACAAGAGTTATTAAAAGCAATATTTCTTCTGAATTACTTGAATTCAGACAATGGCCATGCTATCAGCAATTCAGATACAGAATCTTAATTTCTTACTATGTTATAACAACATTATAAAAATATCAACAACGGCATGCACAAATTACAAAAATGTATAGATATAGACCCGGTTCACGCTCGTAATTCCTTGCTCAAATAATAAACAAATTTATCACTGCTATGGTATTCTATTTCTCTTCAATATCAGCCCAATTAGCTCTTTAACTCGTTCAAAATATCCCGAACGTCTGGATGCACTTTGTAACGGGGTTGGTGTGTACTACCTTATTAATTTATTTGGCGATCAATATCTGGGGAATGACTTCCCTCGATGTTCTTGCCCAGTGTGAGGAGATAGATATAATATATTGACAGAGAATACGGCGAGACTACTCAGAAAAAAATAAATTCGAGCCCACGTAAACAATAAAATAAATAAAGTTTTAATTACTTAATACATAAACTAAAAATTGCAGTTTGAATCCAACATATTTACATAATGGAAATTAATAACAGTGTTCAAATTCCAGATCTTTCATCATAATAACGAGGAGTACAATATCTACACTGTTTTGCATCACCTGGTGTTGTTCTTCAGGCTTTGCATAATCCACGTCTAGCGTTTATGCTTGGTCGTCCTCTAACCCTTTTTATTCTGATATCTCTGTTTGCGGACTTACCTCTTGGACTGTCCTCATCGGGTTCTCGGGAATGGATCTATAAAGCTATTCAATTAAATGATAAGATTATGGCTAAAGTGGTATTTGTTTTCGCCACCTCTCCGATTATATATAAAGTCTCTCACATTCGTTATTTCTGAACCATAAATAGCTATCCATACTGCATAAATTCTGACCTAATATGACCTTCACGATTAACGGTCCTTACATTTGACCTCTGTAATATACATCCATAAATGCATCCAAGCTTGGCCTAATTAGATCTCGCTTCACAGCACCAATTTACACGTGGGCTGTGTGTATAAACACTACTGACGTATATATCAGCATACATTACTACACGTCTTCTTATAGCTAGCCAATTCCACTCAATAATGTAAGTGTTCGATTACTATTGCATACGAATCACTAAATTCTAGCTTACAGTAAACAATAACATGGAAGATCATTTAGGCATTGTAAAATCATATAAAAATATGCAATTATCATTAACTCACGGTAAACAGTATCATCTTACAAAGGAAATTAATTCATATAACCATAAGAAATACTACATAATTGGAATTAAAATTGCATCACTAATCTGCCACTTTTATCAATGAACTAATAACGGATAAATTAAATAATTACATTGCATAACATTTCAACATATAAACAGAGTCCTATGAAATGAATACACGATACATGCAATGAATCAAAAGCATATTAAACACATTTGCATAAAACCAAACAAGCGAAATAGAATATTATATGGAAATTAAAATTACGTACCTTTTTGCCGTTTCTTTCCCACACAATCGTGTATCATAGCACTATAGCCAGTCTTAACTTTCAAGACAGCTATCTGACTTCTCTACTTTGTTATCAAGGGAAAACTCTATTATTGGGTTTCCCATAGAGCCAACTTTGTTTTCTCAGAACAAAAAAACGGACTAAAGACTACTAAGCTAAAACGCTACCTTAAATTTCCCCATTATTTCTAAAGTGTACGCCTTACTTTTAACTGACCAATCTAAAGCAACTGTCTCTAAATTTTCCCCGAATGATAATGTCTTTTCATCTGTTTTTTTTAACAGCCATGAATACGTTGCAATTAACTTTACTTTGACGATCAATTACTTGATATAATGTCTCCTCCAACCGTTACGGTCAGTAATTCTGATGTACCCTCTGCCACTATACCATGAAATAAGAGAAATATCAGAGTGAACTTTCTGGCTTGACTAAGATAACTTTAAGGCTCAATTTACTCAATTTTAGGATTAAGTATTTCTTCAAAATTCGACACATTACAACAAGCTTCAAGAAGGTATCTTGAATGCTTTTTTTGTAATATACGATATGTAAAAGGCCGTTGATGAAAGAATCTTGCGCACGCTTTGAGCTGCGTAGTTCCCCCTCCGATTAAATGTGATGCAATTCTGTATTAATGGAGAAACGTGCAATTCTCTGCTAGGATGTTTGGGAATAATTCTTTTCGTAGCCATATACAAATTAAAGAGCAATGACTAATTCATCTGCACATATCGAACAGGTCGCTGTCTGAATCGTGTGTGACATCTGAGCAAGAAAGTTCATATAAAACTACGAGTAACAATGAGGATAGATACCATAAAGATAAAGATAAATTGCTGGAAATATAGTCATTATAAACGTAACTAATTTCATGATACAACTTTCCTTGTCGCAATTAATACATGTCAGGAAAATAAACATTGGAATATAAAAATGACGTGATAAAATATCACATGTTAGAGGTCTTGCCATTATAATGGTGCATGTAATTAGCTAAACTTTGTTTCTGTACTTATATTTCATTATTACATCTCTAATCTCACGTATTGAGATATCTTAAGCCAAGGCATGATATATTACAAGTTCATTTGTTTGAATTGAGAGTTTCATAAAGGAACAATAAGAGTTTATTCTGTCTTGGCACGAGCACTTTTAACATTGAAGTGGAAATTACCGTAGCACCTATATTAGCGGCTAGATCGAAATATAAAAGAAATTGCCAGTGGCTCCAACTAAGTGAAATAGAAAATTGTCCAAAATGTCCTACTTAACCAAACAGACAGTAGGCCTAATACCTACAAAAGCAACTTGTTCCATGCTTTGCAAGAGAGAGAAGTGATGTTAAAGTACATTACAAATTTGAGTAGTTTATATTATATTTTATATTGTTTATTCGTTCGAAGCCTATATGACGAAAAGACGATGAAACAACCTGACATAAACTTTTATTTGAACAGTAATGTATCAGCATACCTCAATCTGTGTAACAACGTATATTCTGCTTCTGCCGGTTGAAATACATTCATTGGCTGATAAAAGATTAAAACACTCGTAGTACTATGCCTTAAATAAAATCACACACTGGTAAACAATTCCGCACAAATTAAATAAGATGAAACACCGGATTTTATCATGTATCTATGCCAGCAGAATAAAGCACACCTACATGTTTTCATTTTACGAAAGCCACCAACACCCTCCCCAATATTTAAATGCGAAAATTATTTGGTATGATAAAAAGACGTACAACGCCATTTCGGTTTCAGTTTGGATAAGTCCGCGTTAAGTGTTTTATTTAGGTGTCATTGGTCAATGAGAGTGAAATATCTTGCCTACGGATGTAACAAGGCTTCCGATTTGGTCTGTCCGGTTTATATCCGAAGGAGTTCAGCACTCTAACCTCTCAGCTACGTACCTTTAGTTGCTTTCCGTGCAATATTATTAGATTAATAATCTACATACGCGGTTCAGAGAATTGAAAAGAACCATATTTCAAGTTTAAAAAGTCCGGGTGTCAAACAATGGCCGGTATATAAATGAAGAGTAAAAAGCTCTTCATCAAACTTTTGTAGTTATTACAGTACAATTTCTAGTCCAATGCCTTCGTCTTCGTTTGTCCATGTTAATTTATTAAACGTTTAATAGAATTCAAGATTGGGTTTGAAATAAACAAAATTGCAGAGTTAATGGCTTTTAATGAAAAGCTTGAAAACCCTAATGTGCAGACCGCACAATGGAGGACAGAAGAACTTGTTAGGGGTTGACACAAATTCATTCTAATCAGCCATGAAAATCGGCTTTATCGGTGGGTTAAGTATAAGATACATTTGCCTGTTGAATATAGTTTCTTCCCCATGTACGGATACGACGGTCTGTCAAACGGCATGTCACATAAGTCAATACGAAACAGCTGCCAAATGTTTAAACAGGACACAACCATTCAGAGGTGAAAAGAACATTCGTTGATTTTCATTTGTTGTTAATTTTAAAATATTTAATTAATGAATATTCAGGTTTTGTAAATGCTGTATCGAATACATGTAAATTATGAGAATGAAAACTTTCATGCAAACTTTTATTGTACCTCTAGGTAACCTTTCTCCACTTCTCTGCATATAGGAACTTGTTCTTTGATAATTAGATTTTCTTTTCAGCCATATTAAGGACTGAGTTGATATTACACGCTGCAGCGATATTTGTTCCGATATGTTTACACAGCTACTTGTAGATTATCTATCAATATTACTGGTAGTACGCAGCTACTTGCGGATTATCTATGAATATTGCTATGTAATTTGTGAATCCATGTAATGACTCTGTTCAAGAATCTTTGAAGATAGTAGCAGGATAGCACCGCTCTTCTTATCTTTAAGTTTAAACAAAAACAAAAACGAATACATTCATCCTTCTTCTCTAATATTAACACCGTATGGATGGGGGATATCAAAACCCAAGAATTATTGATCTGTATGCAGGCTGTTTATGAACTTACTTGAAGGAGTATGACATGAACGATTGCTTTGCCTTAATAATGTGACAGTATTTCATGTTGGTCTGTGTCCCTTTACAATATTACTTAACAAGAGCGGATGCTAAAAGCGAGTGAAAAAATAATATATCAATACGGGTTAAACACATACATACATACATACATACATACATACATACATACATACATACATACATACATACATACATACATACATACATACATACATACATACACACATACATACATACATACATACATACATACATACATACATACATACATACATACATACATACATACATACATACATACATACATACATACTGTGACAAATTGGAGGCGTTCTAAACACACCAACCTCTTTCACTACGGTTCGTTGCTAGGGAATGATCTCCGCGGTGTAATTTACCCAGTGTGTATAGATAGAAAGAAGAATGCAGATCACTGAACAAGTATATTGAAGAAATAAACACTACGAGCCCCCTTTCAATGAACAAATATAAAATTTAATCAGTTTATCAACAGAATTTAAAATGAAAAGAAATCAATGACTTGGATACCAAAAAAGAAGGAAAATGGTACTAACATGTACTCAAATAAAAAAACAATACAAATTTCTTTAAACGCTAAAATTACTTTCCACGTTAATATACTATCTTCATTGCCAATGAGATGTGACCTTTGAGTGCAACGATGAGAGACTTCATCACCTATTTTATGCGGACATCAAGACTTCCGTTCGTCCCTGCTCTGCCGATCTTTGTCTAGCTGTTTCGTCTTGGACTCTTGTCCGTCTAATTCTGACTTAACAATCGTCTCTGGACTTGGATTTCTGCGTAGAATTTGTTCTGGTCCTGTGATTGTTCAGGGATTTCTCATGTGAATCCCAGAAAGCTGTTCCCTTTTGCCGTTTCTTTATTCGTTTCCACGAACCTCACATATAGGCCGTCTCCTAACTGAGACAACTATCTGGCCCCTTACTCTATAATGAAAACAGTACGTTAATAAGTACTATTACGAATTCAAAATGTAGAGTTTGCCTACTCGCTGAGACAAAACTCCTACTTTACTGCCAAATCACGAGATAACGTCTCACACGCTCCCGGGATCATTTAACTTTCCTCGCGAAAGATTAAAGACTAAATAATTTTCCTAAAGTAAAACCTTTCATTTCTTACAGAGTTACGCCCATAAATCCATATTAACCAATCGGAATAGACTGTATCCTAAACATGTTCCGTAGAATTTTTGGATTGACAAGAAAACTAAACAACTAATCATGCCGTAATTAACATTACTTTGAACAATCATCTATAGCCATCTCCTGCCCTTTTCCCGGTCGATTTTGGGAAAGGGTCTTATGTCATTCTCTTGTACCATAGCATCTGACTCGGTCATGTTACGTCGGCTAGAACGAATTCCCTTTTGACGTTCAGAGATGAAATGAAAATAATCATCTAACTATCTCTAGCTCTTTCTACTTTAATTAAGTTGACTTTGATACACTTCCTTTAACCAAAGCTTCTAAGAGTTTTCAAAATTCGACACATCACGTAGGCCCCCTTTTAAGAGTAAAATCTGGGATTTTACTCATCGAATTTTGATGTTACAGTTTAATTTAATGTTTACATGTCCTGAAGTGACCCCTTCACCTCAGACTCAAGTAACCGACTCATGCAATCTGCCCCCACATTTGAGTTTCCACTAATGTAACGTAGCTTGACTTGATATTTTTGTAGAAACAATGACCACCACATTAAAAACCCATTAGTCAATTTAACCTGTGCCAGATACGCTAAAGGTTGATGATCGGTTTCTATAATAAACTTTCGCCCATACAGATAACGCTGAAACTTATGAATCCCAAAGACAATCGCTAGGCATTCCTTCTCATTGACTGAATAATTACGCTCATCGGTATTAAGTTTCCTACTCGCGTATGCCACAGGAAATAAGTCCCCACCATGTTCTTGCAGTAAAACTGCACCAAGACCTTTGTCAGAAGCGTCTGTACGTAACACAAAGTCCTTTGTCACGTCTGGTAGCTTAACAATGGCGTCTGACGTCAGTCTATCTTTCAACGTTTGAAAGGCCCTCTCACAAAGGTCTATCCAAACAACTTTAGTCGGAGATTTCTTTCTCGTCAAGTCGGTCAATGGGCTAGCAATAGCACTGAAATTGGCAACATATTTCCGATAATAACATGCAAGACCTAGAAATGAACGAACTTCCGTTTTTGTAGTTGGACGTGCGGCATTCCGAAGCTGCTCAACCTTCGTACTGTCTGGGGTTAATGTATCTTCACTAAGGGTGTGTCCTAGATACGTCAATTTACGAAATCCAATATGGAATTGGGAAGGTCGGGCGGTGAGCCCTGCCTGTTTGAGTCGTTCCAAAACCTTTCTCAACAGAATTACGTGTTCCTCCCAAGTAGCAGTCGCTAACAATAAATCGTCCATAAAATTAGAGACTCCGCTCCCTCTTAGAGGTTCTAAAAGTTTCCTCATCATTCGGGTGAAGACACTGGGTGCGTTCTGGACCCCGAACAGCATAACTACCCATTGGTATGTTCCATCTGGTGTTGCGAAAGCAAGTTTCGGACGGTCTTCTTTGCGTACAGGAATTTGCCAATAACCTTTCGACAGGTCTATTTTCGATAAGTATTTTGCGTTCGTCACTCCGGCAAATATATTTTCAGGATCTGGTAACATCTCTACTTGAAATTCTGTGATCCTGTTCAACTTTCTGTAATCAATACAAAAACGGTAATCGCCATCCTTCTTTTGTACCAAAATAACCGATGAACTATACGCCGATTCCGCTGGTTCAATGACCCCTAACTGCAGCATAGTTCGAATTTCTTTCCTCACGGTTTCTAACTTCGCATTCGGAAGTGGATAGGGTCTCAGTTTTACTGGTGTTTCATCTAATAGCTTCAGACTGAACTCCACCAAATCCGTCATACCTGGTTCCTGATTCAGAATGTCTTCATAATCGTTAAGTATCTCCTCCACCTCGCCACGTTGGTCTGACGTTAACGTTACGTCAAGGACGACGTCTACGTAAGTTTCCTTCCCCGTCAACGAACAACTAGGAAGTATTTTCGCCACTCCTCCATTGTCGTCGGGTTTTTCCGTCACAACTGTAGCAACCACGAACTCAGTACGTGACTCTCTTTCTCGGTAGCGTTTAAGTAGGTTAACGTGGTACAGTTTCTCTTTATCGCCCAACCTGATGCGATAATTCTGTCCACCCTTCTTCTCCGTTACAACGAATGGTCCTCTCCAAGACACTTGGAGTTTGTTATGTTCTAATGGCAACAACAACAACACCCTGTCGCCTACCTCAAACTTACGTTCTTTCGCCTTCTTGTTGTAGTACTTGGCCTGACGTCCCCTTGCATCAGAGATTTTTCTGGGCCAAGTTAAAAACTTCCTCTAGTTTATTACGGAGGTCAACAACGTACTGATATGTTGTTCTTACCTCTTCGGATGCTTTCTCATCCGTCCACAAATGCTTCAATACAGCCATGGGTCCTCTCACTGTCCTCCCATAAACTAGCTCGAACGGCGAAAATCCAAAACTAGCTTGGGGTACTTCGCGGTACGCAAAAAGTATCGCGGGAAGGTATCGATCCCAATCCCTAGGTCGATTCTCGCATAACATTTTTAGAGCTTGTTTCAATGTCCCATTGAAACGCTCCACTAGACCGTTACACTGTGGGTGATAAGGGGTAGTAGTCAGGTGCCTGATAGAAAGTAACCGGTTTACTTCCTCCATCACCTGGCTAACAAACTGCGTCCCTTGGTCAGTTAGTATTTCGTCTGGTACACCAATTCTAGACTAGACCCCTAACAACGCTTCAGCTACCGTAACTGAATCGATGCTCCATAAAGCAACGGCCTCCGGGATCGGGTAGCATAATCGACAATCGTTAGCACATAACGATTGCCACTTTCCGCTGCGGGCTTTATCGGACCTATCAAATCCATAGCCACCCGTGAGAAAGGTTCATCAATCAGCGGGGTAGTTCCTAGCGGCACTGGGCGATGTGAGGTCTTAGGTGCCACTCGCTGACTCTAACCTCCTTACATCACCATAGTCACCTGGCCAATAGAACTCCCTAAGTAACCTATCTCGCGTCTTAGCCACACCCATGTGACTACCAAGTAAACCTTCATGTGCAAGTTTAAGTACTTCACCCCGCTTAGACCGTGGTACAATTACCTGCTTATACCTCTCGGTCCCCTTTCGAGCGTATCGGTACAAGATACCTCGCTGCAGTGCGAACTCCACCTCAGCATCGGGTAAGTTCCGCACTGACTTGTCCTTTGCATACCCGCGTATATTATTAAGGGTAGAATCTTCCTCTTGAAGTCTCCTTAATTCGCCAGGTAGCAAATTATCTATGGGCGAAGTCAAGGGTTTCCACAGTTTCGGCCCTGACCTTCGTCTTATAGACCTAGTCTCTATGACTCCACGTGTACAGGTGTACACGTCATAGGATTAGGTTGTGGCAATACATACCTACATCCTACAATAACATCATGCGACAACCCTGACATGCACGCTGCTTGAATTCGCCCTTTCACATAGGGCGAATCAAGATTAATATAAACAACTGGAAGGGAATCTCTACTCTTATTTGCAAATTGTACCTCTACAATCTCTCCTGTATAATCAGCAGGTTTAACAAACTTGCTGTCCACCAAAGCTGGATAACTACAGCCGGTGACGTACAACACAGTAACCTCTACGCCATTTACCGTAGCTGTTGCAGTATTGGACCACTCCAATAGATTACTCTCTTTACTAGTATCTAGGGTCACTACATTTACAGTGGGACGGTATCTTCTACAGTTTTTAAGAATATGACCGGGTTTGTTGCAGCCATAACACACAACTTCCTCTTTCTTACCAGAGGTTAACTTGTCCATCCCTTGGGACTTACCTGAGCCTCGGGACTAATCACGGCTGGGATTGTCAGCCCCTGGCTTCCCACCATTTTGACCATTCCGCCTGATAGGTGTTAAACCAGTACCTCTCCTAAACTCTGGGACGCTGGTTCGATCCCTGGCACTCCATGTGGTTGGACGAGAGTGTGCAGCTTCATATCGCTCGGCCATTACACTAATATCTTCTAAGGTCGCGAAATCACGCTCAGCCAAAAATACTATTAGGTCTTTACGGTATGTGCTGAGGACATGTTCCTTTAGAATTTCTTCCCGTATGCCTTCGTATGTAAGTTCGGCACCGGACATTTTTATCCACTTATCGAAAAGTACGCGTACACGATTATGAAATTGCGCATGAATCTCTGTGGCTTTTTTAGATGACTCTCTGAAAAGTTTACGGAAACTTTCAGCTGTCAGCTCATAGTGCCGTAGTAATGCTTTCTTGAGAGCTTCATAATCATCTATTTCAGCGGGTGCCAAATTATGATAAACCTCCTTGGCAGCGCCTTGCAAAAATGCCGAAATATTAATAGCCCACTGTTCTTTGGGTATTTGATGCTTTAAAGTTAACTTTTCAAACTGGGTTAAAAAGTTATTAATAATTTCATCCTTGTCGTTAAACATAGGCATGGTTATCTGGACGGTATGTCTATCCTCAGTTATTCATCTTGAGGGTCCTAACTGTACGTTCAGTTCTTCGCCCCTCCTGGACTCCACTTCTATTCTTAGACTTTCCAAGGCTAACGTATGTTCTCTCTCTTTATTCCTTTCCTCGGCTTACAGTTTAGCTAACTCAAGTTCTTTTTCTCTTTGGGCGGCCGCTTGTTTTTCCTTCTCTCTTTCGGCCTGCAGTCTGGCTAGCTCAAGTTCTTTTTCTCTTTCCTTCTGGGCTGCCTCTATTTCCCTCTCTCTTTCGGCTGCTTCTCTTTCCTTCTCTCTTTCGGCTGCTTCTCTTTCCTTCTCTCTTTCGGCTGCTTGCTGTTCTTGGTACTCTTTGATACTACGCTCTACAAATTCAGGTAACTGTGTCCCTTCATAACCTAATTTTTCGGATCCAAGAACTTTGAATTCTCGCAAAAGTTGCCGTAATGTTGCCATTCTTGTCTACCTGTCTTGTGGCTAACTCACCTAGATTAGTATCACTAACCTGTTTTCTGCCTTCAAGAAAACAACTTCCCTATGAATATCAACGAATATTCTAACTCAGTAAAGTCTTACCTACAGACTTACTTAAAAATCACACAAGTAATTTAAACGGCTTTCGGGCAGTACCAAACTATAAATTCTCCCTAAATTCGTATCGTCTGCAACACATGTGCAAATTACCCTGGGAATACTTCCTTAATGATCCCTTCTCGCAAGAGTACTAAGGCAAAATATTTATGGGTTACTTAGATATGGACAACCAACCACGCTTCAGCAATATGTACGGAATCTTAATTTCTCACAATGTCATGCAACATTTAAGAAATTCACAAATCATGCATAATTTCAAACATATAATAATAGCTGTTGACTCAATTCACACTCGTGGTTTCTTATTTTAAAAAATATATAAATCTATCAATGATACGGTGTTGTATTTCTTTCAATATATGTTCAGATCTGCTTTTTCCACTGTTCAAATATCCCGGACGAGTCACCACTTATGTGACAAATTGGAGGCGTTCTAAACACACCAACCTCTTTCACTACGGTTCGTTGCTAGGGAATGATCTCCGCGGTGTAATTTACCCAGTGTGGATAGATAGAAAGAAGAATGCAGATCACTGAACAAGTATATTGAAGAAATAAACACTACGAGCCCCCTTTCAATGAACAAATATAAAATTAAATCAGTTTATCAACAGAATTTAAAATGAAAAGAAATCAATGACTTGGTTACAAAAAAGAAGGAAAATGGTACTAACATGTACTCAAATAAAAAACAATACAAATTTCTTTAAACGCTAAAATTACTTTCCACGTTAATATACTATCTTCATTGCCAATGAGATGTGACCTATGAGTGCAACGATGAGAGACTTCATCACCTATTTTATGCGGACATTAAGACTTCCGTTCGTCCCTGCTCTGCCGATCTTTGTCTAGCTGTTTCGTCTTGGACTCTTGTCCGTCTAACTCTGACTTAACAATCGTCTCTGGACTTAGATTTCTGCGTAGAATTTGTTCTGGTCCTGTGATTGTTCATGGATTTCTCATGTGAATCCCAGAAAGCTGTTCCCTTTTGCCGTTTCTTTATTCGTTTCCACGAACCTCACGTATAGTCCGTCTCCTAACTGAGACGACTATCTGGCCCCTTACTCTATAATGAAAACGTACTTTCTACGAATTCAAAATGTAGAGTTTGCCTACTCGCTGAGACAAAACTCCCGCTTTAATGCCAAATCACGAGATAACGTCTTACACGCTATCGGAATCGTTTAACTTTCCTCGCGAAAGATTAAAGACTAAAGAATTTTCCTAAAGTAAAACCTTTAATTTCTTACAGAGTTACGCCCATAAATCCATATTAACCCATCAGAATAGACTGTATCCTAAACCTGTTCCGTAGAAATTTTGGATTGACAAGAAAACTAAACAACTAATCATGTCGTAATTAACATTACTTTGGACAATCATCTATAGCCATCTCCTGCCCTTTTCCCGGTCGATTTTGGGAAAGGGTCTTATGTCATTCTCTTGTACCATAGCATCTGACTCGGTCATGTTACGTCGGCTAGAACGAATTCCCTTTTGACGTTCAGAGATGAAATGAAAATAATCATCTAACTATCTCTAGCTCTTTCTACTTTAATTAAGTTGACTTTGATACACTTCCTTTAACCAAAGCTTCTAAGAGTTTTCAAAATTCGACACATCACACATACATAGATACATACATACATACATACATACATACATACATACATACATACATAGATACATACATACATACATACATACATACATACATACATACATACATACATACATACATACATACATACATACATACATACATACATACATACATACATACATACATATACATACATACATACATACATACATACATACATACATACATACATACATACATACATACATACATACATACATATATACACACACAGTATCATGTTCATCCGACGCAATATTCGTGTTATAAAAACATTCAACCAATGTTGTATATAGCAGAGACTTATATTTTCATCGATATAAAGGTGTCCACTGGTTAGGGTTTTGGTTTGCTTATTGTTATCACAGTTATTCTAGATAATAATTTCGTATAATAATCCAGACTACATTCAAACGATTCGCCAACGTATATAAAAATATTGTATGAATTCATATACATAAACTCAGCAGAGCTATACTCATATCAAGAAAATTGATCAACGAATTAAAACAAATAAATCCATTCAAATTACTACATTAGTCTCAACGAATTACATTGCTGCACACACCTTGTGTTTTCAAGCTCTTAGGTCTCATTGGACAGTTGTTTTTGGCAAATTTTCATCCGACTATGACCTATTGCAGAAAAATGATCATAATTTTAAAATAAAGATACAAATAAAAACTAACTTATGATTTTTGTTGAAAGGATGCTTGTAAGATTCTGACTAAGGTATTAAGGTTAATTCCTTATGTAACTGGTGGTTTTGAGACTCAACCTATACTACCACCAATCCCTCTTTTTTACATTCATTTTTTGACAGAAAAGAGCTATTTTCAACCTGTTTCTGTGAGAAGCAGGCAAACAGACTCAGTATAAACCTTATTGATCTTGAAAGTTCACTAGTACTAGTACAAATTAACATACTTTACATCACCCCTCAACCATGTAGATTTTTAGATATTTACCTCTGAAGCAGACACATGTAAATACGTAACCCAAGTCGGATGCACATTTGCAGCCCAAGTTACACATTTGATCTCCAGTGCTAGTCTAACTGTGACAGGCAGTGACCAACAATGCAAACCATTTATAAGCCTACTCAAAGCAAATGTAAACCATATTACAGATTTAGCTTATGTGTAAATTCATAAATGCTAGGGTTGTGATAATCAGGCTCATGCCTTCTACCTTAAAACTTAGGGGGGTGACAAAATACGAAACTATCCAGTGAGACCTTAATAATTTAAATAGCAGTCTGATTAAGGAAAAATCTTCTTATTTTCAAAACATTGGGCAATTTTAAATAAAATGCAACCTTTACATGTCTAAAATTCAAGCTTGCTTGTTTCCTTTTGCTTATTGCTTTAATCGATGAGAAAAAGCCATCAAACAGAGCAACCGCTATGACAAACTTCATCTATTACTTTCTCACTGAAAGATACCATTTCCTTATAACATGTCAGTTTCATCATTTTTCATAACCAATACACCCTGTATCATTAGTGCCGAGTGATATCAAAGACATCTGACAGCACAGATAATACAACTCTTCATGAAATCTGAAATTGTAGTGAATAAAAGCTGCAAAGGAAGCCAAGCTGAATCTCTTGCAAAATAGCCACAGAATGTACATGCTAAGTACTTGAAAGAATAATAATGATGCACAGCATATATGAACTAACCAGTATTCCCTCATTGATTTAATAAAGAAGGTCATATCTGTATTAAAAAAGAGAAATCAGAGGTGAATGTATAAGGGAGTTAAATCCTCGGCTAACCCAAAGGTGACTGACCAAAGTTTGTAAACAGAACCAATTCATTTAGAAAGCTTCAACAGTGAAATTCTAAACCCAGACTCAGCACATCTGATGAGTAGACATTATGTGTAGAAAATGTAGTTTCACCCCTCTAAGGTCACCTTTGGGTCATTTCCTACTGGCCAGCTTATATTGTTGCTGAAGATGCTGCGGACAAGTTTATTTTCCAAGTGATTGTAACATGCCTACACTCAACTATAAAGTAAAAAGAAAATCATGCAAAATAAATCAGGAGAGGAGATAAACACAGTTTAGAAAGGGACATGCATTTCTTGCAACTTACCAAAATTCCAGTGAAGTTGATTCTGATGCACCTGTTCCTGTGAAAGCCCCACAACATCTGATGTGGCTGACTGCTGATGAAACCTTTAATGTCAGCCTTGCTTTCAATGTCTCTTCACCAAGTATGCTACCAAACACCTTGAGGCCTAGAAGAAATGAAAACAAACTGTAAAATGGGAAAACTGCAAATAATTTGTAATTACTACCTTACAATATACACTTTGGACAGGCATAATTTTCTGTACACTCACCCGTGTTGCGACAAATTTGTCGCTTATTACTAATTGATGCAGTTTCCAAAGATAAATGCAAAATTTATCGCCATGATTTATTGTGACATATATGCAACATGTGTAGATTTTTTGACATGGTCACATTAGGATGGTGCAAGAAAAACAGTAAACAATGTGCTAGAAGTTTTATTCTCTTCCCTCTGAAATGTGTGCAGATCATTGCATATCCAGCTGTTTTTGCTCAAAGCCAAATTGTACATGTGTCCACTTTTGCAGTTTTCTTATTTAAAATGTCATGAAATTGCTGCTTTTCTGCAGGTGTTAAATGGGTAGTTTATACATAGGCCATTATAACAGAATATGTTTGTAAGTAAATGAAATGTATGTGTTAAAACATTACATCATGAGCATATAGGAATGTAAATTCATAATATTAAGGCAATTAGTATTAAATTATAAGAAATGTAGAAAACATGTATTATAAATATTGAAAAATGAATAAGGAAGTGAAATACTTCATTAAACCACATTGTATCAAACTTATTAGGTCTTTGTTGTTCATTAAAAGATTGGATCAGCTGTTAACTCTGACAATGCTAAGTTAGCTCCCTTCTCTACTAGCATGTACTTATAGGCAAACCTATAGAAAGTGTTTGTTTTGAAATACCTTACTCTGTCAGATTCAAGACATGGAGGTAATAAGGAAATGATTTATGGCATAGTTAATCAAATTTGACAAGACTGAAAAAATGACATGGGTCATTAAGGTCTAATCGGACAGTTGTTTTGGCAAATTTTCATCCGACGATGACCTATTGCAGAAAAATGATCATAATTTTACAATAAAGATACAAATAACAACTAACTTATGATTTTTGTTGAAAGGATGCTTGTAAGATTCTGACTAAGGTATTAAGGTTAATTCCTTATGCAACTGGTGGTTTTGAGACTGAACCTATACTACCACCAACCCCTCTTTTTTACATTCATTTTTGACAGAAAAGAGCTATTTTCAACCTGTTCCTGTGAGAAGCAGGCTAACAGACTCAGTATAAACCTTATTGATCTTGAAAGATCACTAGTACTAGTACAAATTAACATACTTTTCATCACCCCTCAACCATGTAGATTTTTAGATATTTACCTCTGAAGCAGACACATGTAAATACTTAAGCCAAGTCGGATGCACATTTGCAGCCCAAGTTACGCATTTGATCTCCAGTGCTAGTCTAACTGTGACAGGCAGTCACCAACAATGCAACCCATTTACAAGCCTAACTCAAAGTAAATGTAAACCACGTTACAGATTTAAATTATGTGTAAATTTGTAAATGCTAGGGTTGTGATAATCAGGCTCATGCCTTCTACCTTAAAAATTAGGGGGCGGGTCAAAATACGAAACTATCCAGTGAGACCTTACTTCCAGAATTGTGTCTCCCGATTTTCAGACAATCGTTTCCATTGGATAATATTACAAGTGAATTTACTTTTAAAATTTGACCAGGAGTCTTTTTCCGTTTGTTTTCTCTTGTTGAAAGGAGTAGACTGATTTAGAAGTCTGCGATTAGCACACTCAAACCGAGAGTTCTCATGTGGAACCACGCCAACTTTACAGCGTGTCCGATCCAAATGAAATATATTTCCCGCCTGAACTAGTACCAAGCAATGCATTTCGTCTGACAACGTAGATTTCCCAATACTGTTTCTGTAATTTTTCATATATAACAACTCCGCTACAGAAGGAAAATTAACCCTCAACTGTTTAGTTTAAATAAACGTAGCCCTTAATTAATAATCACTAAACTCATGACAGAGACGGTACCAAACCGTGGATTATAGCGATTTAAACACACGCAGGCCTCCATAAATCTAATTACTCGTATACGTGTCCAGTTAAATGTGTTTAAAAGAAACAAACCGACAGAAAATTGTGTCGCTTTACAATTATACGAATGAGTTAATGAACCTCACGCCGTGTCGTATCTGCATTACTTGCTAACTAGCAATTCATTGGCATAAACTTTCCCGACATAGTAGAATCAGTTGCAAGCCAACATGATTCATGACCGATAGATTCACACATTCTCAGCATGAAATTGCTGTTACATACAAACGAGTAGATTCGGACTTATCATATCAAGGAAATATTCCATGACATTTTAGAATAAATGAGTCATATAACATATTTAAGACCAACTAATACAAACTATGAACTTCCAAACTAAAGGAATCTTAATGCTTTGAGAAAAGAAAATCTTGTAAAGTAAAAAGAACCGTATCTCTGAAGGTGGCAACATTATGCTTAATATTTATTTATGTGGTAATGAACAGAAATGTTCATATAATTTGCGTTGCATGCAGATATTGCAATTGGAATCTTCTCCACACAACACCTTCATTTTCTGACACTGATCTGCAGATCATCGATTTCTTCTTGCAACGGTCCAATTTTGACAAAGTTTGTAGATAGGTCGAAATTGTCAGTTTTGTCACGTGATTGTTGCTGTGCTTCTTGGTGGCTTGTTTTTAAGGTCTAAAATTTACATTGCAGAACTGTTGATAATTTGCATCAGCAGCAAGAGGGTTATAAACACAATGAATGTTACTTCATTTGACCTATTATAGCTCAGTTCCTTGAAAAGTAGCTCTAATTTCAATGCAGTTGAAATATTGGAATAGGAATGGTTCCAAACATTTGTCTGCCTCACAAACCTTTGCCTCTTAATTACAAAACATGTGCTGTTCATTGAAATGTAACAACATACTCTCTGGGAGTGTAGATTGCATGAGACGTGCTCTAACGTGCGTTCAACCTTCTCTTGTCCCGCTGAATGACAAAAGCACTGACAAAAAGCGATGACACCCCTGGTACATTAGTTGACCTGGAAGTGTAGAAATATTGACTTCACTTGTTTTGGAGGCATTAATTTATCCACCGGCGTACTTTTCCACGTAGTTAAGACGTTGGTTGGAAATTGTCATGTGACCTTTGACGTATAGTAAGTACAATTTTTCATTTTCAAACAAATATACCTGACAGTCAATATACATCATAAAACCCAATAAAGAAAATAGTGATACAGGCATATATCTTATGAATGTTTATATTGTATATTACTTCTAAAAACAGAATTCGACCGCTCCGATGGCGTTGTCGTCAGAGCATTCTCCTCAAAAGTGGTCGGTCGCGGGTTCTGACCTCTATCGAGTCATTTTTAAGCCTTATTAAATTGGTATTAACAGCTGCCTCGCTAGGCACTCAGCATTAAGATATTAGTGTTAGGACTAGTTGGCCTGGTGTCAGGATAATGCGACTGTGAGACATCATGTTACATGTCTGCAGTATGATGCCTCAGTGCTAGACATCACTACAAACTGCCACACTGCAGACATCGCAGCGAAATGACTGAAAAATTGTCAAAGCTATATTTAAAATCCAACTCACAGAGAGAGAGAGAGAGAGAGAGAGAGAGAGAGAGAGAGAGAGAGAGAGAGAGAGAGAGAGAGAGAGAGAGAGAGAGAGAGAGAGAGAGAGAGAGTGTTATGGCCATCCAAGTGTAGTATCAAAGAATTTGGATGTGATGCACAAACGCATTCCGGTGCATGTCAAATTCAATCAAGGTGTACGATTGAAATGTCCGTGCAGTGTTATTTTAGCTTAAATTCTTATAAATGTTCAATGCAGGAAATTGATCACTTTGGATTGGAGTAATTTTCTGTATAATCCATTAAAATGTTCGCGATTTATTTTATGACTTAATTGAATTCTAAACACACCCCTTTCCTATCGCAGCTGATATTAGCTACGAAATGGAAGAAAGCAAAATATTGCAAACTACTAGTGTTATATTAGGTTATATTAGGTGAACCAAAAGTACTGATTATTTCAACAGATGAAACAAAATACGTTGCTCATAAACAGTCAGGATAGGAAAATAGTATTTATAGTTAACACTAATGCATAGGATATATTTGCAGTCTGGAGTCTGATTGCAAGGGGAAAACATGTGACTAATATTTATGAATAATCCATTGATTGGCAAAGAGGAGTTTATGCTGCATAGAACCTTGAAAAACTGGAGACAAGCTGCTTTTTCTGCAGATAATGTCTGCAAATGAAATGTGATTTGTTCAGTCATAAACAGTCGTGACAGTAGTTTCTATAAACGTTAGGTAGGTCTCTACTGCCTATAAGAATCATTTTAAAAAAAAAAAAATAAAGACAATGACGCAATTGTACTTGTCCTTTGGTAAGACTAATATTGAGACAATTGTATTAGATGTAAGTGAGTGATATGATATTCTCTACTTATGTTTCCTTCGTTAATCGCATATTGGGAACAAGGAGCTTCAATTGGTACTGACAACCAATTAATATGAATAAACGACATGAAAATAATTGAGAAGACCACTTTCAACACACACACACACACACACACACACATACACACACACAATCACATACATATATAGGCATCTTTCTCACAATAAATTAAACATGTTGATCACATTGACCCTTAGAGTTTATCTGTACACCTATCGTACCTGGGAAATAGCTCCAATTCCTTTTTTGGAAACTATTGCCATCCTATTAATATATATGCTTAAAATATATATGCATATACTACGCATTAAAAAGAAAACTGCTTACACTTTAATAATTCCGATCGTTTTATTTTCAGCGAAACTATATGGTACTTAGCAAAGTTACATTCATTCCTGAATGATAGAAACCCTTGATACTAAAATGCGTGACAGAAATCCCTGATATTAAAATGTGTGACAGAAATCCCTGATATTAAAATGCATTACGCCGTTGTCTAGTCTGAATGGTATAGAGGTAACGAACTGACTTCACATCTTTATAATATTCATTCTAGGCTACAGAAGAGTGACAGTACAGTGGTGTCCACTCCATGACCTGCTAATTTCTACAAAAGTTTCTAACCACACTGAAACGACCACATTGTGACGACATATCCGCTTGTTGAAAGTACTTGATATAGGCTGGGGATGATAATTACCAAGTCCAAGCAGCCCAGACATGTGTAAAGCATTGTTAGGCTCATGCTAGTGCATGTAATAACCATAAAGTTACTTATAACATGCTAGTTTCTACAACATTTATTGCATATCATAGGTGAATATTTAATTCAAAGCCGATGTAGACCATCAGCTAGATCTAATATCTTCTTTATATACTGCTTCTAAATCATCCGTCTTCGCAAATTGTTAAAAACCACAGGTACTCGACGCGACCTTGATGTTAAAAAATATAAATAATCATAAGGAAAAAGTCATACAGAGTGACAAAAATAACTCAGATTACCCTAATGACCCGTTCTGACCTTGGACCCTCTCTGTCATATTATATAAGAGACAAAATATGTAAATTCCGAACACTTCGTTCCACCCATGACCATAGATTTCCTTTTGCTATTTTCGTATCTAATGATATACGATTATATTATATGGCTTGTTTTACTCCTGAGATATTTTTCTATCCATCAAGCCATCGTTGTCTATTTTACGCTGCAACAAACTGAAGTTACGGGCTCCGAAACGAGCGAATTTAGCGAATTTTGTCAGAGTATTTTTTTGTCACTGTATGACTTTTTCCTTGAAATTACTGTGTTTTTTAAACATCAAGCTCGCGTCAAGTACCTGTGATAAAAAACTAATGTGCCAAGTGTTAAAATTTCACATAAAACAATACCAATACATATTTATCACAAATGCAGAACATTTCGCTAAATTATCACTAACAGGTATATTAATTGTATACATAAACGTCAACTCTTTACTTACACGAGGCCTATTCAAAACACCGTAAAATTCGCTGCAGAATAATACATGAATATATGCATGTATGTCACATTTACCTTCCCTGTGTATATTGTGTTTTATTACAAGTTTCGCATTCACGATTCGCAGCAATCCACTAACTTTTTCTAAAGTTTACGACTTCGCATATATCGTGCTTCATGAATTTATAATGTTCTTCAAATGATTTCCTTCTACTGAACCACATTCTTGCATTTTGGGACGCCACTTCTCACATCCCAGCGGAAACACATACTCCAACTAGAATAGTTCTCATACTTACAAGTGAAATAATATATACATACATATATATATATATATATATATATATATATATATATATATATATATATATATATATATATATATATATATATATATATATATATATATATATATATATATATATATATATATAAAGAATACAAATCATATGGCGATTAACATTTTTTCAAGCGCACCTGATCCAACAAGGGATCACGTGTGTCATGGATTGATTAAGATAGATGCAGTGCGAAACTAGTAACTAACTAGCCTGAGCGCTTTCGACTCTGATTAAGTCTTTTTTTTAAAGGCAAATACAAAACATATAAAAAAAACAACAACAAATAAACACAAAAACGTTGTTTGTAAAACTCTACATGGCTGTCTCTGCATGAGTTAAACCTATATATACATTGTCTCAACCAGCTGCAAATGTAACGCGCGTTGTATCTTACACTGTCTTAATGCAAAATGATTACTGCATTGCAATTGTTCAGTTCTATCTATATGTCATGATTTATTCCGCGTAAGATGCAAAATCAAGGCCTGTTTTAGGTTTTATAAATATCTTTGCTCCAAAACAGATAGGATCCTTAAATTTAATTTGCAGTGTTAATATTGAATAATGTAATAGTTTTCAATTATTATGTACAATAATGATATATAGTTACAAGACACCCACCCACCACGGAAGCCTATTAGATTTCGAAACTCAACACACAGCAGGTTAAATACGATCTTAGCTTAGTAAGTATGGTAGGCGATAAAGGACAAAATTTAGTCATTATAACACATAAACGTTTACTGATAAATTAAGTAAATTACACTGTTTCGGTTTTTCTGTAGGTTTGCATGTTGTTTAGTGAATAATTATCCACATTTTAATGCAAAAGTAAATTATTTTGCAATTCGTTTGAGGTTAGATTAAGTACTGACTGGGATTTATAATTACATGACAAACCATAACATCCCTCTTTTATTTATGAAACCGAAACTGTTGGGTTTATCTGAGCTATCTCTCCGTACCAGCCAGATCATGTGATATCTAGCACGTCATGTAAGTAAAGACTATTATAGGCATGCAAGTGAATTCGTTTGATTTTCTACATCAGCGCAGCTAAAAAGCGACGATTTGACATTCCCACGTTATCTTTATCGCAGCTTGTACTTTTGTTTTGAATGAAGTGAATTTATACCACCGACACGCTACATAAACAATCTCCTAGCTTATTGCGTAACTCTTGTATTAAATGTAATTAAAGGAAGTCACGTTTATGTTTTGAACCATAAGAATGCGCATACTGCCTTTGGATTCACTATTTTATCTTTCTTCCGTTATTAATTTTGGTGTCTTGCGATAACAGGCACTGAGGGGTTATTCATAACAAGTGAGGTCTATTAAATCAGTAGACGTCAGACATGTATTGAGGGTATACAACTATATTTTAACACAATCACAATTTTAGGGTAATGGTTACAAGGATGAATGTACGGTCATTAGGATCTGATCCACAGATGTGATGAAAAAATTTCGTTTGCTAGCAGACACATTAAGCAAACTACGGGTGTCTTGTCAGGCTTTCATTTATTTGTTGTAATGTTTCAGATGTTGTTCTCATGTAATAAAATTTAAAGCAATTTGCAAACATCTCTGTCTGTCTATCTGTCCAAATAGTCTGATAAATTATATTGAACTTTTGAATTGAAACGTATTGATTGATACGGTGATGAGAACTTAAAAACTTCCTTGATTACGAAACTAATGTATACACTTCCCTGCTGACCCTGTCCTATAGAGTGATTTACATGCATGTAATTAAGCGATTAAGCAGCACGAAAATTGAATTTATTCATCGGTGTATCATAGACAGATCACATTTTGTACATACATACAAGGTAAAGCAGGACAGTATGTACTGGGAACAAGAATCAGCTTACGGGCACAATTAATCGTGAAACAAGGTCAATGGGAGGTAACTCAGTCTTCAACTTCTTGGATATCTATTGTTTAAACAAATATTAATCAAAAGTTTTATATATTTTATTGTCTTACTTTTATGGCTCATTCACTGTATCTAATATTTATTGTGTGAAATCGGTTCCAGACAAAAACTGGCACTTTAAAAATGCAATCTAGTTTACTTGATATGAATTGATCTTGATCACATGTGCAAACACATGGAGGCGAATAAGTGTCTTGCTCGTTTCATAATTCGCTATTATCCTGTTAATTTATCCCTGAAACATGTGTTTCTGTTCCTTACTCGCTTGGTAATTCGCTCTTGGGACATACATTTCTGTTCATTATTTCCAATATCTATTTATTTCAGAATTTGTTTTTTTTTTAATATAAAGTTCAAAGTAGCTAAGAAGGAAATATAAGTTGGACATGACAAATCCACTTCTAAAATTCGTTGTTCATGAGTTTATTGGATACGAGGGTAGCCGTGTTAACGAAAGTTTCAATATCATACGGGTCCTTAAAGCATTATAATATCTCAAACAAGAATGCACGTATTGTCTAAATAATAACCTATATGATTTAGTAATAGTTGTAAGAGACCAAATAAGTTGTTTATGTGCTATACCATGCAATTAAAGATAATTTAATCATAGCAAATTGAAATAAATATATTAATAAGAAATTGGTCACTGAATATAATAAAGCTTCACTTCTTTATTGTCACCACCAGTTTCTCAGATTAGTGAAAAAATAATATTAATTATTCGAGGAGTCAAGAATTTTAGCTCTTTTTAAATTATTTTGCATGAACTAATGAACTAATGTCCCCAAAAATCATTATTCGGGCAGAAATCTCGTAAACCTTGGACGAAACTGAACAAAACAGAATAGAAAACATTTCAAGCTTTCTCTGTGTCAAATCTTACAGCTGATCGTCGTAATAACCTAGGGGATCACTATTTTCAAAGCAGCCCCAGGACGTTTTTGTGGATAATATAAGAAAATGTTAGGCGATTCCTTAACATGTCAATAAAACCATGGTTTAATGATGCATGCATAGACAACTCCTCTTTGAGACCCGTACGGAATATGGTATGAAGAGCCGTTGTTAAAGCACCTGTATCAAACATCTTATGAAACGGACACAACCATATTTGAAATCTCGTAAACCTTGGACGAAACATTCTTGATAAATTTATCATAGCAGACTTATTCTGTGCTAAAATACTTGATACAGGAAAGGTTCCTCTGTTTTTCCCCCCAAATGCGCTGAAGGCTACAATAAACTTCTCACTCTCACAGAGTTAAAAGACTCGCTTGATCGATCCCATGACGTGTCTGCAGGACCAGGTGAGATCCACTATCAACTTATGGAAAGCTTACCTGACAGCTCTAAATACACTAAATACCATTTTTGGAAACTGGCGACTTCCTGCAGTCTTGGCGATAATAAACGATGATAACAGTAACAAGACCTTCAAAGGTCCCAACCGACACTTGCACCTATAGTCTTATTAAAATGCCGTATCAGTAAAACCATAGAACGGATGATAAATGATAGAATATTCTGGTATCTCGAATATAAAAAAATAAACTATACACCGACATTCATTTTGGATACAGACAGCAGAGATACACACTCGACCATCTTTACGCCTTTATTACAAAAGCTTTCATAAAGAAAGACCATATAGCTGCCGTCATTTCTAAATTAGAGATAGCTTTTGATACCACACCGGACGTAAGGCATTATGGGCGGCCTGTTTTACCTAGGTATATGAGGCCGCGTATCTAACAGCATCTCCAATTTTTTAAAATATAGATACTTCCGAGTGAAGGTAGGCAGCAATCTTTCTGAAAACTGTTCTCACGAGATGGTTGTAACAAAGCGCAGTATTTTGTCCATCGATGTTAACATTAACGCCAGAGTGAAATGTCTGAATCCAGAAGCTGACCGTCTTTTCACGTTGACGATTTGTTATCTGCTACAGATCAAAGAGCATATTTTCAATTCAACGTCAACTATATATAGGCATCATAAAAGTTAAGAAAGTGACACAAGTTATCCTGCTCAATTTTTTTAAAATAAAAATTTGTGTGCACTTTAACGCATTCATGACGACTCATAGCTTCGATGTTCTTATTGTGAATGATAACAAATTTGATGGTCTTATGTTCGACCCTAAACTAACTTTTCTTCCACATACTAGATACCTCAGGGGCGAATGTCAAAAAGTCCCGGATTTAGTATGAGTCAAGGCAAAATCCAGGATTTGGAAACATATTGGAAACTCTTCCTCTGATTGTTACAGGTCATCAGTATACATGATGCTATTCTTGTCTCGACTGTGTATGAATACGCTTGTAAATCTTACCTGCATGTGCTTGATCCAATACATATTTTTTACTTAGACTCGGTTGCATTCGGATTTCCCTATTAGGAAACCTCTATGTTAAGGCCCGTGGATCATCACTTTATATCAGACTAATGACAAGGCTCATGGGTAAAACAACAATCTATCTTCTAGCCCATCTACTGACACACATAAATGTAGTATATTTGGCCACATCACCAAACCTTGTACATTCGGAAATTAATTTCATTCCAACTTTTGTCAAATAAAATCGTCCCCACTTAGAAACATCAAAATCCAATGTTGGAAATATTGCAAACTTCTGTATTTTCAAATCACCAACATGATTATCAAAAGCTTCCCAACTAATATTGAACATGGCGAATTAGAAAGGTTCACAATAAATTCTTTCATTTTCCATGGTAATTCAACGAGATCATAAATCCGTAAGGCAGCCATATGTCCGAGTATACAGACAATTGGAAAGATGGAGGCAAAATTAGCGCTGTCATTGTACCAGCTCATGGCACTGACTCAAGCCGATTATAGAGTCGGAGTAATTACTCCTGCAATCTGAGCCATACTAAGAGCTTTGCACTACATAGATATCTCACCGCTCAAAACTTAATCTTTTCGGATTTCTTTGACACTTTTGAAAGTCTTGCAGAATCTTAAATCGAACAACCGATTAACATAGTAGGGAGGAAGTAGAAAGAAGTAGAAGGAAGGAGGAAGAAAGGAAGGAGATTGATAGAAGAGGTGGAAACGAAAAAAGAAGGAAGGAAGGAGTAGAAAGACTGGGGCAGATGTTTAGAAGGCACGACACAAAGAATAGTGACTCTCATATATGTAGGTCATACAATTCCGAATGATTGGATCCGTCAAGTCAATTACTGTGTTTCTTTCATTGTCGTTACATTTTTGATAAAAATTGTATCTATTCAGTCAGAGTAGTTTTGTGTATTTTGGGTGACTGGGGGCTCGAAATTTGCTAATGCATATTTTCTGCAGTTTTATTTATAATGCGGTAGCTGGATCGTAGCATCTATTATGTGCATCTATTAAATGACGTCAAACCCATAAAAAACAACCCAAATTCCTTTTCGTTCTTTCAAACAACTATACTCAATGACGGAGACTTTCTTTGATTTTCACCATCAATATAACATTAGTAGAAATAAGTAATTAAATTATTTGAAATATTTGTCTCTCTTTTAATTTTTGTAAATTTTCCGAGAACATTCAAACTTTTTATTTCATCTGTCCGTTGTATGATATATTCTCTGTGGATTGGATATTAAATATCGGTCCTTTTGACTCCTTTGTTAGCATTCTCTTTCAAGGCCATTTGTGTACCATCTATATGAACATTCTCTGTCACAACCATCCTTGAAGTATGTGAACCCAGTGTGTTGTCTGTGTCAACATTTTCTATGACAATCATATATGTACTATCTATGTGAACATTCTCTATCACAACCATGCATGAACCATTAATAAAATGCGTATTTTAATGCACGACGACTATTTCATAACTTTTAATCACATTTAATAATTGCATCTCCAGTGTCGACGGTCATCTTGAAAAAAGATAAGCCAATGTTTAAAGGAAAACACATTCCTGAGTTGAAAGTGTTTAATGGCACAAATTAGACTTCATAATATGTTGGTATAATAGAAAGAAATTGACGATACTTGTAATGTGTCGGTGTCATAGTGGTACGTAGCCATTTTAAGTTTATGTATGTGATTTAACACAGAATTAAACTCATGGCCAGTGGTAAGGATGCGGTACTTTAATCGGTTGGGTGAGAAGATGATTGGTTTTTAATTAAACTTTGATGTCTGTATCAGGGAACTTTTCAAGAGAAGGTGAATTAGTTCACTTTATTAAAGAATGCCAAGAGTCGAAATGTTGTAGAAACAACGCCTGTACTAGCTAAAATATGTGTCATAAGTTTAAACTTTGCAAAGATCGGTTTTTATAAAAGATGAAAACTTTGGTGGGCTTGTGGTAATTATGTGTTGGTTAAATATTCCTGATTGGCTAAACTAAATGAAGGAGGGCATGCGAAGTTTCGTGTTTTATAAACGTATTATGCCAGGGGGCAGGGCGTACATCCTCGTAACGATTGTGCAAGGGACGTGTAGTTGGAAGTCTTTTAGAGACACGGAACAAAAGAGTTAATAGTTGTCTAGAAAAATAGTGAGAAAAGAATTAGTTTGAGTAATAAAATGCTTTTTTAGTTTTTTTTAATAACGCATGCTCTTAGTTCAAGATTTATCGTTCTTAACACTGTATTTAAAAACTAAAAAAAAATAAATAAATTATAATGGAAATTTAAAGAAATTTATGTTGACTTAGATGTATACATGCTGATTTGCATAGATGAAAATAGGAAATACCCATTAAAAGGTCATTAAATTTTGATCACCACAGAGATGAATGGCCATATAAATTTTATATTATTTTTTTATATTATTATTATTATTATTATTATTATTATTATTATTATTATTATTATTATTATTATTATTATTATTATTATTATTATTATGATTATTATGATGATGATGATGATGATGATGATGATGATGAGTTAAATAATTTAATACTGGCATCGTGTGAGTAACAAACACAGCACGCATGAACAATATGTTTTCAATTTCTCATTCAATTTGCTATTAATAACATGGATAATCGAGGCCAGGAAAATTTTTTTTACTTAGGGATGGGGTTGGGTGACGGTCAAAATTTGTGATTGGTGGATACGCACAAATTGCTATAGAAATTCGTGGAATATTCAACCAAATGTGTAACAGTTTGTGCGTTATTTATGCATGATCTATTTTTATTTCTTTGTTAAATTTGTTTTGTATTTTAAATTGACTATTGAGTGCAGGGTCTTCTTCAGGAAAAATTAAAACGTTAACGCTGAAGAATGATAATAATGAAGGGCGTTATGTTTAAAGTAACGATATATATCAAAATTGACTTAAAATCAACCTTTTCAAAATTAATTTGGTGTTTAAAATAATCTCAAAGTTATAAGGGAAGAAACTAAAGCAAAATATAATAGCAACATATTGGATTTTTAAGTCTGAGCATGGCAGTTAACTCATGTGCTTTATAATTTACAAATTACCAATTTTATAAATACTGTTACTTAATTTGCACATTCATATTTTCAGGAATTATGCTCTTGTTTATTTATTTCATATTTGTATTATTCATTTGATCTGGGTTATAATACCGTGGTCAATCATTCTCTCGATAAAGATAACCATCCCAAACACCCCGTAACAGTTGGACATAACTATACAATATATCCCATAATGATAACCATCCCAAACACCCTGTAACAGTTGGACATAACGATACAATATATCCCATAATGATAACCATGCCAAACACACTGTCACAGTTGGACATAACGATACAATATATCCCATAATGATAACCATGCCAAACAACCCGTAACAGTTGGACATAACGATACAATATATCCCATAATGATAACCATTCCAAACACCCTGTAACAGTTGGACATAACGATACAATATATCTCATAATGATTTCCATCGCAAGCACCCCGTAATAGTTGGACATAACGATACAATATATCCCATAATGATAACCATTCCAAACACCCCGTAACAGTAGGACATAACTATACAATATATCCCATAATGATAACCATCCCAAACACCCCGTAACAATTGGACATAACGATACAATATATCCCATAATGATAACCATTCCAAATACCCCGTAACAGTTGGACATAACGATACAATATATCCCATAATGATAGCATCCCAAACACCCCGTAACAGTTGGACATAACGATACAATATATCCCATAATGATAACCATGCCAAACACACTGTCACAGTTGGACATAACGATACAATATATCCCATAATGATAACCATGCCAAACAACCCGTAACAGTTGGACATAACGATACAATATATCCCATAATGATAACCATTCCAAACACCCCGTAACAGTAGGACATAACTATACAATATATCCCATAATGATAACCATCCCAAACACCCCGTAACAATTGGACATAACGATACAATATATCCCATAATGATAACCATTCCAAATACCCCGTGACAGTTGGACATTACGATACAATATATCCCATAATGATAGCATCCCAAATACCCTGTAACAGTTGGACATAACTATACAATATATCCCATAATGATAACCATTCCAAATACCCCGTAACAGTTGGATATAACGATACAAATTATCCCAATACACTTATATCTCACGTAACAAAATAACACAAATTTAATCAGTTATATATGAAAGTGAAAGAGTCAAACATCCACAAGACCAGAACAATATCTGCTAACCAAAAAAAAGGCAACTTCGGTAAAGTCGTACTATTAATTTCTCATTCTTCTGTTGATAAAAGAACTAAGAAGAAGTATAAAATCCCGAAAAAATCGTGGGAAGGTTGAATGCAACGTCAATATTTAGCTTGAATAGTTCTGATATAACAATAGTAGTTGTATAGCAGAGATGTTTTGCTTCTGTCAAGAAAGAATTAAAACCATGCACATGGATGTCATGACCTATTTTCTGGAAGACAAATGTGGAAGCAGAAAGAGAAACAAATATACGCAAAATCCCCTTTTGACAGTAAATTATATGTATGCCATGTGAACAGCACGATTTAAATTTTCACGTCTGTTTTGGAAGATCATTATTTATAATTTCATGTACGTCATAACTGAACAGCAAACGTGCACAAACTTTATATCAGTTATGTGAACGAAATTATTATTGCATATCCGTTCATGAACACCAGAGGTTTCCTATTTTCATGACTGTTGTTTTGAACATAATACTTTGATAGCTGCATGAGTGGTATAGGAATATCACAATACAGTGATACCATAATCTCATGTCTGTTATACGAACAACGTTATTTCTCACATTCATTCCTGTTATTTTATAAGTGAGTGTGTGTAAAGTTAAACAGCTAGTGTGTACACCATAACGACGTAGTGATAAACAACTAAAGTACAAGGCTTATTTGAAAAGTTTTGAATACTTTTTAGAACTTGCTTTTGTTTCTTCAAACCTGTCAACGAAATTTAACATTAATCAGCAGATACAATAACATTCTATAAATTCATCGGCAATTGCACGTGCTGCACCTGTAATTATATTCATGTGATCTAACATATGTAAATGGCAGAGTTCAAAAATATTGGAGAAGAACAATTTTGCAACTGAGCAAAGAACATTTTCAAAACTCTCAAGGTAGTTTCTGATATCAATGCTCACTTGGACGAAATTTATGGATACAATTCTCTTTCATATCCTACAATTTATGTTTTGATTTCGTCATTTCAACTCACGTGGACGGAGGTTGGATACGTGAGTGATCTATAAGGATGAGCGCTTTACATCTTTTGCCACCCGGGGGGTCCTTGTACATAATCAACACTGGACACGTATCGTATCAGGTTTTTCTTGAACAGCAGAAATCTTTGAATTATTTCCATGAGACTTAATATACGCCCCCCCCCCATCCCGTTGCGCCATAAACCAATAAACAAAAGAACAAAACAATAAGAACTATCATCAAATTATTTTGATCACATTCTTTAGCAAAAGCACTGTTTTTTTCATCAAATAAAATCTTCCTTCAAAGGCATAGGGGGCAGAGGGCCTTTCTAGTTAGATTCCCCAGCCCCACCCCATTACGCATCCAGTAATCAAATTTAGATTGGAAGATTGTATCTGGCTAGGGCACTGGTTTCACGAGGCTATTTATGGGCTGGAGTAAACCGGTACCAGACTGCTGACAGGAAATGGATATTACCTCGAAACTATGTATATGGGGCAGGGGCCAGTTTTATGTACAAATTTAATGCCGCAATCAGTGACCTAGTACAAAAAAATCATAAAAAATCAAATACACAAGTGAGGTCAAGAATGTCCATATTTTGAGATACCTATATTAAAACAAAACATAAAAATATTATCCACTTGACCAGAGAAGTCAGTGGCAGTTCATATCAGAAGAAGTCTATGCACCCCAACCCCAAATTTATACCTGCAATTTTCGTGTCCGAAGGTCATTTTTGACACCATGTGGTCCTCACAGTGCAAACACAAGCCCTTTTCCTAGATTAAAATTCTGCCAAACAGTGTGTACTAAACAGGCTGATGCAGTTGAAAATAATTGTCATCCAAGCCGTTTTTGAGATATGCTCCTTGTCCCAGACCCACATGTTTACTGTTGTGAGAGGCTAGCTCTTCTTCCTAGACAACTATTGGTATTTCACTATCAACATATTGCAGAGTAACTATGGAAAGTGTACATGCCTGACATCAATTTCAAGAACAACACAAGCCCGAAACACCTAGCTCACAAATATATCAATATCTTTAATTAGTAGACAATAATTGCTGAAAAAGTCACACCATAGCCTTAAGTTAAGAAATTTGCCAGGGGCCAAATTACGAAACTGTACCCTGCCTCCTATAGTTTGCTGAAAAATACATGACATAGGAAATAAAGTGATGCATATATTGCCCTCAGATTTACTTGCTAAACCACCTCAAATCCTCTAATTAAAGTGAGGCAACGGAAATACCTATTCGAGAGTCATATCAAGTCAAGAAGATAATGAGGGAAAGCTATTGCTTCTGCAAGCAAAGAGCTACAAGACTGTTAATAAAATGACCTTATGCTAAACACAGAATCAATGATCTTAAAGGAAAAAATTTTCAGTAAATATGCACGAAAGGAGGAAACAAACAGCGTGAAGTAAACCTTATTCAGATCAAATTCTGAGATTTAGAACATGCCGAAATAAACCCCATTATTGTTGTCCTGTACTGGCAACCTTTAAAAGCATCAACGGCATGACGATTTTCATCTTACTGCATTTTACAGTCCACAATAACTCTAGCACATTCTCACAAATCTTAAAGGAATCAAAACGCATCTGCAAATGGGCAGCCACAATATGCAATTTATATGCTCTTTATCAGGTGAATATTAATACAGAATTACCAACAAGTAAATATGTTCCTTTTTAAGTTCCATGCAAGAAATTCCTTTCACGTAAGTATCTTGCTAAGACAGTCCTCAGATTAACTTTGCAAGCACCAGTATCGTTCCAATACAGTTCTCAGATTAACTTTGCAAGCACGAATATCGTTCCAATACAGTTCTCAGATTAACTTTGCAACAACGAATATCGTTCCAAGACAGTTATCAAATTTAGACATAATATTCCACTTGTGTCTTGATATTTAGGTTTTTAAGTAATATCTTTTGCAAGCAAAATACGACAATTAAGTCACAATTCCATGTTTATGACATATAGATTAAATTCCAAGCATTCGAGGTGCTAGGGATCTGTGCAATCACGTGCTCCATCTGCAATGTCTTATATGTAAAAGGATACGTTCTCACCAACATTTTACAATTAACTATGAACATGATTCAGAACTTCTTTCAATACAATTCATTCATGTAATTAATGAACTTCCTTAAAAGAGTCGGAAAAATACATGTTGTATACCAAGTCATTGGAGACTTTTGACTCGACTTTAATAACAGTGTACTACAACAAAATATATCTTTCCCGTCTTAAAGCGAGATTCTCTTTAAAATGCTGCACGATCTGTTTTGATTTTGCACTGAATAATTTATAAGAAGTATTTTGCAAAATTTCATAAAGAGCCATGGCAAAGAGGAAATACAGTACACAATATATCCACTGTACAGAGAAAGTATAGTACATTGACGGTATGCCCACTGTACAGAGGAAGTATAGTACATAGAATGTATACCCACTGGACAGAGGATGTATTGTACAGAGGAAGTATAGTGCATAGAAGGTATACCCATTGTACAGAGGCAGTACAGTACATAGAAGATATACCCAACATAAAGAGGAAGTATAGTGCAGATAAAGTATAGTACATACGATGTATAGCCACTGTACAGAGAAAGTATACTACAAGATATATTTAAATTGTATAGAATAAGAACAATAATCTTAGTGATGTCAAAAATCACGACACATGCATTCGTATTTAAAGTATGTACTCGCCAAAATATCGAGTCCAACTTCAAACTACATAAACCATGATCTTCCGTTGTATGATGATCGATAAATCAGGGTCTATCTTGTTTGTGCTACTCATCTCTTGTAGCAAAATCCGATGGTATATAGATCTGGGTCTGTGCCGTTTTCAATTTGACTCGACTAACAAGCGATTACACACGGTATATAGTTGATTCCATGACCATGAGCTTGCTAGACCAATGAATTAATAAAACATAAATAAATGAAATAACGAAACTATTCACTAATATGCCAAGTTAAATAAACATCGATACTTATTTCTTGTGCATTGGGTGTTCTTGCAGATTAGTGATATTACACAACAGCCCCCCCTCACAAACATACACACACATACACACATATACACTAACACGCGCTTATTTTAAGGGACGTAGATAGAATATAATGTACCACACTCGTATACTAATTTATTGAGATGGTAAAGTGCAATTCAACCAAACAATCTATAACAAATTGTTGTTAACGTTTTGTATCCTTGTGCCGATTAAAGGCATAAATGGTACGTAAATGTATAGCAGAGTTTCAAGACGAAGTATAACAGCAATATTTCTTTTTTGAAACTCAAATTGCAAAGTTAGCTATGTATAGTATTCATTTATACCACTTTGATCAGAATATATTTGTCATGATATCTAATACATGAAACAGCTCTGACAAGACTTTAGGTGATCTATTATGTTGATTTTGCTTGTAAAAAAGTGAACACGTGACTTTGCCATGTGATCTTTATCCCAACGGTATATTTTATGAAATAATTTTGGGAGAATTATATTTATTAAATTTATCCAACAAGAGCTTAGTAATTCATTTCGGGCCGAAATTATCTTTCACGTGCTGTGTCATATTCCTATAATATATTTAACGCATACATGTCGACCCATAAAAATGCATATTTTAATTTAGGTTCCATGTTCTATTTTTGTATTTAGCTGATGCCTTCTTAGAAATACATGCGCTAAAATGTTAGTTATGTTACCATCCATCATTTCTGTATCATCACCATCTCTATCGCTCTCTCATGATTAACAGTAAGAGGCGTAGCGAGGGTGAGGCAAGACACCGCACGTGCCGTGGACGCAATTTGAAGGGGTGGGGTGGATGGCGCAAAATCGGTCAGCAGAAAATGTTTTTATACCTTCAAAGCTTTGATAGCGCCATTTTAGTTCTTGCCGTAGTTCTTGCCGTGGGCACCATATGTCCTCGCCACGCCTCTGTTAACAATGTGATTAAAAGAGTCATTCATTTCAATGACATATATAATAAAATGTCAGTGTGCGATGTTATAATAAATGGTGATTCAGTGATACAATAATTGTATTATTAATAATGTTGTGAAAAGAAGACACATATTAGATCACATCTCAGCTTTATCAGTCATTATCAATCTCGTAGCTTTAGAAAGGAATACTAAATACAGGCACAAAAAGCATTTTAAAATCTTTTTCATAAATCTTCCTCGGAACATGCATATAACATTTTACATTACTACGGTTTGGGACTGAGGGTAGTGTTTGTCTCTCCTGCGACGATGGGAGACATCCTGTTTTTTTTGCAACAAGCACAGCTCCATGATAGGGTACTTGTAAGTCCTAGATACAATAAATAAACTGCGTCCTGTTCTTACCAGTCATGCTTGGTCACTGCTCCTGTTAATTCCATTTAGAGTTGCCCTTTTAAAACAATCCAACATGTTGTAGTTACATGGTTTCCTAAGTGTGGCAGAGTAAAACATTACACTTCTTAATTTGCTCACGTTCACTGAGTAATTTCATGGAAATTGTATATTGTTTTAATGCTGCTAGTCTATGCTCTTAAAATAAGTAACAGAGTGATAACAAGCTTTGTAAAATTTAACAAATAGTTTATTTCCCTCGAATACAAAGTGATTTATTAAACAAAAAGAACTTATGGTAATACAAATCAAGTCCAAAATAATCCAAGAATTAAGAAATAGAAGTCCTAGTAATAAAACGTCCTGGATGAAACTGAGTTCGAGTCCCGTTGTTGTCAGCTAAGTGTTGCTGTATCGATAGTCTCTTGTTGAATCACAGAAAATATTATTCTAGCTTTAAATTCAGTATAACTTCCAATAAATGTTTTTATCCAAGAATGATGTCAGAGCACTTCGTATTTACAAGGAAACAAATCTATTGAATTCAACAGTTTGAAGAAAATAAAATTCAACACAAACTGGTCACAACATAATACAACTTTTAACGTGTCAAGTGTTTGAGCCCAACTAACAAACATCGATCAAAAGCAACAGTGATATGACTATGTCTCAAAACAGATTCCAGGATGAGGGTCAAAGTTCATCCTTCTGGAAAAAAATAGAAGTTTGTACTAATTGATATTTGCTACTTGTCACATAATCCAGGTATGACCTTTACTTAACTTAATGATTCTAACTATGTGAAAGATACAACAATAATAAAACATAGTTATCTACAAAAATTGTACAATGTTTTGTATCATTAGTTGTTTATGTCAGTCAAATTAAAAATAAAAAAGAATATCAGATCAAACAGAATTGAACTCAGTGTTACATTACAATAGCAATGTAATGAAATTAAAAAGAATTAAAACTAGCAAACAAATAATTAAATTAAATATATACAACACATAACTTATTATATTTACTTACTATATTAAGTTTTATTACAATTTGAGCAAGCACTTTTCAATCCTATTTCTGAGGCGTTAAAGGTCTAATTATGCAGTCACGTACGAATCTAGTTTGCGTCCATTGCTCACACACCTCACCGATTTTCTTGATTGCCCTTTGTATGTATTCTGCTCTTCTATAGCAGTGGACAGGGTGATATCTGTGAATCCAAATGTGATCTACTCGAAGATCCACCTTGCATGAAACCATTTTCACGATTGATGCAACTAAGCCTTTTTTCAAAACTACATTCATCGTAAATATTTGATCTTGTGCGTCGTTCACGATATCTACTACAATACCAGAATCCGTAAAGGGTCCAAATGATTTTAACTCAACAATATCACCTATACAAATTTCCTCTCTAATTCTAACTTCAACTATTTCAATCAGAAGAGAACTCCGTAGATTAGTGTCGGAGTTGGCACCAGTTTCTTTCTGAGTTGTTCTCGGTGCCTTATGTCTATGTTCATTGACTTTGGCCCAGTGGCAAAAATGACGGGATCTATTTGAAAACCAGTTATATTTCTTCTCTCCTATTCTTTTCCGTGCTCGCGCTACAACCTTATCCGAGGGGTGTGTTCGAAACTGTGCGTAATGTATAAACATTACATTATGTCTGGTTAGATCTAATTTAAAAAAACGTTCCTTTATAATTCCTGAGTGAAATAAAGATGGAGAATCATAGAAAATGCCACTGACGTCCCCTCGTGTTTGCTTCGTGAGTATTATTCTTTCGGATGGAAGGCTTGAGACGATAATGTTGTAGCTAGAACCCTCATAATTCAGAGAAATTACATCTCCAATTTTTATATTGGACATTCTTCTGATTTCACGTTTTATATCCGGATATGGGTTTTTATGTATTTTTCTTATTAATTTGATTATGTTACCTATTGTTACGTAGAATATTAGTGCAGTAATCAAAGTGGTGATCTCGTCTGTATACCGAAAGTAGAATTTCAATAATATAACTATGGAAAGGGTTAAAACAAATCTTGCCCACAAATCAAACAAATGCATCTTTAAGCAAGACTTGCATATAATTTTCTCTATTGCATATCTTTCAATAAAATATATATTTCGATACGAAAAATAATGCACACTATATAGAAATGATAATAGTAAAATAACTTCAGCAACTTTTTTAACAATTTTGTCTGGTTTCGTGCTAATCGTTTTAACTATGCACAACGCAAAAATGATCATACAAATAACCAGATTCCTTACCAAACTTTTACAGAAATTAACCTGCCTACTTTCTCTCACTCCAATTACACACCATGTAGCAAGATGTTCGCAGTTGCAAGTGACGATATTGTACTTGGACTCATTCGCCTTCTTCGAGTTTGCTCGTCTGACGACTTCGGCAGACGGATACTTTCTTTGTTTATATTTTCGTATATAGATTTCATGGCTGCTCAAGTTGTAAGAATCCGTGTTCTCTGTTACTTCATACTTATTGTCCCCATCAGTAGACCAGAAATGTATTAAAACTAGGTCTGCGCTAAAATCTGATCGTCTCTTGACTTCTTTAATGATAGCATGATGCTTGTACCATTTCTTTTGTGTCCCTTTCTTCTCGATGTGTCTCAGCCCTCTCTCTCCAGGAAATGTGATATGCTGTCCCATATGTAACATATGCATGTTTTCAACTCTAATTTCCTGGCAGCAATACAAACAGCTTCTCAGCGACATCTTAGTAAGAAACAGTGATACAAGTGTAAACTGTTCAAATTTATATCAGAATAATTTAAATTAAAAACTTATATTTTAAAGTTGACTGAAAATTAACTTTTCTTCAGACTGCGCTTATAAAACTTTTCCAATTATCTTCAATAAATGTTTTGCCAAATGTTGAACTATCTGAAACGAAAATAAAACGCACAATCCTTCTATTATTCCGCTTTAACAGAAACGTTATAGTGTGTGTGCGCGTGCGTGCGTGCGCGCGCACTTTTATGACTTGAATGTCCACTTTGGCACACTACTTTCTAAATCTGATTTTTTTATAGCGTTAATTATGACAAACATAATGGAAATATTTTTATTATTAATATGAAGAGATGCTATTTATGCGTAATTATTACCACTACACACAATTGTTGTCTTTACACACATAATTATTGTATGTAATTATTGCCTTTACTCACGATTCATTTATAAATAAGTTTATTTTCATTGGCATGTATGATTATATTGAAATATTTCCCACTCGTTTCGAATATAAACGTATTAAAATTTAATGACCGATATTTATCACCAGAACTCAGAATACGACTGAGAAATTGTCACTTAAAATTTATATTTTCAATGTAATTTTAACCCCATTCTTGGTTAATTCATAAAGGTATTTACCCCGTCTTTCATTCGTTGAATAAACTCTTGATCCTTTGACTAAATTTTCTAATTATATACGTAACTATGTCTCTGATATATATATATATATATATATATATATATATATATATATATATATATATATATATATATATATATAGTCTTCAAACGTTAGAGAATATCTCCTTAACGTAGAACTAACAACCAGTAAGCTTTAATGATATATGACTTCTTTTACAAGCTAGCTCCCTACCAAAAATCTTTGCAAAATGCACTTTAAATTTAGGCAAAACGTTTGAATCTGTCATTTATAAAAAAAAAATTTTTTGCAGGACCAAATATAATTTTGGTCAAAGTCGTGTTAGTGGCTACGTTTACAATGTTTTCATCCTTAATATAATATTAACAGATAAACATTTCATTTCCATGTCGCCCATTCAAATTAATCCAGAGATTAAATAGCAATTGTATTGCAATCTTACATATAATTTACATTTATTGCCTGTGTGGACTTGAAATATTTAGCCAGAGTAATACTAAATCCAGTATTCCGCGATAACAGAAGACCATACAGTGGAAAATAAGCTATGAATATCTGAAAGTCAAAAGGTATTCTGGGAATTTTTTTTCTCTCCACAGTATGCGGAACAATCTTAATTTGCCTCTTTTTGAAGCAGTATCCAATCTGAGCTTTCTTAGGATTACGTACACTAGGGTGGTCCGAACATTAGATGATATAGTTCATATTCCAGAGTGTTTACAGAATGAAATAACAGGCATCAAAATGATGGCTAAAGCCATATATTTCTACATATTACATTGCCATTCTCAAAATTTGAGAACCATATTGCAGTGAAAATAGTTTACTGTTTCTCGAGGATTACTGTGCCAGTCTCAAGCCATCAATACTGAAAAGACATAGTCAATATAAGGTTTTAACACCATGACAGATAATACTATGTAGTACTTTTAAAACCACTCAAAGCCTTTGTTTTAATTGAGAACTGTATAGAGATTCAAAAGTTTCATAACATGTTCAATGTAAAAAGTCTTGTAATGTTTGTTTGGGTTTAATGTTAGTTGTATACGGTGATTTGTTTGAGCTATTTGACCCCTTAAAAATTTTCTTTTTCTTTTGTGATGATGCCTGCCTACTTTTTTGGTGACCAATGTTACCGAATTATCAAGGATTCAAAATAAACAAAACTTATATAAACACTAGCTACCTGACTGAAGCCATACTCAGATACCATTTTTGTTCTGAGTGGCTTATTGAAATTTATTTCCTTTAGTTTTGCTAGGTATGACAGTCGGATTGATTACAACATATAAATCAAAACGGATTGCTTGCAAAACATAAATCAAAATTGTAATTTAATTGATCCAAATTTTGAGCAGTCAATTCCTGTTCAATTAATATGTTATTTAAGACATCATTTGTATCACGTGGCAACCTGTGGACAAAAAGTGAACCTGAGAACAATATCAATTAACATTACGGTTTATGATCTAACACTATTCCAGTATTCGGCAACCTATTTGACTTAGCGTGCAACTTTTTTTCCGGATTAATTACAAAATGAAGAGCGCGTGCCACCAGTAAGAGAGTAACACTATTAAAATCGAGATTTTTGATGCCTTTCGTGTGCCCCACAAAACCTCCTGAACTGTCACCTTGTGGCACGCGTACCAGTAGGTTGCCGACTCCTACACTATACAAAGATACCCTGATGATTTTACATCATGCCAAGGCGAATGGATTTAAGTATGATACATTTGGGATGGTCATGCTAACATGTCTATAGGTTTAACATTAACGTGGTTCTCTGGGAAAAAACTAGAATTTAACATTAGTCTTTTTATAATGATATTTCTCATTATGCCTGTAAATGGACTTTGGTTTTGAGTTTATAAATACTGTGGGGATCAAATGACGCACACCTATGCTTACTAATCAATAGTTAAGGTAGAAGTGCTGACAAAGGCAGAAATATGTTATACCCCTGTAAATGACAGGAGTGTTGCAAGCATGCACACAAAATATCAATGAAAAGGGTAGGAGTGCTAACACACATACACAAAAACATAAATGAAAATGGCAGACGTGCTCACACAGATATTACAATCATGCCAAGTGTACTAAAACGTAGACACACTTATGAATTGGGTATTCGTGCTTACTCATGTATACACAAGCATAGATAGAAGATAGAAGAACTGCTCACATCACACACAAATCAGAAGATTTGAGAGAGGGTTAAGTTTAAACTATGCTATATAAAAATATTGTCAAGAATGTTTATAGTATCTCAGTTTCTTAGAGAACTGGACAAATGACCTTGAAAAGGACAGTTGAAGTTGTTAAACAAAGATGGTGAAAACTGGTAGCACTGCTTTCATAGATCAATACACGATTTGAGGTGTCATTGACTTTCGATGTACACTCTTCTCTGCCAGATCGCTGTCTGTGATCGTGGCAATGGTCCACGTTGACTTCACATATATAATGTAGACAGGATTAAACCGCATGCTTGAAATGATAGTCGGTGATACAACGTTGGTGAACATCTTGACCTTTCTTGAGAATAGATGATACAAGAGGGAAACGTATCTATGTTTATAGTCTACATGCCGATCTAAAATGATTTGGAGGTTCTACCAGTCAAAAAAAAACATGATGGAATTCAGTCAGGGTGTGTTTTCTATCTTCCAGTCAGAACACCCATGAACGATGCTACGATTTGCAAATACAGAAAGGTGTGAATACGGTATAACATGGGTGAAATGAAGACGTTTTTTTTTTTTTTTTTTTTTTTTTTTGTGGTGCGCCTGCAGTGGAAATCGTTATGCTCTACGCGTCTACGCGATAGTATGAACACGTCTTCCATAGCAAGTATTCTTCCAGAGGAAGATGGAATGAATTTCAATTTTGCTTTTTGAAATGTCTTATCTTGGTAATCGTTTTAGCTTTAGCCGCTGCCAATCTTACCTTCTTCCCATTCACTGCTATTATATGATGACCTTGAATACAAATACAACAATACAACGCCATAACAGAAGGAAAAGAAATATTGATTCAATAGGAATATGACCAGTCTAAGAGAAAGCAACAGGATAAGAAACTTTGGAAAATGTCAGTCGGTATCATGATAGTTTGGAGGCGCTCGATATCTGAGAGAAATGTATGAGCCTTCCTGAGCAAAACCTAGAAGAAAGAGGCCCTCTCAATCCAAGAATTCTAAACCATTTGATGACTACAGCAGGAACGGCATCAGCCAATGTTACCACCTGAGCAGCAGTAGGTATTGGACTTTGGTATGGTTAATCTAAGCTGATGTTGTAGAGTCATAGTGGTTTGTTGGCGCGGGTGGGATATTGTTCTTTTAAAACGAAAAGATATTACTAGCCTTTGTTAAATAAAACAAATCCATATCAGAATGTGTGTGCGTATGAGTGTGTGTGTATGTATGTGTGTATTATGTGCGTGTGCGTGAATAACCTATTAATAATATAAGCAGGAAACAAATCAAGACATGGATACACTTACGTTTTGTAGCAGCTTCTCCTGAATAAGAATAAGAGCAAATCAAATATATCGATGCGTTCGTTGTGCCCAAAAGTATGTAAATATGCTTGCTTTCCTACTCTTGGCTGAAATGCGGATATCACATCGACGTGGAACACATAATCCATTACGAAGGTTTTATCAAATCGAAAGCTCTTCCACCAACCAGCTTGACTCGTCACGTGTTGGCTTATCATTATCAAAGAAAATTGGTGCTTTGGTTATCACGAACGTGTGCTGAAATATGTAATTAATGAGTTGATGATACCGAAACAAAAGTCAGTGGCCATTATTCCTGGTGTCAAACTAAGACGAAGAACACAACGTGTATTAATCTACAAAAGTCACCACCTTGGAACACAACGAACCTAACTATGGAAATGACAGTTTGCTAAAGCTATGATGAATTGTTTGTGGGGGAAAGTGACTCAACGACCGGGTTTGCCAAACTCCAAATGAATGGTGGATATAGGTTAATACTTTCAGTTCACCGACAACAAAGGAAAACTTATTAAATATGAACAGTTTTGCTTTAATGTCAAAACCAGATTCAGCCTTGGAAAACTTTAATAGATCGTGTCCGTTACTTGACACAAAAGAAGATCCCGAAAATACTAAAGGAGTTTTTCCAAAGGCTGACCAAAATCATACGGCCGTGTCCGTTACTTGACACCAAAGAAGATCCCGAAAATACTAAAGGAGTTTTTCCAAAGGCTGACCAAAATCATACGGCTTCAGTACATAAATAAGTCAGACCAACTTCAAATCAAACATAAATGAAAAAATCTAATCATCAATTATCGTTCGAGTCAAGTGGAAAATTTAACGCATTAAAAGAAGCCTTGGAAATCAGGTGATGACTAATAGTTTCGTGTTAATACGGTCGATATTCACATAATTGTATGTTTGTCAGATCATTAAATTTTTCAGTCGACCGTTGAAAGATGCAGCAGGTTGTCTACAAGTTAAGAATTCCACTTCTCGATCACAAGACGCTATCGTACAGACCAGTAATATAAAAAGATTTTCCAAGAAAGAAAAAAATGTCTTTGGGACTGGATACTCCCATTGAGAATAATGGATTGTCACTGACTACAAAATCATTGAAATCGATTGCGGTACTGGCCTTCTCGATCAGAATGATCAAGTGCCCTGTGAATTTTGAGAGGCAGCACAACCTTACTGTTCTACGATCTATAAATGTGCTGCACGCACTCAATAACCATTCGTAACAGAAACTCATCAAAAGTCATAAAACAAGAAGAATGCAAGTTTCCTGTAGTTTTGCCCGGCTACTGTTTCTTTGTTTTTTTTCTTTTTTTGCAGTCGATTGCGGATGTTCAAAGGAAAATTGCTTACGTATCGAGAAAGACCAACTCCGAAATCTTTAGTGAGAGCAGGAATTATCTGTTTGTGACTTGGACACCAAATACAATGTTTTCGTCGAGGTGAAAGAAATGAAAGTAAAAAGATACAGCTCACCTTGTACATACCATATGGCCTCTATGCTGTCACTACCTTCCTTTGATGGGTACAGATTTTTATCATCATGGATACTTTGGAAGAGAGGATGAAGTTTGAGGTACGAGTATTTTGCACAGACTCAAGTGGAATATACACGACAGATAATTAAAAATACAGTCGAACCCGGTTATGTCGCCGACCTAGGGGTTTGCCAAACAGCATTGAGATAAACGAAAACCAATATGGCGTCAATATAATAACATGTGCTTGAAATTTCATTATGTACATGATGTGCGTTTGTAAATGAGAATGTACATGCACATATTTTTGGATTTTTTTAAACAACGACGTTGCCGCGATCTGTTTGATGAAGCGATCGGCAATAAAAATATACATACATGTTGGTTAACAACAAAAGGCATATGTGCACAAACTAACAGCAGAGATTTACCAGTATACAATACAAACCACCGTCGATTCTCGATAAAACCATTATTATATTCTCCAACATTGCAGACACAAAGATCGCTCAAAACAAAACGTGCAGGGTGTAGTTCGTTTTTACAAAAAGCTAACCAGTGTCAAAATTAAATTCGCGAGTTATTTCACTCTGACAGATCTGAAAAGTATCGTAAACAGAATACAACATGTTATCCTTCAGACAAGATCAACAAGAGTGATTGAACTGTCATTGGAATGAACGACCATACGGACTTTCATTACGTGCTACGTGAACTCAGCACATGGGCAGTTAAGCAAGTATAATCATTTTATTGGCAAGTCATAAGCTAGCATAAATGTAACCAATCGCAAGAAGTACATGTAAATTAAAAAATTCGAAAGACCGTATTCTTGCAAAACAGTATCTCCATTCCCACGAATGAAATTTACACGAGAAAACACCTGGCAATATTGGACCGTATATATTACTGTAGCATAAGTTAACACCCAATATAGGAATTCTTTCACTCCTGTATTTGGAGAAATAAATAATTATTTTTAATTATGCAAAAGTTATTTATTTGTTGTTTGCTACTTCTTCTTGCTGAGTTTAAGTGTCTGTAACAACTAACAAACAGAAGGATTTTCCATTCCATTAATTTTATGTTCTATTCGCGTCTTGAGAAGTCGGTCAGTTGTAGGTATAGTACGGTAGCATAATTGGTGGTGGTGGTTGGCTTCCGTTAGTCTCGAGAGACGATGGAAATGCGCCCATGAAAGGTGTCCTAGTTTGTAGTTGTTCAGCGTCTTCTGTGACTATAAAGTCCCATACAAGAGTGGCAATCCTTGCTACAGTTGCTACACTTGAAGTATGAGTCAGGTCGTGGTTGGAACTGCATCTTCTTCCTCTGAGATCTTTTCTCATCGGCGAGCTGTCGTAACTTTTCATCGCTGGCTTTCAGACCTGTGTACAGAGTATGTTACCAGCTGGACTTGTCGAGGGCAAGCTCTTCCCAGATGTTGACCTCGATTCCAAGATCTTTCACATCCTGCTTGCAGACATCCTGCGAAGATGTGGCCGTCCTATTGATCTTCTGCCTGAGGCAAGCTTAGAGTAGAGAAGGTCTTTGGGGATTCGCCCATCATCCATTCGACGCACATGGCCCAGCCATCTGATGCGACGTTGGCGGAAGAGTGTGACCATGCTGGGAATTTTGGCCTGTTGAAACACCTCGTTGTTTGTCACACGATCGCTCCACCTGATCCCGAGTACGCGACGGAGACAACGCATGTGAAAGGCACTCAGTCGTTTCTCCTGAGAGGCACACAGGGTCCAAGTTTCGCTGGCGTACAGGAGAGTGCTAAGCACGCAGGCACGGTACACGGAGATCTTAGTGTTTAATGTCAGCTTGCAGTTGTTCCACACTCTCTGCGATAATCTAGAGACAGTTGTTGACGCCTTTGCAATCCGCTTGGTGAGCTCGGCATCGAGAGAGAGGTTGCTGGTGATGGTAGACTGTCAAAACATACAGTACTCGGCCATACGTCAGCATAAGCAGATTATGATGTAGCAATGCACAGCTAAGATGGGGTTGTCGACACAAACAAAGGATTATTTGTGTACTGATTGATTCCAATTCATTACTTAGTTAAGTTTATAGCTTTCTTCCGTTCTCCCTTTTATCTATCCAGTCGAAAGCCACGATTGTTTGTACAAATTAAATAACCAAATAGTCTCGCCAGATGGGACAATTTTGTCACCAATAAGGGGAAAAAATTGTCGGCGATTGGTCATGGGGATCGAGATAACCGACGTTAATTGGCAAATTTGGCCCTCTTTTGTGCTCGAGATATTAGGGTTCAGTGACATAAAAGGGTCGACATAACCGATGAGAAAATGTTAAGACAAAGAGAGAATTCGGCGGTTCCACTTCAAAAAAGTCGACTTAATAGGGTTGTCGAGGTAACCGAGGTCGAGATAAGTGGGTTCCACTGTATTATGATGTTGCTATCTGAATAGTACAAGATGACTGATTCAGTTGAACAACTTTGAAATGCACATAATTCTACTCCATATAGAGTTCTTGATGCCGCTACTTCTGCACATTATTGTATGCAAAAGAAAGTTTAGAATGGCACATTGATAATACCTTAGAAGCTGCAAGAACGCATCTACATGAAGCTTCTATAGACTGAAGTGGATTGAGATACGGGCATGAACAAAGGGTGTCTGAACCTTTTACAGAGAGAGAGAGAGAGAGAGAGAGAGAGAGAGAGAGAGAGAGAAGAGAGAGAGAGTTTATGTTTCTGTGACAAACACACGATAAGAATATTCGTCTGATTTCAGATGACAGAATTCATGTCATCACTGTTGCACCATAATCTGTGGAGGTAGTCAATTACACAATTCTTAGTAAAACACCAAGCATTTTTAAAAGAACTGGATGCACAAGCGTTTGTGTGGTGTAGTGTGGTGTGGTGTGGTGTGGTGTGGTGTGGTGTGGTGTGGTGTGGTGTGGTGTGGTGTGTTATGTGTTTCTCAAATTTCATGAACCTGCTGATTCTTGGTGGAAAATTTAAGTGTTGTGATTAGTGGGGATTAAGACTGGATTAATGTATGTTGCTGCAGACGTCATGGATTTAAGAGAAAGTTGACTATGATGTGTATCACGGGTATAAGAAGCTTGTAGCGTTAAATATTAGCATGTATAAATGTCATAACGTCATGATGACTGTCTCAGAACTTTCTAAATCCCTCGCGAGTTATGGATGCATCTTAGGTTCTTTAAATATTTGAGGAAAAGGCAGGTCCTCAAATTTAGGAAGCACTGTGAACCTTGTAAATTCGTTCACATAGATATAAAGAAGCAGAGAGAATTCGGATGTCTAAACTAAAGATGGGTAATGTTGCAACAGAGGCTGAGAAGCTGTGGTATTCATCACTGATCTTCATGTTAACTCGGAGATAGAGGCGAATAAACCTAGCTTAGGACTCTTATCTCCATTAATTCTTGGAGTTAGATGGAAACAAAGAAGTGGTGCTTGCAGTGCCGTCTTAAGGCATGGGTACACTGGGCAGTTGCCCAGAGCCTCACGCTTCTAGGAGTATCATGCTGCTCATATTTTTAATGAATAGTAGGGCCGGTAGGGGTGCCAGTGCATTGCTTTGCCCAGAGATTACAATGTTGTTAAGACGGCACTAGTTGCTTTTGGAACTTGAGAGGCTGGATACTACGATAGCATGACCAAATTAAAATAGCCTTCTCAATGTTGTTTCAGGGCCACCCAGTAATCAATGCTAAAGCAACGCCCTGTTTCAGGGCTACCGGGTACTCTCAGAAACACAGTGAAGCAAACAATGTACGTAGCGGAATTCTGGCTTCGAACTCACCCTAGAACACAATGTCCTACGTAGGCATTACATAATCTGGAGCCAGCAAGATTGTTTCAAAGAAACGTAATTCTTTGATTAGCCTTAATTATTGTCGTAGGCATAATAGGCCTCTTATACAACCCATGTTAAATTTGCAATAGGTGAGAAGGTACGAATCAAGATAAACTCAAACGATCGGAGCGGACCAATCAAATATAGGCGACTAGAGGCTATCACCGAAAGGGGGAGGTCTAAACATAAGCGGGGGAAAATGCAACATCTGATGGAGAAAAACTTCGCTAAGATTTGAAAGTGCTGAGAAATTTGGAAGAGAACAAATATCTGCGTCTTGAGTTAAATTACTTTGTTCTAGGAATGGCAAATTGTGTGGTCGTTGTAAATCATAAAGGAAGGGTACATCGAGGTCCGAGGTGACTTATCTTGAAAAGGGGAATCGGAATTTTGAACTTAAGAGCTTCGGAAGGAAGCTTCCTGAGTGCACAATGCGACACACGAAAAGAAAGAAGGAAGAAGAAGAAGTAGGCGATTGTAGAAGGAAAGAGGAAGCAGGAAAAGATGGAAAGGCAAAGGAGGGTAGGAAGGAGGAGAACCATTAAAACAGATGAGTAGAGGGAACAGCACAAAGAATTTCGACACCTTAGAAATAGATCGTAAATATTTGAATGATGAACCAAGGTGTTAAATGGGAATTATATATATATATATATATATATATATATATATATATATATATATATATATATATATATATATATATATATATATATATATATATATATATATACTCTTGAGTTGTTATATGTATTGAGGGTGACAGTTTCTCTGAAAGGGGACTTGAAATTCATTAATACTCACCAGTATTATTGACAATACCGTTGCTGGATCGTGAAATAGATACCTCCTAAAAGATTGCCAACACTTGTTAAATTCTCGTTCACAACTAAAACTTTCCCTATCTCCTGTCGTTGTTTCAATATGTTTGAGTACATGTGTCTTAACAGTCCGACCCATTGCATAGATGTTTGTGTGTATGTATGAGCACTCCTATCCTTTTTTAAGATATAATAATACGTCTGTGTAGTACTTCGACCTGTTTCTTTAGTTAGTAAGTGTAGGTGTGGTCCGTAGACGACTGGGTGTTGTTCTATCAAAACGGCGTGTTCTGTGAAAAAGACCAATAATAAATTTCCCTTCTCTCCAAAGTGTCAGGTTAATGTTAAACTTCTAAACAAATTTTAACACTACCGTTCGTCTTTTCCCCAGGATAACATGTATGAAGCCCGTTCCCCTTGGCGTAGTCGTATAGTGTTTACACATCATGGTATCATAGACTAACGTTACGAGGTAAATTCCTATTTATTCGTAGAGAGTAGGGTTTTTGTTAAATCAGTGGACTTTTTAGCATGGAATTTATATTTTGTACCTGTGTGTACCTTCAAAATGGCGACCGTAATGTTAATTCCTATTGTCCCCAAAGAGCCACTTTTGTATCATGGATCCAAACTTAAATGCTGTCATCCATTGCGTAATCTTACCTCGTTATAGTTTCTGCTTTTCCTGGACTTCTTCGATGATTTCATCGTGTCTCATTCTTCCAACATTAACAGAACCTGAATCCAATAAATAGATCTTGCAATTCGGTACTTAAATATTTTTGTATATTATGAGTCATGTTAGTTGTAATGTCACTATATTGTCTATAGGTTTTATATTAAATGCATGTACTTCTATTTTGTGATGTTTCTCTTATTTCGAATTCTTATCTTTGGTAATTTTATCATTCAAGATATTTGTTCCAGGTGGCATGTATAACATGTTCGGTTAAACGTTTAATGTTATGATTTAAAATATCCAAATTTAAAGAGTAGGGTAGTAATAATACTTTGAATCATTCATTGATTTCTATCTTGCTTTTATTATCCTCGAGTTCTTTTGTTTTACATCTCCAAATGACCAATACCCAAAAGTGCTGTTAGTCTTTAATTACTTTATCATTTCCATGAATTTATTTACTTACTAGTTCTAAATATCATTGACAAGAACAGACGAAAATATGTTGAGAAATAAAATGTGGTCAGCAGAGCTGAGCAAGCAAAATGACGTTTACAAAACAGATCTTTTTGTCCAGAAGAAAGTGTGAACCCATTCAAAACACAATTCCTAATAAATATACTCGCATACATACAAATTATTTCCAATCAGGCACTTTGCTCTAAACGTATTTATATTGTATGGCAAACAAGATTGACGAACCGTCTCTCAAGACCTATTTGGATGAAAGAAACAGTAGACTATTATTATTATTATTATTATTATTATTATTATTATTATTATTATTATTATTATTATTATTATTATTATTATTATTATTATTATTATTATTAGTAGTAGTAGTAGTAGTAGTATTGTGGCGCTCTATAGTTTACATGCCTCAACATAACGAGCTATGCATTATCTGTATACATTACTTAACTAAATATCTATGTATCTACGTATATACCTACGTAAATCATACCTACCGAACAACCTTCAAATCTACCAGTCTTTCTTCCTAGATTTAGCATGAATTGTAAAAGTTTAGAAACCAGAAGGATTTTACCTCCCTGAATGTTTTTAGATAATCGATAATTTTATTCTCTGTACATGTACTTACGTTTAATGCATGACTTCATTTGTGTTCACTGAAACAATTTAGTTATCATCGAAATACGTTGAGTGTCCTGATATCTATCTGAACCGGTACTCTCCATGCAACAGTTCATTTCTTAAGTAACACTCGAAAAACATTATGGAGAATGTTAGTGTTACCTTTGTGTAGTACAAACATATACCATAGTACAGACAAACAACAGTACAAACACAGATCAAGCGAATGTATGCTGCTGTCTTATCAGTTACACAATATGGAAAGTTGGCAAGGTTATAACTATCACTGACTCCACCAAATTCTCATATACTTTCATTTTGTGTGTAAATGATCCTTTATTAGCATTCTGGGCATTCCTAGTTCTTATCTACTTTCATTTTGTTTGTAAGTGCTTATTTATTATTCTGGGAATTCCTATTACTCATCTACTTTCATTTTGTGTGTAAATGATCCTTTATTAGCATTGTGTGTGTGTGTATATATATATATATATATATATATATATATATATATATATATATATATATATATATATATATATATATATATATATACATACATACATACATACATACATACATACATACATACATACATACATACATACATACATACATACATACATACATACATACATACATACATACACACAAAGATGTCATTTTGGATACGTTTAATATTTTCTCATTGTCTTAAACAAAAACAAACGACTTAACCTGCAAATACAAAATCAAAAAATATAAAGCTTTAGCTAATAATGTTAGTTGTTGTTTTTGGGTGATGTGGGTGTGTTTTGGGTGATGTGAGAGAGAGAGAGAGAGAGAGAGAGAGAGAGAGAGAGAGAGAGAGAGAGAGAGAGAGAGAGAGAGAGAGAGAGAGAGAGAGAGAGAGAGAGAGAGAGAGAGAGAGAGAGAGAGAGAGAGAGAGAGAGAGAGAGAGAGAGAGAGAGAGAGAGAGAGAGAGAGAGGTTAGATATAACGTAAACAACCTACTTTGATTTACTAATCTAATAAGAATAATGCAGTTTTGTCCTGTGCAATGAATTTAGTGTAACACGAACGACTCCGACATTAATCTATATCTTTATTTTCAAGTATCCAAGACCAACATACCAAAATACCCTAGCAGTAATCAAGATGCATCAGATAAAATATACTCCTCTCCATAACCGCTTTTTCAATGAAGAATTTCATCGCTTTTTTATTACGAATGTTTCGGTTTGTTTCTTTGCGTACATGATTTTTTTTTATCCTTTTGAACAAACTTGAGTGGTATTTTATTGCTAAATTTGAAAAATAATTTATGAACGCGAGTTTCCATACCGGTCAGGTAAAGTGTAGAACCAGTGGTGTATACAGAAATATCAAGATGTCTGGGAAGGGGATTAGGTAGGGCGGGCGCTGGGGATCGTGTTAGAAGGCGAGAACAAGTAGGCAAGGGTCTTTGTGATGTAATGACATTAAAAATTTTCAACACAAAGTTTAATATTTTTGTTTTCAAATGCGTAAGGTATAACAGACCGATTAATATGCTTCCTTCTAACTATACAATAATGAAGTTACGATTTAAAAATATTGGGCCATTGTTCGTTTAATGCCCTCTCTGGTATTCTGCGCCACATGACCTTGAATGCGAGTTTATCCAATACTCTGGTATTAATAGTTCTTACGTCTCGATATTCAAATGTATATATCCCTTTTCTTTCAATCCATCCATCCATTATCAGCCATTCCAACACAGAATTCCAGCTCCGTTTAAGATAACATTGTGATATTTAGTTCAAATATGAGATTAGTAGTGTCTATGTACCGTCTGATATTCACAGTATCTTTAACGTCATTGTCTGTTTGTTCATCCATCCATCATTCAAACTTTAGTTTCTAAATTGAGGAAATCATTGGCTTTATTATCTGTATCCGGTGGCCTAGTGGTCTCGGGTTCGGACTCCAGCCGAGTTATACCAAAGACTTACAAAATGATACTAGCAGCTGCCTCAAATGGCGCTCAGCATTAAGAGGTAAGTGCTGGGACTGGTCTGCCTGCTGTCAGGATAATGTGACTACGTGGTACATGTTACATGTCTGGAGCATGATGTCCCAGTGCTAGACATCACTATAAACTGCCACACTGCAGACATCGTAGTAATATGACTCAATTTTTTTTAAAGCTACGTCAAAATTCAAACCACAAAGACACGCTTTATATGTCATGTTTTCTCGACTGTATGCCCATTCGTCCATCAATCATATACACTTCCGTTTCCTGAGAGAAAGCAGTCCAATTTTAAAGTAATGCGTTTATCTCTCGTTAACAATCGTATCACTTCCCTTTTTATCTAGTGCATACGAACTTCCTATGTATGGCATTTTGCAAATCGTTTTGACTACCACACATTTTTACGGGAATATCGATCACTCTGTCGTTTTATCTTTCCTTAAATATTCAATTTTATTTCAGGTTTAAACCCATATTTAATTGGCTTGTACATCTGAATATCTGAACACCAAACATTAAAGATAATCTTGCATGTTTGTGACACATTCACATCCTGAAAGATAATAAGGGTTTTATTCTTTACTCTGTGTTGATATTTTGTAAATCATGGGAGACCATGATAAAGGCAGATTTCGAAGAGATGGCAAAACAGCCAGTGTGTGTGTGTGTGTATTTGTGTGTATACTAAGACAAACTGATAGATAGATAGATAGATAGATAGATAGATAGATAGATAGATAGATAGATAGATAGATAGATAGATAGATAGATAGATAGATAGATAGCGCCAGAAATCAATCTTCATTGCTTCAACAAGTTACATTTTGATTACTTGTTTGAATATGTATCTATCTAATGTTGTCCACGCTACTTGCATTATGGAATCCGTCACATTATGATCGTCACTTATTATTGTTATTATATATATATATATATATATATATATATATATATATATATATATATATATATATATATATATATATATATATATATTGTTACGTGACAAGGGCTCTGACTCAGTAACTCAGTAACAAAAAAGAGAGTAAAAGCCAACAAGCTTTGTATATTTTAACAAAACAATTTATTTCCCTAGACAACATGTACAAATTGGTAAAAAGAACTTACATACAGTGAATATAATCCAAAATTTGATACTAAGAATGAGAATACAAGTCTTAGCACTAAATATTCCTATAAGAATCCAGGTTCGAGTCTGACGAATACAAATATGGAAGGCGATGACGTCAGATGTAGTCCAATATATGAATATCGTCAATTCCTCACTTGAATCACAATCTTTGTTTCCGAATAATTCCAGATTAAACTTCCATGAATATCATTCAGAATATTTTATAGAAAAGTCAACTTGTTGACTTTCCAGAATAATAAATAATTAAATCCAAAAATCAAACGAAAAATAAACAATTATGGCAACCAATTTAAAAAAAAATACACCTTGTTCCTTCAAGGTTTTGAATGACTCTGCCCGAAAAATATTAAGAATGCGTATTTAGAACCCAATTCCTCATTTTAGGTCTCGCGAGATTGTTCAAGTGGTCTCTTCCTACACTATTTTTGCCACGTCCGTCAGTATAGACCCACTTAAAAACCAATCACATGTACGTAGCACTGCTCCAGTTGATGAACTAGTATATTCATCTGTGCACACTAAAAAACACAAGCATTCACGTAGCACCGCTAAAGTTTATAAATATCTATATTCGTCGTTAATAAAACATACACTTTTATGTAAGTCAAAGTTTTCTTTCATTAGCCTCTTAACTGCGATATACTTCACCAGCCTGGAGTCGTCTATTCTTTATACAGTAATTTACATTGTACAAAACAATACGTGCAAAACAGAGAATGTTATTTATCTCATCCCATCTAAGATCGGTAGCCTTCAGTACGTCGGAGAAACTGAAAAGCTACACAAAAGAATAAACCTTCGTAGATCTGATTGGATGACAAAGAAGCTGTACAGAAGCCCGGTCGCAATACACTTCACCTCCCCATACCACACTTTTAGTGATATAACACTTATCGCAATTGCTAACAATCACAGCTGGAATTCCGAAACCAAGAAGGAAAAGGAATCTTACTGGATACGCCGCCTTAAATCATTGAAACCAAACGATCTAAACCAGGAAGACTAGAAAAAGAAAGCTACGCACTAGTAGAATTAGTCTTTGCAGCCGACACAGCTTCATTTTCAAACTTTTGTAAATCTTCTTAAAATCCTATAATTACTTAATTACTACTATAAGAATAAAATATCCGGCATAGAATCAAATATCCGGATATAATCTACGTTACATAAATGTACACAAAGTAAAAGATGACGCTTTGGCTCAAAGACTTTTAGGGAATTATAACCATTTTTCAGTATTCGCAACAAGTCTATACAGGCTGGTTGAGACAATGTATCTATAAGTTTAACTCATGTAAAGACAGCCATGTAGAGTTTTACAAACAACGTTTTTTATGTTTGTTTGTTTTGTACATGTTTTGAAAAAGACATATTAAGAGTTGAAAGCGCTCAGGCTAGTTAGTTACTAGTTTCGCACTGTTCGTCGTCAGTTTATTGCATATATATATATATATATATATATATATATATATATATATATATATATATATATATATATATATATATATATATATATATATATATATATATATATATATATATATATAAGGTTTCTCTGATTATCGTATATTTGTTGCCGTTTCCTCCGTAATAGTGCTACGCGCAATCTTTCGTCATTTTTCATATCAAGCATTGGTATTTTATCTTTTGAAGTAGCGCAGTCTTCAAATTAAAGGTATTCTGAGATTGTTTTTATCAATGGCTTTTAATAGTATTTAAGACTTGCTATCGTGTCAACAGTCCAGAAGACGGATCAGAAGGACTGCAGGAACTGTTGCAAACAATGATAAAGTGAAAATAAAGTGAAACTGACCTCAGGAAAAATAATACAATGGACAGCATTTTACATGCATTCATGTGTCCAGCGATATATTGTCGGTCTTACATGGCCCTTAAATTTGCGGCCTCACTGTTAAATTCGGCAAACTCTGCTCAGTTCGCAGTATTCAATGAAGACCATTAATTTGTCCAGTCAAATGTCGAAGTTCTTCAGTGTTTGTCATTTTGCTCGGAGCATCATGTCTCCTATTTTATATGCTTCTAACTTACAACGAAACGAGTATGGTTTATGTTACCTTTACTTTATTTGCATGGAAGTTGACTGCAATTAATAATGTAACATCAAGAGAAGTTACTAGACAAACAAAATGTGTGTCAGGGTATCATAAATTCTTTTGATCTAATGAGGACTAGTAGTCACTTAAAATATTTAAATGACTTAAAACGACAGCCAAATCTAATTTATAACTTCTCTTTTTAAGAGGGGCAACGTTATATGCGTTACTATCTAGGTCACAATTGGTATATCTAGGCGATCAGATCAAACACTTGCATAGATGATGAGATATAGTCCCTCGAAAAAAAACCTGAATTAACGGATTAAAAACAAATAGGCTGGAAATGAGAGTGAAGGTAAACTTAAAAAATTCATATAACGGATAGCTTGGAGTGTCCTGAGGCAAAACACTTCCCTGATGTGCTGCAGTGTCATAAAACACCAAACCAAGCCAAACCAATCCGCAACCTTGCCCTGGAAGATAGCACCCACGATGCTGTAAGCGACACAGCTTCTAGTTATGGAACTGTACCGAGCTTCTCACATTTTCCTCAAACGGCTTTAAAGTTGTAGAGGAAGAAGGACAATGTGATGGCAGAATAAAAAATATCTTGATACCTGACATTGACTGTGGTCTCATGGTAATGTGTAGCTACCGTGTTTAATCCATTTATCTTAAACCCCTCAAACTGAATAGCCTGAAAAGCAAAGTGTGACCGAACAATGACTTTGGATACTGTCGCCTAATGGGGTATTGGACAGAACTTCGAGATATGATTATAGGTATTTTGACACTCTGAGGAAGAGACTGGTATATGCTCAAGTTGTATCCATTGACAACATGCACAGCTCAAGAAATTTAACTGAAATTTCTTTACATATAATGTGTACATGTGTACATGCGTATTAATAGGTGTACTTCTTTACAAAGTACATTAAATTAGCAATATATGATAATTGAATCTTGCTAGTATCGATGATACTAGTCTTAAAAATGCAAAAAATGGATTATTGGAACGATATAAAATCTATCAAGAAGTTTTCGGCTTGTCTTTTTCTCTCCAAGTTTTCTTTGAAATCATGGAAGTGAGAGTGTCCAAGTGGAACTAGCAGTCTTTTGTGAGGTGAACATCTGATGCAAGGTCAAGATGAATACTATATTACCCAAATTACATCCATCAATCATTCACCAAAATAGAGGGAATTCAACATATTTTAACAATACCTAAGAAAAACAATGTCTTTAAAAAAAAACAATAGCAAGGATAGCCAATGATAACATCCTAGAAATTATTTTTTTCCTTTAACAATAAACCCTTTGGAAATTTCGAATTGTAGAGCAGAACCATACATATTTAGAACGTTTCATCCATTCATCTCGAGCGGTTGTAAGGTTTGATAGCGGAAACGAAAGTGTGACAGAAAAACGATAATGAAAGGAAGGACTTATAGTTGGAAATTTTCTTTTCACTCACTTCGCGAAAAGGCGGGAAAAACCAATGACATACATTTACACATGCATAACTCATTGGCTTATGTGTCTTATTATAAAAAATATGGTAGAATCAATTATTGATTGTCCCGAATTCAGTGAGAGCGTTTCTAAACACCAAACATACCATTATCAAAAGAAATATTAAATGTATTGACTTTTCATTAGGACAATCATTAATTAACTTTTGAAATCAAGATATATTTTAATGGCGTCATACATTCTGTAAAAATGATGGAAACCGTAAACTACAAAGGAGACCTTTGTTCTTGAAAAACAATTCTTTACTGAGAATCTAGATTTTTACGCTTATCTAATAATTGTATATAATAAAACCAATTTATATTTGTAACAGTGCAAATTTTGTGAGATGTTATTACAACACATAACTGATTGAATCTTGTTGCGGTCAGTATGACACGAAAAAATTAAATGGACTAATGTTAATATCAGTAATTAATCGCTAAACTGCAATGGCTATTACTTGTATGCTTTGGACTGTGATTGATTTTTAATTGGGATAACAGTCAGACAGATGGGGAAGAGATGTGAATCTGGGTTTAAGTTGAGGGAAAACGACATATTGGAGAAAATCCAGAGATAATTTTGTGCCATTTGAATTTACCTGTCACACAGTGTTTATGTAAAAGGGGCGGAATAATGAATTATTCAGACTTAAATTAGTGTGTGTAAAGTTTCGTCGGTTAGTTACCTTTAATCTGGATTATTTATTATAAATAATGGGGTCGTGTTTCCCTCGAAAACGTAGTTCAGTTTTTCTGCGTAAGAGGAGGAAAAAAGTATTATCTTGTTATAAATTGTCCATGATACCGTATCTCAAAGTTTGAGGGACACGAAACTTATTGGAACAAAGAGATGCTGCTACGTAGAAACGAGCTAGCCGACACTAACCTGTCACCAATATTGAATTTGGATGACCGGCAACCGGCAAGCAACCAGGTTATGAAGGCATGCTGAACAATTTCAGTTCTTTCGTTCACCTGATTTCATGATGCAAGGGAACGCGAACTGATATTATCAATGGAGAGGCTGAGGATCAAAACCGAATGCAGAAGGGGTGACGACCTGACTGAACGTTCAGCACCCACAAGTAGACAATCGGAAGACAGATGACAGATGCAGATCACTATGCCCATATTCAGCGACAAGGACGAAATCACTGACAACTTCTTGACGTAGTTCGAAAACTTATCATTGATTCATAAGATAGGCTGTCAAAGACTAACGAATTTTGCAGAGAGCCGCGAAAGACGTCAAGGATAAGATGCCACCGAAAGAGGTAAATGACTACATCGTCCTCAATAAAACTATGAGATGTAGGCTGAAAGTTTCCAAAAACTCTTTGGAATCGCCGAAATAAACTACAGAACCAGCAAGACACACGCTCAATTTCCTGTGCGCGTGCAAATGCTTTTAGATAAATGGGTAAATATAACGGGTACAGCGTTAACGTATGAGGGTATATGCTTAGATACGTTGAAAATAAAAAACAAGTTTTCAGTATGTATCGGAACGACTTAATCCTGTTCTTAGCGGAGATTGAGTTTTCGACCATTGAAATTATCAACGTGATGGACTAGTGTAACGAGAGGAGTGCGCACTCGCTTCCAACCACCACAGTTCGAAGGGACCAATCCGGCATCGTCGAACAGAGGAGTCATAACAAAGACGTAGTGGTCAGGCCTGAGGCCAATAATCCCAACCGCGATCATTTCCTTCGGAAGACGATAATCACAATCACCAACACCGTATCAGTATGTATATATTTTGCCACGTGTACATCTTATACATCTTTTTAAAAGCAATCGGTATCAATGTAATATGTGATTGACATTTTCTTTTCTGTTTTTGTACTTAAGGGAAGAATGACACACAAAAAATCCCCATCGAAATACACACCATTTCCATATCACGGAAATCAGTCCTTCTCATTCAGTAACTTGTCCGCCTACTATTCACGTAAGATGTAGTCAGAGGTTAGTATGTTTATTTTTTTTAAATTTATGAATAATTATTTAATCAGAGAGAATGGAGAACTCTAAACAAGCAAATATCTATACGGTTCAGAAGACTATGCAGTCAATACACATTGCAACATTTGAATTCGAACAAAAATTTATTTGAATTTCCTCTGGCATGTGTCAAAAGATTTAGAATCTTTTAGTGTTGTTTTCAATCAATGAAATACACCATATTGTACGAATTAAAGAAGAATATGACATCCGAGGTCAAGGATTCAGACATCATTTGACACTATAGCAACTCAACGTAGGCCTTTCGTATTCTAAACCTCTAATACGGGCACTTGCCTTTAATATATATATATATATATATATATATATATATATATATATATATATATATATATATATATATATATATATATATATATATATATATATAATCGCAGATGTTCTCTGAAAATAAAAGGCTTTAATATACTTTTGTAATTTTATGATTTTATCCAAAGCGTTTGATTTTATCTACAACTACTTAGCATATAAGGTGAAAAAGCTAAATAATATTTTTATACATAAATCAGTAACATCGTATGTTAAAAATTTAAGATCATTTTCATAATTCTTTGAATGTAGCGTAGACTTTTTAGACAAATGAATAATACGTTCCCGTTCTTGTTTTCTCTTTTTGTTTCAGGCTGTTAAAACTTATAGGAAAAAAATTAATTATGTATGTTACTGAACAGTGTACTATATTTCTAATCATTTATGCAGACTTTAAGCAAGACGTGTGATGTCAGTGTGATATACTAGTAGCTACATATCCCACACATATAAAATAAATTATCTTTTATAAAACAAATGAGAGATGGAGTCAGAGGAACTTCATATTTATTGATCAACGTTAACGCTCGCTCTTTAAAAGTATTTCAACTGATAACACTGATTAAACTGAAGTATTCGCTTGTTGTTAAAGATCGTCAATTTAACAACTAGTCAAAATAATTTTTTTGACCGATAGACGGAACTAATGACATAACGTTTCATGAATCATCATTAGATGTGCGCTTATGTGCCCAATTAAAACGCAATCAGTTACCATTAAACTCTAATGTACTGACTATCATTATATATTTTCCCTCACATGTTTACTTACATTTGCACAATTCAAAACGAAATACATCATATGTATAATCTTAGTCATTTTACTAGAAGAACCTACACTGAACAAGATATATATTGAATTACTTTTCTACCAACCTATCTTTGAAAATCCTCTTTACAGGTAGAAAGTATTTCAGCACAGAACGTATGGCATTTATTTATTCAAAGCAAAGGCAACTTCGAGAATGAAAACTTTGGGCATGACTACATTTTAATTGTCACGCGCTTTTTGTGAGAATAACTCAGAAGAAAAACTAATGTTTATATTAAGCCTGAAAAGAAGCAAATTTGTTTAGCTTTTTTGGAAACGAATGACATGGAAATGCCAGAAAAGATAAACAATAAAAGACATCTCTCTTATGAAGAGTTAAAAGAACGGAGGCTATCGAAGACTTGAAAACATACTTTACGGAATTTTTTTCATTTGTTTCGAAGCGGCTGAATTATCATTAAAGGTATCGTAGGGATCAACCGATAAACGCCTGAATGTTATCATTTTTCACAATATTACCTTTTTGGTGGGAATTGGGAGACAAAAGACCGACAAGATCAATGAGAATGAACATGAGTCTTATGAGAAATTTGCAGTCGATCAAAAGCCTAACACCTATTGCCCATCCTTCAACTTGATTAAACAAGTGATAGGTAAAAAAACAACCAGTATTGATAAGAGGGTTAGAATTCAGTTTAGAGTGAAAGCATTATCGTAAATGCTGCAATGCATGACTGATATGCACTGTAATGCTCTACTTGTAGTGTCATTCACATGACTACACCTTCTAAACACTAGGTAATAAAAAGATAAAATCATGCACAGCACCTATAGGCAATGAACATTCTTCAATTTTTTAAATGATCATTTTTAAAACCTTTCGCATAGAAAGCAGGAAATCCGGTTTTTAAAACCTCTGATATATGGTAATAGGTCTCAGACAATGGCAGTTTTAATTTTGAGTTTATTATATTTCAAAACACATCAGGATATTTTCTTTTAAAATTTATTCTATAATTTACTTTAACAGGTTCTTTTTGATCCAGAATATTTGAAATTTATCCATTTATTATAATGGTTGCTTTATCTTTCGTCAGTGAAGTAAGGATCATGGGAGACTTCAATAAGAAATTCCTCTCTGATACTAACATTAAATAGCTACATAAGGTACAACTGCACAACCTTACACAGGTAATCAATGCTCCAACAAGAATAACAGCCTGTACTTTTACACCGATCAACCACATGTACATTACCCATCTTGACAATCTCTACGACACAAACGTAGAAACACAATTTACATTCTCATTTGCAATAACGATTCTTTAAAAAATTTGCTGAAAACGAATCACTATCTAAACTATCACAAAATACTTACTCATTAACTTTTTCTTATATAGAACAAGATTATGACTGGTCTATCTGGAGCCATTGTTGTCGGACTATCTTAAACAAGCATTCTTCCGTAAATATTTAAAGAATCAAACAATTAAAACAACCAGAATGACATAATTTAATGAAATCGTTGAGGCGCAACACAACTATTATAATATTTATAAAAGTTTTACAAGTTACCGTTTATTATGTCACAAAGTCAAATCACTCATTACAAAACTCAACGGTTTCTTTTCAAAGAAGCCATTGCCTCAAAAATCTGATAACAGATCTAACAGATCCGTCTAGAATCACTTGCGAGATCTACCTTCAACGAAACCTGCATCTCTAATTCCATGTGAAATTATAGTTAATGGCGCCATTTATACTGATGACCTCGATATTGCAAACCAACTGAACCATTTAGCTTTTACTAATATATCCCTAACCCTTGACAATTCTAATTTTATAATGACAAATATTGACAAGCTGATTAAATTAGTAAATGGAAGGATAACCGATCATGTTTGTTTCAATATTACCTTAATAACAACAAATGACGCTTATGATATTCTCAACAAAACTGATGCAAGCAAAATGGACAGGTCTGGATGGAATTAACCTCAAAACTCTGAAAATGTCGGCTTTATCAATCTCAGAATCGTTGAAAGAAATAATTAACTGTATTGTCACTTCTTGTAAATTTCGTTAGTCATCGAAATTTGCAACATTATTCGCAATTCATAACGAAAATGAAAAGAATGACGAATACAATTATCGACCCATATCTGTTCTATCTGTACTTTCAAAACTTATAGAAAAGCATGTCAGTAAGCATATTTTCAGATATCTTAATCATGTGTCAACTCCTCCATAAATCACAATCAGATGTTTCGACCGAAACATTCATGTCAAACAGTGCTGAAAAACTTATAAACCAGTGGCTACCAGCTATTGAATTAGGCGAACAAAATATAAAAATATGCGATTGTTTGACCATTTGGTGTTCATTAAAAACTTTCAGCCTATATGTTTTCTTGAAACTCCGTTGCTTGATTTGCGTCGTATCTCACTAACAGAACCTATGTTGTTCCCACTGGTAATTATACTTCCGAATCAAGCCATATTTTAAATGGTGTTCTTAAAGTATCTGTTTTGAGATCTCTTCTTGTTCTAATGTTTATCAATGACTTAGCCTTGTATCCAGTGCACTCTAACACATATCTTTTCGCTGATGACTCCGTGTTGCAGTCATCAGGTAAATCTCTCGACTCCATTAAAAATAAACTTTTAATCGACTTCAACAATATATCAGATTTGGTGTCAACAAAATACAAGGCATATTAGTGCCTCTACAACGAAATTTATGACAATCGGAACAAGGTAGCGCCTATCTACTATCATAGAAATTACTTGTGACTCAAAATGGCTTACACGTGTATATTGTAAAAAAATAAACGTTTCTTGGTGTCCACATCGAGCAACATCTCAGCTGGAATACACATATCGATCACATATAAGCAATAGTAATTAAAATATTACCTCTTAAAATTACTGTCGAAATTTTTACCTTTTAATCAAGTGAATTTTATGTTTTGGGATGGATACTACCATTGATGGGTTACGACTGTACCATATATGGAATCATCCACTTATAATCGATCTACAATGGACAAACTCCAGAAAAGGGCAGACTTCCTATTACGACTCCCTCGAATGTTTTGTTTTCTAAAATGGCTACTCATACCAAAATTTATTCTTTGTTTTAAAGGAATCATGACATATCCTAGCTTGTACATCTAACCAAATCGAACTATAATCATCAAATATTGAGCATAACCTCCGATCAAAAACTAACAACCATTGCAAAAGTTCGTTCACTGAATCAGCACCTATCTTTTGGAATAATTCAAATTCCCTTGCTTCTTTTTAAACATCATAAAATAAATTATTGCTTTTGACCAGCTGTAATGGTAAATTAAAGCCTCTCAACTTAGAATTTTATCATTGTGTTCAGAAATAATATGTGCATCTTTTATTCGATCTATGTCCATATAACATCCGTTATGCTGAAATGTGTATACCTGTGTATATTGTTCATATTCTTATCATTTGACAGTATAGTCACCATATTAATTCATCATAAATCTCTGTGAGTACGTGTGCGAGGATATCTGAGTGTTTTAAAACATAAGCGGTTACAAAAATTGAGGACCACATAGCAGGTCTGTTAAGACGAAGTGTTTTATATTCCTTAAATAAAGTTCATTATTATTATTATTATTATTATTATTATTATTATTATTATTATTATTATTATTATTATTATTATTATTATTATTGTTGTTGTTGTTGCCGTTGTTGTAAAAATATGTTTCAGAATTTTATGTAGATATATCCAGATCCCTCACATTCGCTCGTATTTCTTTAAACGTTTAAAAAGGAACTTTCTTTAATAGTTTTTATTAAGTAAGTATATATTAGCTATATAAAACAATTTGTCTTGAACATAGAGAGATATGAAAAATGGATACATATGTACCTTAGTCAAAAAGACCTGCTCAAAACTTTCAATGTGTTTATGTTTGCTTAAAGCGTCTATTATATCATAATATTCAAATTATACGTACTTGTGTCCAGAGTTTAATGTTTTCATGTGCGTCTTACTATAGCATTTTCACAGGTCTGAAACTTTTCTACCATGCTATAATCTCAACTTTTTCTTCTCGTTTTGACTGTTAAGTCACGCGGCGGATGTTTGATTTCTTTCCAAAACAGAAGTTTTTACTTATTAATAACTACAAAACTACTACGATTTTTAATAAACCAAATGTTCTTGGATATAAAACATTTATGAAAAATAATAAGCTCATTTGTTACTAATGTCATGAGGAAGTTATTCCAGAGGACTTTTGTATATGACAAAATGAGGAAGATAATAAAATTAAGAACGAAAGGACATTTCTTTTAATGTTAAGAGGCTGAAAATTTAAAAAAAAAAACAACCAAACAACATACAGTGTGGAAAAAGCATCAACATCCCGTCATAATGTTTATGAAAGTGGTTGCAACTGAAAACTGGTTTCAGTCTTGTAGGGATAGAAATCAGATTTTTCGTTAGCTAAAATAATGTGTGTTGAGATCTGCATCAAGCTTATGTAATCTGACAATGAATATCTCTAGCTATGCATTATCTTGTGTGTAATAATATCTTGTGCGTCATTTCCAACTCGTCCAAATTATTGCTTTAGCTTTAGATAAATTGAAGGGCTCAGATTAGTCGACCAAACTGTATGTTTGTACTTTGCTGTGCTTCTTGTTTTTTGAATCCATAGTTTTGTATAGACTGCAAAATGTTTTGTTGGCAACGCATGAAACTTACATATTCATTTTAATATTTCTTGAATATCCATGATCTAACTTTAGTCAAAAATCAAACTTAATATTATTTATCTTGAAAATAAAAATAAATATCGCCGATTAGTTTAGAAACATAATACACCTGAAATCTCGCAACGAAAGGACAATTTGGACAGATGAGGGCGGTTTTTACTACTCATCATGGGATTGGACCACAAATTTATTTATCAGAGATATTAATACTAATATATTAAGCAATAAAAATAATATATACATTAGACTGGCATGCAACAACAAAAGTTTGCGTTCATTGCACTTAAGGCACTCGTTTTAAATCTTGAAAAAAAATTGTTTTTTCTCAGCACTTTTTTGAGCCTGGTCCTATTAAAGGAGGGAACACCAAGTCTGCAGCTAATAACATAGCTTCGTAGAACGATTTCTTCTGATACTTTGCCAACATGAAATTAAATACAGTATATCAAAATAATAAAAAAAAGTATTTTTGTCAAGTATAGCAGTTTGATTGAATTTTGTTAAATTAATAATGAGAAAAAATAAATCTATTTGTTAACCAATGAGTGCATCTCAAAACATTACACTGGTGGGGAAAAACATATGAACATATGACTTCCGAATGTAAATAGCCGTCTTCATTTCTGTTCTTTACTGAGAGTCGATTCTTGAGCCATAGTGTATTTACTTATTTTGTTTTAATTGCATATTTTAAAACAAAAGGCGGATATAGGATAAAATGTAAGGTCTACAAGTACCCTTTATACAGGCCATCTTGTGTTGTGGATTTTGAAGATTGAATTTCAACCTCTTTTTTATTGCACTATCTACAACACTGTATGAAGTAAGTCTGCATCTGACATTGAGATGGCGATTATTTCTTCCTTGAAGGCAGGTGTCCTCCCTTATCATGCTCTACATACTTTACATGGAATAGGGATAAAAACAACTCATTTTGTTAATGTCCATCACATCTCTGTGCAACGCAAAAGATAAGATTTATCAAAAGGTAAATATCACAAAACATTTATTGTGTGTCAAAGTAACACACCACCAGCATCAGGGCTATTTTCTGAGTTTATTTGAAACTGGTAACAATGTGGTAAGGTGCTCTCTATCACGACGAAGAGCGGTAACTAAATCGTACAATGTGGTAACGTGCTTTCTATCACGACGAAGAGCGGTAACTAAATCGTACAATATGGTAACGTGCTTTCTATCACGACGAAGAGCGGTAACTAAATCGTACAATGTAGTAACGTGCTTTCTATCACGACGAAGAGCGGTAACTAAATGTGGTAACGTGCTTTCTATCACGACGAAGAGCGGTAACTAAATGTGGTAACGTGTTTTCTATCACGATGATGTGCGGTGGCTAAACAGCTTTTTAACCTTAATTTTCAGTATATTTCGTTTAATAAGTGCAGAGCAGTCATTTTCATTTATATATCAAAGGCATAAAGTAATATGTGTGCACAAAGCCAGATGAGAATAACATTTTATAAATAACGATGAATATTTAATCGTTAAAGGTTTGAAATATTAGGACCTTATAACTCGGGCAGCACAGCATAGATTACGGAAAGATAAGCTGAGATCCTTTTGTAAATGTTTTCTACCTGAGTAACTCACATCAGTTTCAGTCGTCACGCAAATAAATGTACAAAAATGATCAAAGGAATTCAGTTTTATGTTTTTCTGTGTGTTGACATAAGTTATAATTTAAATGGAAATAACTAAGGTTAATTCGTCTGTTTTTAACTTTGAAAGCAAATTTATGAATTATGTATAGTGATTACATGTGTGACACAATTTTGAAAATAATAAAGTAGTCTTTAATTTAACTCTCCTCAAGATATAGACATCAACAAATAAAGTGACGACTGACCGATTTGATCGATGAGTATATAAAAGTCAGCTACCTTTATTAATAGTCGTTGAAAAAGGTATCTAGTTTCAAAGCCATGACAAACTGCACAAAAACAAACCAAAAACGAAAACAAAAAACTTTCAGGCTACTTATTAGAAAATTGCTCAATATAGATGCTGTATTTTGCCTGAGAACAAGCGTTATAATGAATGTTATATGACAATATTTCCTTCATAACCAACATTTAGGTTGGTTGCAATCACATCCTGTGATGCAGAAAATTAAACATTTTTGCTTCATATCACTAGAAATAAAATTCTTACGCATTCACATGCTTTGACAATACTTGTAATAAATTATTTAAATATTTGTAATCAATTGTTTAAATTTTTTTAATCAATTGTTTATTTCTTTAGACGAATTATTTTTATATATTACAGGAAAATGGTATTTATTACTTTGCGAACAATTCTTGGCCTCATGTGTAACACGATATAAATTCCACCACTCACCTATATATCCATGATAAGATCATAGCCAATGAAAGCAAATAGTGTATTTTTATTTGATTTTCAAACATCTAAACTTTATTACTAAGTAACCATTAGAAACTGAAACTACGAAGGTGGTCCACCTTAGAGTGTATGTGTGATTTGAATTTTAATGTAGCTTTAACAATTTTTCAGTCAAATCGCTACGATGTCTGCAGATTGGCAGTTTAAAGTGATGTCTAGCAAAGGGGCATGCCGCAGACATGTAGCATCCTGTCTGACCCAGTCATATTATCCTGACACCAAGCCGACCAGTCCTAACCGAGGCGGCTGTTAGTATCATTTTTATAAGTCTCGGCCGGGGTTTGAACCTGCTACATCATCACGCACCCCAGGTGGACACTATGACCACTAGGCCTCCGACGTGGTCAGCTCCACCTTAGATAATGTACATATTAATAGCATAATCAATCAAAGTAAATTTTAGTGCCAATGTTTAACTTGCAAAGTAATGCATCAGCTGATATCAAGGATAGAATTACAGATCTTGAAGACTGCAATATCAGCATGTTCTTGTGGCATCCATCGGATGTACAGAAGTGCCAGTATCAAGGCAAGCTTATATCTTGCTATTAATGACTAAAACAGACTCGATTTTGTTGTGGTATTGAAATAAGTTACATTAACAATGTAACATCTATATTGCTTATTGTCTGTTTTACTTTTAAGAATATATCATTATTCGCATTTGAACATCTGTATATATTCATTCATTTAAAACTGATCATATCTAGAGTTGTTACAAAAATTTGGTTCTTTGAAACCTTGAAAAATAATTTAAATTCCATAATGTAACAATGCTGTAATCTCCTCTACGGATACTTCAAAAACTCAAGTAAACGATTAAAATCAAGTTCAAATAAAAATATTAGATGTTTAATACGTCAAAAATATTGTGCTATTGACATTGTCTATGATCGGTAATGTAAATCCTCGTTCAAACGTTAGATGAATTAGAGTAGATGTTTCTCTAGTGACTCTTGTTCCCACATTAAATGCATGAGACAAGAACTTCTCTCAGGTGATTATTGGTCAACCATTAGTTGGGTGAGACAATGACTTTAAATTCTTGTTCCAACGTTAAATGGACGAGACAGTAACTTTTCTCATGTGAATATTGGTCCGCCATTATATAGGTGAGACAATACCTTTTGATTCTTGTTCCAACGTTAAATGAATCAGACAAGAACGTTTCTCGGTTGATTCTTGGTCAACCATTAAATGGGCGAGACAATGCCTTTCTTCTAGTGATTCATTCCACACGTTGACATGTTTTAAAATAAGTTTTGAACAACAGATAGAACAGATATGGGTCGCCTCCAAACAAGGTCTTGGTACGACTCAAATTCCTAAACTACCCTTCTGGTCGCAAGTTTGGCACGCTAATAACTATTCACTTAGAGCACAAAAACATACAGACGAAATCACTAGATGGCAAGATTAAACACTGCTGGTATAAGTTAATGGCAGACTTATGTATGCAATCGACGACTAGTAGTTCCTCTCATACATATTCCAAAATGATACATAGGCTCTACTACTAATAATGTATGATACGTGTGGTATTATATAAACTAAATATCTTGTACAATAAATGTGCCTAAAATGCTCTGCCTCCAAACTGAAAATTGAGAAAGTGAAGCAGGCATTCGGCAAAGAACTGAGCAGTCAACTAGAAACAATTGATGCTAACCCAGATACAGTCTAGGAAAGTTGAGCTTCCTTCAGAGACTTTGTACGTGGCTGCATTTAAAACCAAAGTGCCACGTCACGTACGCATCATGATTAGTTTGCTGCCATACGTTGACTACAGAAAGAAGAACATCAGCTCCAAAAGGTCTATAAAGAAGACAGCACTTCGTTGTCTAAGAAGGCAGCCTTCGTAGACTACAGAAAGAAGAACATCAGCACCAAAAGGTCTATACAGAAGACAGTACTTCGTCGTCTAAGAAGGCAGCATTCGGCATGATCAAGAGTAATGTCCATTGCAAACTCAGAGAGATGTAAGACTCATGTCTGAGGAAAAATAGAGTTGTGATTCTGCCAACATCAACGACATGAACAACTTTTATGATTGTCTGAAGACAATCTACGAAACACAGTCTCTAAGAACATCTCCAATACTAAGTGTTGATGGCATCCCACTAATCACTGATAATGAATACATATTGCAAAAATGGATAGAACACTTCAACAACATCCTTAATCAACCATCATATAAAAATGAAGAAGAAATTTATAGTCTGATCCAAATGGAAATCAGTATATCACTTGCTGATCTTCTAACCGTGACCGAAACTGAGACGACAACTGCCCTGCTATCAAATTGCAAAGAAACTACAGCAAATGTTACACTAGAAGAAGTCTACAATCCCAGAGTATCACATACAGCACAGAAATTAACAGACATATTCCAGTTAAAGTGCAAGAACCAATGGAACACAATTCTCTCGAGAATTCTACTGAATCGTATTTGTAATCACATAAATCAAGAGCTCCTGCTTGAAAGTCAGCATAGTTGCATGAAAGGACGATGGACCACAGACACAGTGATTGCCGCTTGTCAACTTGAGTAGATATGTCAGAAACATGACCCCAGCCAGTACACGATATTCAACGACCTGACAAATGCCATCGACACAGTCAGCCACTGGGGCCTCCATAAGATCATGGCAAACACTTATTTCCCAGAGAAATTCATCGTAATTGTTCAGCATTTCTATGATGGCAAGCTTGCTTGAGGCGTACACGACGGTGAATCATCTGAACTATTCCTATTCACCAGTGGAGTCAAATAAGCCATGCTTAGGCTTGGCCCAAACCTTCTTCATTATTGAGATGCTTTCTGTCATATTTACCAATATCGTCCGTGACTATGACATTTGTATTGACATCGAATTCGGGATGAATGGTAATGTCTTTAATCTGAGGAGACTCCTGGCAAAGATGAAGTTACAGGAATGACTGTTCGTGATCTGCTATTTTCAGACATTGGTATTCATGGAACAGTCGTTCCATGAATACCAAATCGGAATCTGACTTGTAACAGATCATTAATTATTTCTCTTCAGCTTGTGACTATGTAGGTCTGACAATCAGTATTAAGACGACAGAGGTGATACTCCAACCTGCATCAGAATAGCCTCAAGCAGAGACTACCATCACAGTAAATGGCCAAACCCTCCTCACAGTGAGCAAGTTCGTCTATCACGGCAGACCACTATCACGTGCGGGTCCTATTGATAATTAAACCAACGCCAAAATTGCCAAAGCAAGCGTGGCCTATGAATGATAGATTACGTGAACATGTATGGAAGCGAAAGACACACAAACAAAAAACCCCAAACAAACAAAACACCCCCCCCAAAATCCAACAAAAAACGAAGGTGTACAATGCGATCGTGTTGCCTATATAAATCGTGTGCATGCAAATGCTCTACTCTGTGTACAGAAGCCATGCTCAAAAACTAACCCATTTTCCCATGGACTGCTTGAGAAAACCGACAAGGATAAGTTAACAGTACAGCGCCCCAGACACTGTAGTTCATATAGGTAGAGTAATATAGATATGGATAAAATGACAGTACTGCTAGAATAATTGTACCAGCGTATCTGCTGAAGGTCCTGAATAAGGTTTATAAGGATATAAAAGATTATGGATAGTACGAAGTAATTTTAGGAGTCCCAAGAACTTCATTATAAACGTATTTTACTCTACATCACACAGGCTTCGTTATAAATGAATTTAATTTATACGTGGTTTTGACACCAGTTTCATTACGTATACATATTTTATTATCAGGTTCTGATATTATCAATTGACCATACGGAAATTGAATTATAGAAAAATGTTAAGTTGGAATTGAAGAAGGCAAACAAAGGAGTGATAACTAAATTGGTGTATACGCAAAAGAGGCCCATGTGAAATTGGCAGATATGATGCTTTTGGAAGCATCAGTATTTATGCCCGGTACGAACTATATTAAGTTAATTATGTTGTACATAAGTAGGTCTCAAGAACAGAAACTGAGATATCAACATAATTCTGCATATTCAAACTTGCTAATTGTGAATAAATCCATTACAAAATGTTCACCTGCATCAGTAATAGTAAAACTACTCCTGAAAATGTTGAACAAAGGAGCAATTTTAATTCTTTTTACATCTATTATGCAATACTAAATCTTTTGCGAAAGTTAATTCAAACCACAACAGTTATTCATATCTAGCAACTTTTCCTGACTTTATAAAGTAAACACTTGTTTCATATTGGATTCAAACTATCGTTCTAACTGATTGATTTCTAGATCGACACACTTTCCATTTTTTTTCTTTGGATTCTTTTGTTTTAATCAAATACCACGACAAATTTAGAAACTCACTCACTATCGACTCATATTCAAGAACTTTTCACTACTCTGAAATTTCATTTGATATTTCAATCTTTTTCTGTATATAGTGGATTTCAAAACGTAATATACCACAAGATAAATCCTGGTGTTACAGAAGACGAGGGTATACACAATAAACATCAGTTTCTGTTTATAACAGCATAGGCATTTAAGATTTTTAGGGGTAAATCGTTATGCTTTAAAAACGTGGTCATCATTAGTTACAACTCTATTTTTTAAAACGAAGACTAAAATCGGTATGGATGCAAATTCTCATACTTCCCGACAAGGAAATGCAATTTCCTGTAAATACACTTAAGCTAATAGTTTCATTTTAAATTAAAAACGTGCCATGTAGCTTAATTCTGATAAATGACAAAGCCCCGCCATCAACAGGAGCTAGTTGCCCCTTTCCTTCAGTCTCAGTTTGCAATCCTAGACAAACCGCATTGGAATATACCTGACAGTGATTGATAGGTTACGCTAAACATGTAACTGAGCACCCTCTACTGATGCTGCAACGAGTGACTAATTAGTGTAACATTCAGTTTCTAGTTCTCATTACATCTTGCTTGACACGTTCGATAACTAGGTTCTACCTACTAGGCCAATCATAATTCATGTATAATGTATGATACCGACCGTTACTAGAGATATACTGCTTGGGAATTTCAACCTTTAATAAAGAATCAGAAATTGACTTGAACACCATCAAACTTCTGATTGGTAGGTTATGTAAACAACTACTTTACCTCCGTAATGGGAAAGGGTACTACTAATGATAAAATCACAGCCAAAGCTATACGAGTCAAACATATAATTAATCAATGTGTTATGTACATGAACAGACAAAAGATAAAAGCAAACAAAGATCTGAGTATTGGGCAATCTTTTTAGAAATTATAGACTGCTTTCTAATATATGCAGGCTAAATTTATGGGATTTGTGTATCACAATGCTTTCTCACCGCGAAGGCATCTTCCAGGGTAAAGGATTTCGAACGCCTTACAATAACAGAAGCAGAGGAGCATGCATAATTGGGATTTTAGCCGATAAGACCTTACAAGCAAACGCGAGGATCCGTTGATTCATCTGCTGTATTGGGATCCAATTTCAGACGTGTGTGGTAGATTATGTAAATCATCGCAATAAATGGAGCCATTATGCAGGGTTCTTTTGACTTTCTATTGCCAGATTATAAGGACATTGTTATTAGATTCCCTTGTCGTTTCCTTTACATAGAAGACTTGGTTGTTAAAACGTTGTGCGGTCCATTTGGGATTTTCGGAGGCAAACTGTTAAAAACCTTAGCCATTAATCTAGTACAGCACGTTTACAATTGTCGTCATAACTTAAACTGGATAATGCGTAATTTTATTTTTCTATAATCTGGAGGTTTAAGGTATATCAAAATTTGTTGGTTATATTGTTCCAAGTCAAAAACAGTAAGTGCCGACACAGGGATACTCCACAGCAGCAAATCAGGCTTAATCCGGTGACAAGATTCGAAACCACACACTATCTGGAAACGAATCAGGTACCCTAATAGACCACAAATGGAATACCTACTTTCAAACTGGAGCCATAAAATATAAATATCAGCTCCACCTTTGTGAACATTTTGAATTAAAACGTGACACCTTTTATTGATAACGAAAGATAAATGTGTCAAATGATATTCCATTGCAACTTAGATTATGTAATTAAAAATAGATTGACCTTAAAGGTGGGCAAGCCAAGAGACCAATGGTCTGAATGAACACAAACAATCAGGTTACACTTAGTCTTGAGTATTATGCTGTCGGAGTTTCATGATTTTTTCCTTTAAATTGTATTAACAAAAGTTCCTTATAGACCAATCATACAGTCAACTAGCTGATTGGTTGCAGCGTTTTGTAGTAATTAAAAAAAAAATAATTGATTTCCATTTATCTACGAAGTGTTTTCAGTAGTAGACGGGCAAAACAACTGGTTCCATCAACTTGCTTCGTTTTCCTGAAATATGGTATTACTATTCAGGTCTTAAACTATGTAACAGAAGGAAGAAAAACCCATTAAGTACAGTCAAAATAACAAATAATTTATTGGTCTAGAATGCAGAGTGAAAACTCAAAGGAAACCTACGGTATTGTGAATCAAATCCAAAACATATAATGAATTTTGAGAATGCAGAGTGAAAACTCAAAGGAAACTTACAGTATTGTGAATTAAATCCCAAAAAATCTGAATTGTATTATGACAAGTCCGAAATGAATTTAATGTTCCGAAAGAATTAAAATAATCTTGAATATCCTGATGTACCAAGAGTCGAATATCCTGATGTCATAATAATGGTGAAAGTCCCGATGTACCAATGATACAATTCAGATTTGTTTTTAATGCGTTCTCAATAATACCCAAGTATTGCTTTAGTCCAAACATCAACGAACACTTTGTAATTTCAGTAAATAACAATAAATAATTGCACAGACTGATTATAAAAACGATACTTATTTATTGCTTACCAAATCCCCATTGTAAATCAATACCCATTGACCTATAATGCAACATATTGTTCTGGAAAACCAAAATTTCCGATGAAAAAATCCTTTAACTCTTGAACTAAAATTATAGCAAACATCGTGTTTTCTACTTAAAACATGACGAATGTCAGGTAGGCATTAACTCCATTCACAACCCTCAAAGGCGATCATGTCAGGCACATAGTATAAATTATTTATACACAATACCTCTTTATTTTACTTATTAACAAATAGAATATGATATTCTAATACTTAACATTACATATAATATGAAGTCCTATTATCACACAAACTATGCACAAAACACCATATAATAATTATATCCACGTGAGAGTGCATCTGCAGTCACAATGCCAATTCCTATGATATCTAATGTTAATATTGTGTCCTGCAACAACAAACTTCAACTCAACAATCACTGATTTTTGTTTGCCATTTTGTTAATGAAAATAAGGGAATTGTGGTCTCTGAATACAATAATCGAAGGAGCTAAAGTATTATGCTTTTAAAAATGATGCCAAATCAAAATTCAAGCCAATACATTCCTTCTCAATTGTGGAATAATTTTTATAGTTCTTCTTTACATTTTTAAGAGAAAAACGAAACACAGGACGATTCACGCAATATTTATCTTCTTGAATAAATAATCCATCAATCCTAACATCATTTGGGAGATGAAGTGGTTGTTGCACCATTTAAATATGGCCTTTCTTTTGTTAAAAGATTCCCGACACATGAGCAACCAATGAAACTTAAATTCCTATTCACAATATTTGTTAGAGGCTCGGAAATCATTGAGAAATTTGAACAAAATTTCCGATAATATCCAGGCACACCAAAAATCGCATCTGTTGCTTTCAATTAATAGGCAGAAAAATTTCGAAGATAGCCTTGACCTTAACTTCTATTGGCTTAAAGTAACGTTGTCATAAAATATATGATAAAACTGTGTCACAAGCACGTCTAACATTTGCCGTATTTTTGCATTGGTGACACGGTCTTTGTATGGGACGCCTAGGATCTTTCTAAAGCATCTAATCTCTATGGCCTGTATCATTTTCTCTTAGTAAGCTGTTAATGTCCATGAGTCACAGGCATAGACAAATATTGAGATAACCAGTGAGTGCATCAATCTGACCTTTGAACTGAGTGCAATGTTCTTGTTGCTCCAGATGGGTTTCAGTTTTCTCAGCGCTGCTGTTGTCTGCGTAATCCTGGAGAGTACTTCAGAATCTGAACCTTCATCTATTACAATTGTCCCAAATGCTTGAAGCTGTGAACTGTTTCTACCTTCGTACCTTATACCCTAATGTCATTGCTGATGCCCTTGGTGTTGTTGGTCGTGGGTTTGGTCTTTTCTGTACTGATTTACATGCCGTAGGCTGAAGAGGTTTTGTAGAGATTCTCTAGTAAGCTAGGTAGTCCTTCCTCATTTCCTGCTAGTTCATCAATGGCGTCGGCAAAAGATAAGTTGATGATTGTTCTTCCTCTGATAATGACAGGGACAGTCATGCTTTTCCAGTGTGTCAGCTATGTTTATTTAAATAAAGATGCTGAATAATTTGGGAGTGAGCAGACAGCCATTGAAGTATAGTGCACTGGTGGCCTTGTTATATAGAGATTATACTACTGATGTTGTAAATCTCATGGTCGCCCATAAGGCTGCATGCCATACCCTGACAAATGCCTTCTCGAAATCCACGAGGGCGTTGTACAGATTTTGCTGGTGTTGGAGGTACTTCTTACCCAATATCATGAGGACGAAGATCTGCTCTGATGTTCTGCATCCTGCTCTGAAACCTGCCTGCTCGTCGGCAATGATCAGCCTGTGGCTTTATTATGTTTAGCAATATTCTCAACATGACTTTGCTTTGATGGCTTATAAGACTGATTGTAAGGTGTTTTTGATGCTGTTGCAAGTTGCCTTTCTTGGGAAGGGTGATAATCAGTGATTGGATCCATGGCGATGACTATACTCCTGTTTGTCAGATCTTTTTCAGATGTTTGTGACAACGCTAATCATTGCTCCCTCCCTGCTTCAACCAGTTCTGCTGAGATGTTGTCCACTCCATGCTCACTTCCTCTTTTCAGCGGTCTCACTTCTGCTTCTACTTCTTCAATTGGATAGTGTGGTTGTCGTTCTTAGCTGCTGGAAAGACGTTATGGATATATTGTGGCTCGGTGGTTGTAAAGTTTTGCACAGTACTCTGTGTTCATCTTTTCAGAATGTATTTTTCTTATAGGACGCTGTGAGATACGATGGAAGAACATTAAAGAAAAAACTACTTTGGAAGGCCCCAAACAGTACCTCAGTGGCAGAGAGGACAAATATGAGCAAGGAGTTGGGCCTCTTGTCCACAAGGACAGAGTGAATACTGTCATGCGATGTTGGCCAGTCTCTAGCTGGCTCATCACCACCTGCCTCAGGGCAACTCCATTCAACATCAACACCATACAGGCATATGTCCCAACATCAGACTATGACGATGCATATGTCTACAAGAAGTTGTGAATAAAACACTGGAGAAATACATTCAAATTGTGCAAGGCGAATGGAATGCTAACATAGGCGAGGACGCTTGCATGAACGGGAAAAGAACATGTGGGCGCTGCTGCAATGCACAGACCAACGAGATAGGCCTGAGGTTCCTGAAATTCGCTAGTGGTAATGAACTTATGCTGGCAAACAATTTCGGCCTACAAAATGTATCCAGAAGAAGGACATGGTACAGTCCAAGTGGAGACCATCACAGTCAGATAGACTACATCACGATGAAAAGGCATGTACAGTCAAGTGAAAACATCGCCACGACTCGAAGCTTTCCCTGAGCTGACATTAGAAGTTACCATGATCTGGTGATGATGACCTTCAGGCTACTTCTAAAAAAGGCCCTGAAAATAAATAATAAAGTTTGATCTCAAAAGAAACCTAAAGATCTCAAAGTAGCAGAAGCCTTCCAAGCAATGATTAGTAGGAAATCTTTGACACTAACAATACAGACATGGACACGTGGATCACCACCTTTAATACAGCAATGACTGAAACAGCCAGCAAGATCATTGGTAGACATCTCCCAGTGAAGAAGCCCTAGGTCACAGCTGAGGTCCTGAACCTGTGTGACAAGAGGAGGGAGCTGAGGAAAAGAATGATACAGAAGGGGCAGAGCAGTACAAGGCAGTCAACTGGGAGGTCAAGAAAAGCTTGAAAAAAGCAAAAGAGAACTGGATAGAAGAACAGTCCAAGGACATTGAATAAAACTTGAAAAAGGAACAACAGCAAGAATGTATACCAGCTGGTCCAAGATCTAACAAGCACAAAATAACAGCAAGTTACCTCCTTATAGGGCAATGTTGGAAACTGCCTCACAGAAGAAAGACATTCAATAAGTGGAATTTGCCAGAATCCTTTGAAAGCTCAAACTTGGTGACATGTTGCTGATTTCCAATTTTGTCAATTTGATCTTCTATTCTTGGTATTGAAATAAATCTTGTTTGGTGACACTATCAATATTTCAATAGTCCATAGTATTATCTGGTTTAAGCACAAAATTAGATGGCAAAAACCAATTGCTCAAAATAACATAAAAGCTGTTTTAATTTCTTGTGGTTGCAGATGTGAACGTTTTTGGTCCAGATGGCTTGACATTTCTGAATTCTCCCATTTACATCCAGACTGTGTGTGGCAGATACAACTAAAATTTTTAAAAGATTAATTAGTCTAGCTTTACCAAAATAGTCTCTTAACATAGTTATGTAATAATGTAGTTTCTGTTTCTCTCCCCACCCATCACGAGTTTTAATGCCACAATTCAACTTTTTTGCTTTTTTTTCAAATTGTATAAGGACCATCAAATCTAGCATGAAAAGGATTTTGAGGCATGGACAAGGGAGAAAAAAGAGAGGCAGAAAACTCTTTCCAGTGTATTTCTGCCATACCTTAATTTCATCCTTAACTGAGTAGAGTGAAGGATAGCTGATCACTGCCTATCAAATTGCTATTCCTTTTACTTTGGGACATTATACATTGGTTTGTTCAGCTTCTGTCTACAATTCCTCAACTTTGTCAATATGCATCATAAACATTCAAGTTTCATTCATTGATTTCATCTTAATCAGTACTTTCTTGTGCCAGCAGTGAAGTGTAGACTTAACAAGCTTTACCAGTAAGTACATTTGGTAAAAGTGAAATTCCATGCTCTCTTGGCCATTTTAAGTTTTTAGAACTTTTCTCAAAATGAAGAAAAATATTTATCTGCTCTTCCTTTTTTTGAAAATTTGCTAGTGACATAATATTTCTGGTAACATCAAAAATCTGAACTTGTTTGTAAAGGTGAGTGGGGCATGCTTCACCTGCTAGTTCTAATTCTTGTCATATATATTTCATTCCCCTTCCCTCCTTCCCTCTGTCTGTCTGTCTTTCTCTCTCTCTCTGCATTTGAATCTCCAGTTCCTCTTTTTGAATTTGTATTTCTCTTTCTTCTCTTTCCCTCTGCTTCTTCCTTTCCTTGCGCTGTATTTGAATTTCTCCCGTTTTCTTCTCTACATATTTGCCTTTGATATTCCTCTTTCTGAATTTGTATTTTCATTTCTATTTGAAAATGAAGCTTTGTTGATTCCATCAGGTTTCAAACTAACTTTAATTTCCTATGAAAACCAATGACAAGCTTTCTAATGAAGCACAAAACACAATCACCCAAACCTTCCTATCCCAACAAATATATTCTTTGTATCTTGCATTGTTAAAGATACTTTTACTTCAGAGAGACCATACTGCCTGGCAAGCTCACACAATTAATATTTTATCATAGACTCTAAGCATTCCTAAGTAGGATATGAAATAAAGTTCAATACATTGGATGAAATTGTTGATGGTTGATTATTTCAGTAAAGATTTGTCAAATATGTGAAATTTAAATCTATACCTAAGACAATGAAAACTCTGAAACAAAGCGGATTTAAATGTTAGAGACAATTTTTAATGTCTGAAATATATTAGAAACATTCAAATCCTAGTAAAGCCCCCAATTTCCATTATGACTATAGGTTTTAAACTATGTAACAGAAAGAAGCAAAACCAACAAGGCTAGTAAAATCAACAAATAAATACAAAGCAAAAATTCAAAAGATTTTAACAGTATTGTGAATTAAATCACAGATAATCCTAAATATCTAACACAAATAAAAAAGTATACAATATTACAAATTAATGTCAATAATCTTGAATGTCCTTATGTACAGAGTCCTAAATGCCCTGATGTACCAGAATGTCTTTGAATGAGTTCTTGATAATACCAAAGTATTGTTTTAGTCCAAAAAGTCAATGAACACTTTGTAAATACCAATGAATTGTCTATATAATTCCTCCCAAATTACATCTGAAAAGAACTATTAATGATTCCAATGACTGATCATAAATAGGAATACATTATTGTTTACCAAGTTTCCATTATATACAAATACATGTACCAACTTGACCTACAATGTAATAGATTGTTCTGGAAATCCAAATTTTCTGATGGAAATTTCCATGAAGTCTTGAACTAAAATTATAATAAGCATCTTGCTGCCTACTTATATCATGACAAGTGTCACATAGGCATTAACTCCATCCATACCTGTCAATCAAGATCATGACAAAAGTCATGTACACAATATAAAGTAAACATGCATAATAGTAGCTATTAAATTATTTTATGCTTCAGCAAGAAAAGCGGCAATTTATTTTGCTATTTAGTACTTGAATGCCTTTAGAATTTGTGTACAAGATGGAATAACTGTAAAAGCAAAAATAATGATTTATATTTGTGTCGACAATATTTTACACTGCAATCTAAATATAATTTTAACCGAGGAAGCAATTGTATGTCAACATGACTTCTTTCATGAAAATATATTACCTGTTTGGTAGATAGGGATTTTGAATACTTTTGAGCTAATATAGCTTCAGCTTGGTACCCTGGCCTCCCATGATGCTCTGCACATGAGGCCAGGCATGCACTGTTGAATGGCTGATACTGGTGGAGATATTTAAGATGGCTGAAATTATACAAAAATGTGTTGGCAATAAAGAAATAGCATTAAGTCAGTTATTTCCAGCTATGTGGGCGGAAGTTTTGAAATAAAATATTTTGCAAGTTATGATGTGATAACAATGACTCGAAATCTGGATAGAACCATTACATGTACTAATATTAGTACTAGATGAAATATGTGCTCTGAGAATAGATATCTAGGTTAAATTGTTGAGTTGTTTTAAAGAAGAAATTATTACATGTTTGTAGCTATTAAATGTGTAGTTTTAAGGTAGATGCTTGGTTTACATTGTTGCTGGTAAACACTAATAATCTTAAGATCAAGAGTTGGCAGGAAACAAATAAATAATTTGAAATATTTTGAATGAGATACTAAAAAAGTCAGATATAGTAAACATAAATATGCTGAGAAAGCAGTTTGAGGCCTAAATGATTGATAAACATAAAAAAGCAAACCTAGCCCAAGGCTGTGCAGCCATCTCATTCTTTCCTATTGACATTAGTAAACATCCTTCAAAGAAGTTAAAATCCCTTTGACAGTAATCTCATCTAAAACTCATTTCTAAAACATTAAATGAAGTGTTGGTTTTTTTTTGCAAATCTAAATAGGTCAGTGGGTGAGCCTTTACAATTTGATCAAATCTGCTGCCTGAATTTATTGATCACCTTTGAATGGGTAAAAGGGCTCACACTTCATACCAGTTAAATTTCTGTCTCTGACAATCCTTCTCTTGTAATCCCACTATGGACTAGCCACAAACACTCCACAAATTGTATAGCATAACTTTTATATTGCTAATGTTGGTGTTTGTAGCAGTAACTGGTAATCAATCAAGATATGTAGCATGCACTTAAGTATGAAGACACAAGCCATTCTTCAAGTGATTCTTCCCTGTTGTTATTTATAATACTAATATTATAGACAACCATACATCAGGCTTCTAGACATCTGACAGTCATAATTCACAGTATTTATATATTATAGACAACCAAATGTATCACTCTTCTAGTCATCTGACCCATTTCTGATCTGGAGTATTTATACTAGTATACTAACATTATAGATAACAAAAAGTGCCAGCCTTCTAGTTATCTGTCCCAGTGGTATACTAGATTATTCATACTAATGTTAATGGACAACAGAAAGTCTTAGTGTTTTAGTCATCAGTATTAGTGCTGATTTAGAATATTTATACTAATGTTATAGACAACCAAATGTCTCAGTCTTCCAGTCATCTGTCCCAGTGGTAGTTTAGAGTAATTATACTAAAGTTATGGATAAAAGTCTGCCAGTCATCTTTCCCAGTGGTAGCTTAGAATAATTATACTAATGATATGGATAACAGTCTTCCAGTCATCTGTCCCAGTGGTAGTTTAGAGTATTTATACTAATGTTATGTATAACAGAATGTCTCAGAAAAGTTGACTTTTTGACTGCCACATTTCTTGTAAGTTTCATGTTGTGAAACATGGTGGCTGTAATATTGTGGCCATATTCACTATATGATACACACTGACATCAATGACACTATAACGCATCAAGGCCTATCTTTATTTGGTACCACAAGGCTGTCAGCATTTAGAGAAGGAAGGCAATAAAAGAACCCTTTTTATTAAATCCTATATTTAATTTTTGTGAGGTGAAACCAAAAAGCAGAAATATTTTGTAGTTAATGCAGAATATGGTTTAAATGAAAAGCAATTGTAATTAAATTAAAAGGTTCTTATTCTTTTTTTAAGTAGTTAAAATAGCAAAAATTGTATTAGATATGAATATTGGTTTGAGATAGTCTTCCTTCAAGTCAACATCTGTCAGTCTGTGTTGCAAGAATTGTTAGAAAGTACTGGAAATTTTCATGTATCATCCAGTAAGATTTGTAATCTTTTGCTGCTGAAAGAATCCAAAAATTCATTCTTGTAAGGAAACGCACAGCTTACGTCTATGCCTGAAAAAGCTTCTGTCCAAAAAACCAATGCCTATGTTTCAAGTAAACTGAATAATAGTCGGAAAATAACTTGTGGAAAGTGTGCATTAAACCATGCAGCTGAATTAATTTGGATTTGAAAATATACATAGTTAAATAATGATTCTGAAAATACACACACATACATACACACACCATATATATATATATATATATATATATATATATATATATATATATATATATATATATATATGTATATGTATATGTGTGTGTGTCTATATCTATATATATATATATATATATATATATATATATATATATATATATATATATATATAGTACATGAATTTTTAGTGACCTGAGTGAATAATCACATTAGTTTCACTTGTATGTCATGTTTTATGCAACATCAGTGACTTAAATGAGGAAATTACTGGCAGAGAATAATACTTTGCATTTTGATTGATCCAAATCTCTCACAAGCTAGGTCAGTATTTTCATCATACATGCACTTAGCAGTTTGAAAAGTTGAATGAAAACCTGAGAGTTCATCAAGTACTTTGCCATTACAATTGTAATACTCAAAACAGCAAAGATTTTAAAACCTAATTTGAAACAAAGTCTGCTTGAAAGGAATAAGCAAAAAGTCACCAAAACCAGGAGAACCCATAAGATTTGATTTGTTAATGAAAATTTAATTAATTTTTTTGTTTTCTTTACTATTCCTAAATATTCTAAATATTAGTCTCTATTTTTATGTTTCTTATTACCAATAGAACTCAATTTGACACCTACTACAAACTTCAGATTTAATAAAGTACTGTTAACAGTAAAATGTTTTGACATATTTTACTTCTTTGCTGAATGCAAACAAAAATGATTCAGTTTTGACAAAGAACATTACAAATACCAGTGATTTGATTTAAATCAATGTTATGTTTAGTTTAATCCTTTAGATACATGTACAGTTTTGTTCCAGGAAATCTGAAATTGGCTGTTTACTTTGCTCAAATGCAGAATAAACATAGATCTGTTACAAAATACATGTAAGCAACATACTTTAATTTGTTTGATTGGCTTAGATCTGTAATAATGTTTAACTCAAAGTATTAGATGAAGAGGAAGAACTCATATCTATTCTGCTTAATTTCCTTTGACCTAATTATGTTACAAGGTTTACATGATAAATTGTGTGTCTGTAAAAAATGAAGCAATACATGCTTTGCAATTTTCATGAATAATATATTTCCTCAGCAGTGGAGAAATATGTCACGATCGTGTCAGGTTCAATTTCCAAATATGTAACAGATATAAAGTCCTAAACAGTACAACCCACTCCTGGCATCAGTAGAACAGTACAACCCACTCCTGGCATCACTATTAGCTGCATAACAAATGTTGTAAAATCAGTCAAAAATGAGTATCACAGTTTGATATGTCTAATATGTCAAAACAAATAATATAGAAAGTGAACAAATGTGTCAAATTTACTAAGAATTTACCAGTTTAAAAGCTACAACAATAAAAAGTCTTCAAAACACAAAAGTCGTATCATTTTTTCTTTTCTGACCAAAAGATGATAACTGACAATTTGGAAATAGATTTTTTAAAATTATGTACAGATTAGCAGGTCAAGTTTGTAGTCTCTTATAAACCTTTTAATTAGAAAGGTAAAATAAAATGGGAATTGTTTGCCAACATTGAAGAAAGTCTTTTTTTAGAGGAAACCACTCGTTATTGGCATTTGGTTATTCATGTCACTATTACATACATCATTTTAATTAGATTCATAAACTGATCTTTTTTAAAATTCATGATACTTTGTTAGTGACATTCATTTTAGTGAATACCAATACAATCACCAAAAAAAACATTCTTCTGTGTAATTAAGTGACTTTCAGGTGATGATTTGGTCCCTGGTTTGCTTGGGCATTTGCATAAAGCGACTTAATATTGAACTTTGATCCTTTACTATTATGATTTAGATATACTGAGACACTTTTTGATGGCTCATGCCTGTGTGCTAGTGCATCCTGGGACACTTTGATGGCTCATGTCTGTTAGTGTGTACTGGGACACTGATGGCTCATGTCTGTTAGTGTGTACTGGGACACTGATAGCTCATGTCTGTTAGTGTGTACTAGGACACTGATGACTCATGTCTGTGTTTTAGAATGTACTATGAAAATTTTCATGGCTCATTTCTGTGCAATTGGCCACTTCTTGAAAGCTCATGTGTTAATGTGTATTGGAACACTTTTTAATGGCTCATGTCTGTATGTTAGTGTGTACTGGGTCACTTTGATGGCTCATGTATCTCAGTGTGTGTATTGGGACACATATGGCTCATGTCTGTGTGTTTGTGTGTACTGGGACACTTTGATAGCTCATGTCTGTATGTTAGTGTGTACTGGGGCACTTTGATGGCTCATGTCTGTATGTTAATGTGTACTGGGACACTTTGATGGCTCATGTCTCTCAGTGTGTGTATTGGGACACATATGGCTCATGTTTGTGTGTTTGTGTACTGGGACACTTTGATAGCTCATGTCTGTATGTTAGTGTGTACTGGGACACTTTGATAGCTCATGTCTGTATGTTAGTGTGTACTGGGTCACTTTGATGGCTCATGTCTCTCAGCGTGTGTATTGGGACACATATGGCTCATGTCTGTGTGTTTGTGTACTGGGACACTTTGATAGCTCATGTCTGTATGTTAGTGTGTACTGGGTCACTTTGATGGCTCATGTCTCTCAGTGTGTGTATTGGGACACATATGGCTCATGTCTGTGTGTTTGTGTACTGGGACACTTTGATAGCTCATGTCTGTATGTTAGTGTGTACTGGGACACTTTGATAGCTCATGTCTGTATGTTAGTTTGTACTGGGTCACTTTGATGGCTCATGTCTCTCAGTGCGTGTATTGGGACACATATGGCTCATTCATGTCTGTATGTTAGTGTGTACTGGGACACTTTGATGGCTCATGTCTGTATGTTAGTGTGTATTGGGACACTTTGATGGCTCATGTCTCTCAGTGTGTGTATTGGGACACATATGGCTCATGTCTTTGTGTACTGGGACACTGATAGCTCATGTCTGTATGTTAGTGTGTACTGGGACACTTTGATAGCTCATGTCTGTATGTTAGTGTGTATTGGGACACTTTGATGGCTCATGTCTGTATGTTAGTGTGTACTGGGTCACTTTGATGGCTCATGTCTCTCAGTGTGTGTATTGGGACACATATGGCTCATTCATGTCTGTATGTTAGTGTGTAGTGGGACACTTTGATGGCTCATGTCTGTATGTTATTGTGTACTGGGTCACTTTGATGGCTCATGTCTCTCAGTGTGTGTATTGGGACACATATGGCTCATTCATGTCTGTATGTGTGTACTGGGACACTTTGATGGCTCATGTCTGTATGTTAGTGTGTACTGGGTCACTTTGATGGCTCATGTCTCTCAGTGCATCTATTGGGACACATGGCTCATGTCTGTGTGTTTGTGTGTACTGGAACACTGATGGCTCATGTCTGTGTGTTTGTGTGTACTGGGACACTGATGGCTCATGTCTGTTTGTTAGTGTGTACTGGGTCACTTTGATGGCTCATGTCTGTCAGTGTGTCTATTGGGACAAATACGGCTCATGTCTGTGTGTTAGTGTGTGTAATGAGACACTTTTGATGGCTCATGTTTGTGCATTAGTGTGTTGTGGGACACATTTCAATAGCTTATGTCTATGTGTTAGTGTATGTCCCAACTATTCATATTTTTATAGCACATGTACATACAAGGCAAAATCACAGTCCTTCAGCTTGGCAGGTTCAGTGATTTCAATATATTTATAACAATATTGGTCAAATGTTTCTTTATCTTTTCATGCACTGAATGAATTTGTATAAATACTACCTACATAAACTTGACCTGGGTTGTTAAAGTTTGTTATATAATCTATTCTGCATAAATATTAATTCTGTTCTTGCTATAAATTATTGCTATTCTCAAATTAACTCTCAGGAAACCACATCTGAATGACAGAACCACATTTAAATGAGAGAACATTTTGAATACTCAATTTTTGTTTGTTCTTTAATTTATTTTTATCAGCATTTTATGTATTCCAATACTTTCTTTTTTTAATATATAGTCTATAAAATGTTGTTATCTCATTTGCGAAGGGGATTAATTAAGAGATTGTAATTTCCCATGCCTATGAGTCATAATATGCAAATCCTTTATCGGAACATTGAAAATTTGAACTTCGTAGATGATGAAGAGTTCCTTAGGGGATAATAAAAGAAATAAAAGGTATCTTATTAACTGTGACAGATGAAACATCACAAAGAAATTTTACCATTCATTAGCATACATATCTAGATGTAGATTAAATGTATGTAATATATGAATATGTATTCAAAATAAGTCTTTTTATATATGTCTAACAAAAACATTTTTTTAAATCATGAAAATATTAAAATTGTGTGATCTGATTTAAAACTATAATTTTTATTTTATTGTTAATGAGTAGATTTGTGAAATTAGTGGTAGTCATTGCAACCAAAGTTTGTTGAACACTTTTTTTGGCTGATTTAAATGTAGTCCTGTCTAAGAAATAAAAGACTAAACAAACATGCAGAGCTTTGTCCTCATGTTTTATATTGTACCTGTCAACAATCAGCTTTACCTTAAAATGATGACCACATATATAATATACACTTTTCTTGATGCCAGATGCATGTAAATAATTTATCATATTTGTGCATATTTAGATTTATCTGATCAACTAAACATACACAAACAGAAGACTCTTACACATACACCCTGGCTATTGATGTTATTGATCAATTAAACATATACAAATACAAAATTCTTACATGTACACCCTGGCTATTGATGTTATTGATCATTTAAACATACACAAATCCAAGACTCTAACATCTACACCCTGGCTATTTATGTTATTGATCATTTAAACATACACAAATCCAAGACTCTTACATCTACACCCTGGCTATTTATGTTATTGATCATTTAAACATACACAAATTCAAGACTCTTACATCTACACCCTGGCTATTGATGTTATTGATCATTTAAACATACACAAATCCAAACTCTTACATCTACACCCTGGCTATTGATGTTCACAAATATTATGTGAGTGTCCTTCATTTCAGCCTGGCTTTAAAACTAGTCTTTGTTAAGATATAAACTGGAGTATCAAGATAATTGTTGCAGTACTCATTCTACTGTAGATATGGTCTTCAAATAAAATGAAAAAAAAAGCCCACTTCTATGTTGCACAACAAACTGTAATCTGATTTTTGAATGAGACACTGGATTTTCTTTAAGAACAGGTGTGTCACATAATATAAAATAAAGGCAATATCTCATGCTGGCAATCTAGTAGAACATTGAATGAAGTACAAAGGCAATATCTTATTGTGGCAATCCAGTAGATCACATAATGAAGTAAATAGGCAATATCTTATAGTGGCAATCTAGTGGAACACCAAATGATGTACAAAGGCAATATCTTATAGTGGCAATCTAGTGGAACACCAAATGATGTAGAAAGGCAATATTTTATACTGGCAATCTAGTGGAACACCAGATTAAGTAAAAAGGCCACATTGTACAGTGGCAATATAATAGAACACCAGATGAAGTACAAAGGTATTATCTTATAATGGCAATCTAGTGGAACATAAAATGAAATAAAGAGGCATATAGTATACTACCAATCTTGTGACGCACAGAATTAATTAAAAAGGCAATATATTATACTGTTAATATGGTTCAACACAGTACACAGTATGTATCAAAACTATACCCTTAAAATGTGAATACGATTATGTAAATTGATCGGTGCCTTCACCACTGGATTATATCTTAATTCTGAACCTTGGTCTTTTGGTTTGTAATGTATATTTCTATTATTGTACTGCCACATCCATATCATTCTGTAATTTTGTAGCTCTTATGTGAGGGTGTGTTAATATGATCCATATCGTAGTGGAGGAAATAAACTTTCTGTTTTCTGTGTTTGTTATGAGAAATGAGGAAAGATCCTAGAGATATGATTCCCTTACATGTGGATGCATAATACAAGTAAGAATGAAACTGAAATATGGCTGATACCAAATTAATTTATTTCCATATCAACTTATTATTATCATTTCATTAAGAAACTGAATTTGCATTTCTACATCATGCCTTTTTATACAAAAATAACTTACATTATATTTACATAACACTCCATCAACATCATTTAACTGTACAATCAAGTCAACTAAGTTGGAATTGAGTGATCAGTTTTTCATGCTAAATTTTATATATAAAATGCAGCATGTTAGAAACAAATACTTTGCTGAGAACATATAAAATAAAGTTATTTATCTTTTAGAAAAATAAGCCAAGTTAAATCTGGGGCTAACATTGATAATTGTTAGGGTCTTAAAACTGAAATAATATGAATAGATTTTGAAGATAGGAATTCATACAATTTCCTATACAAACAGCATGATGATCATAAAAATTGGCATGCTTGATTTTGGAATCTTTCAAAATTAAAATGACTCTTAGATTTAACAAAAGCATCATTAAAATTTTAATTACAATGCCTACTGTACATATGCATAGAATTAGGAGTAATGAGAATGAACATTCCAAGATGGCAGCTCCTCCCTGCTGAAAAGTGTACTGCACTGAAAACAAATATTTCTCACAATTTCATTCTTTGTCTTAAGTTTCAGTTCAAGATATATTTATAACTTTTTTATGACACTGGTCTTCCTAGTTCTATTGGTTCTCTTTCAGTTAATTATTAAAGAGTATCCTAGGCTTTTATAATCATATTCCTTTGTGTTAGATCTATATTCCTTTCTCTGAAAGGCTATCTGATGGCAATGCATTATTGGGTGTCCATCATTCTGACATAGAGATGGTGATCCCCTCTTCTTCTGATGCTAGGTCTACTTCTTCCTGGTCAAGTTCCACCTGTTGGACAGGGATTTCAGACACTGTCAACTCAACTTGTCCCGTATCCATCACCTGACCCTGTCCCACAACCTCTTGAAGTTGCTCCTCAGTCAATGTGATGTTCTCATCCTCTGAAAAGATAACAAAATCACAGAGAATTCTATGATGAATTCCAGGCCTATCAATACCCACTTTTGAGCTAAAAGGGCTCTGCATATTGAATCTTCCAGAGGACCATTTCATTTGCTATAGCACCACAGTATTCTGATTAAACAGAAGCAATATATATTTTATTAATGGCATCTACAGTGGAGCAGCAACTCTACTGATGCAAGAAATGGTTTAAAAGTTTCTTTTAGTAATGTGGCCATATTTGATGTTGGATCAACACCATCTGTACAAATGTGAAAGGCAATTCTACCAGACTGCTTCCTGTTACATTCTGTTCAGTGTTTTTTTTCTTGAAAAAAGTAATTTCATGGTTTTTCTTTCTTTAATAACATTAGCCATAGTTGATAAAATCATCATTATTTGTATCTGTTGAAAGCCCTTTTTAAATGGGATCATTTTTATGGTCAAATTTCGTTGATTCAGTTTAGCAGTATTGGATTTTTTAAGTTTTTGCAAATTTGGTCGAATTATATTGAGCAGTTTTTCACCCAAAAAAACTTTAAATATTTTGTCTATTTTTAGCAACAGTGGCCATATTGGATGATGGACATTCACTGAACAAAATATAAAGACCCTGATATCAGATGCTCTCTGTAAAATTTTTATGTAAGAATTGGTCATGCAATTTTTTGAAAAGAAGTAAATAAAAACTTTGAATGGATGATGCACTACAAACAATGCAAGGAGGAAGGACCTTACAAAAGTTCACTCAGCCTTGTAGTCATGTGATTTTGGAAGGAGGATAAAATGAACTTTTGATGCTAGGTAATTACAGCTTTCTGTATAAACCTGTTACTCAGAACCAGTTATGTCAGGTTCCAATTCACACTAAATTTTATAATCTCGCATCAAGACCTGCATTATCCATATGATTATGAATGTGGAGAAACAGTTTTAAGCACTCTACAAAATATTCTTTTCAGAAAGTATCTTTATCATTCATATGACTCGGTGAGAATACACAGACTTTATATGCCACTGTATGAACAGATATACAATTTTCAAATGTATTCACTTAATCTACTATATGCATCAATTACACACATATTTTCCTTCTAAAAAACCTTCACCATTTAAAATCCTTTTCTTTATGAAGCTTAAATTGTTTGCCATAATACTTTAAAGGTAAAAAGATTTGTAAAACATGAAAACACAAAAAGTATGAGGCATTTGTACAAATGAATTGTCTGAAGTCACTGAAACAATGTTCTCAGTAGGGCTGGGCTGATTTTGTCTCCATGGTGAAAGCATAATCAAATCATGGATATCTCAACATAGTGATATCAAGATGTAACTATGCAAACTGGCAATCAGACCTCACATAATTCTCAACACAGTGATATCAAGATGTAACTATGCAAACTGGCAATCAGACCTCACATAATACTCAACACAGTGATATCAAGATGTAACTATGCAAACTAGCAATCAGACCTCACATAATACTCAACACAGTGATATGAAGATGTAACTATGTAAACTGGCAATCAGACCTCACATAATACTCAACACAGTGATATCAAGATGTAACTATGTAAACTGGCAATCAGACCTCACATAATACTCAACACAGTGATATCAAGATGTAACTATGCAAACTGGCAATCAGACCTCACATAATACTCAACACAGTGATATCAAGATGTAACTATGCAAACTGGCAATCAGACCTCACATAATTCTCAACACAGTGATATCAAGATGTAATTATGCAAACTGGCAATCAGACCTCACATAATACTCATCACAGTGATATCAAGATGTAACTATGCAAACTAGCAATCAGACCTCACATAATACTCAACACAGTGATATGAAGATGTAACTATGTAAACTGGCAATCAGACCTCACAAAATACTCAACACAGTGATATCAAGATGTAACTATGTAAACTGGCAATCAGACCTCACATAATACTCAGCTTGTACATGAGGGGTAGTAGAAAGCAGGAAGCTATTAGGGACCTGGGATGAAAGCTACTCAAACCAAGATTGTCAACCCTTAAATGAAGAAAATTAAGTACACATATGAATTATTGCTTTTGAAAACCACTGAAATCACAATGTAATTGATTTAAATGTGTGTATACTACAGTTTGTCATACAGATAAACAATCCAATATTGATCATACAAATTTAATCTGTACAATAATTTTTGGATATGATACATATTATCAGACAGACAAGCTAGTCCTATTCTCTAATCCAGCTAATTACTGTATTTTGGCATTACCTACTGTAATTAATATTTAATATTTCCAATTTACATAATAACCTGTATCAGCCATGTTATTATATTTAAAATATTTGTCCCAACATAAATATTCCTTTCTTATCTAAACAGGTCAGCAGAAAAATTGTACAATCTTCTAACAGGATTACTTTCCAATTTGTAATTATCTCAATCAAAGCATTTCATATATCACTTACACTCTACAATAGAACACTACTGCTACCTCATTAACACCTGTACTTTCTGAACAGAATACTACTGCTATTTCATATAGCATTAGTACTTCTTTAACGGAATACTAATGCTATCTCATTAAAACTTGTACTTTTTGAATAGAACACTACTGCTATATTTCATGTAGCACTGCTACTTCTTGAACAGAATGCTACTGCTACCTCATATAGCACTTGTACTTGAATAGAACACTACTGCCATTTCATATAGCACTTGTACTTGAATAAACACTACTGCTATTTCATATAGCACTTGTACTTGAATAGAACACTACTGCCATTTCATATAGCACTTGCACTTGAATAAACTCTACTGCTATTTCATATAGCACTTGTACTTGAATAAACTCTACTGCTATTTCATATAGCACTTGTATTTCTTGAATATAACTATGAATATAGCATTCATATTTCTCTGAAAATTATGTGAGGCCATGTCATAAAATCATACTACCTCTGAAAAGGTGTGCTAACAAGGAGTGCACTATAAATTTAGTTAAATACTAAGTACACTTGCTTATTATGATATAGTCTTTATAACTATTCAATTTAATGTCATACATTTCAAGACCAAACTTTAGTTTTTGCTTCTAAGTACATAAGTAAAATATGTACTAGATACATATGTTGACAGATACACTGTATGTATTTTGATAGTTGTCTTGGAATTCATCATAAAGGTAACAAAAAGGTGTGGTGGGAGTAATTCACTGGGAAAACACATGGCAATTAACAGTTACCAGCACTATCTGCAACATTTTTAACAAATGTTACAAGATCATACATGTGACTCTATTGGTGTTTGTCAAAAATAGTATTTTAAAATATCTACAGCACAGACCATTTTAAAGTTGAAATCTGCAACTTTTGAAACTCAAAATAATTTTTATGAAGAAAAAAATTATACCCCACCCAGACAATATTTTTACAGCCAGAACCAGTCTACTGGGGACTGGAAATGATCCACCTGTACATATGATGTGACGAAGCATGGCAGAGCAAATATAATCAGAATTGATAAATAACAGTTGGCATGCTACAAAACCAATGGCTACAAAATATTAAAATAGAAGTTTAAGAATGCTTGAATATCAGCATGTAAGCATGTGAAAGTGAGTACCTTAGTGAAGTTTCTGAGTTTGCAATATGTGTTGTAAAGGTATACATCTTTTAATTTTCATAAACTATTTGAAGTTTAAATTCAATCCCTACACTGGATAAATTATATCAGTTAACTATATATAAAGAAAATTAAATCTGGGATTAATTATTCATAAAAGCATAAATACACAATGTATGTTTTCATTTATTTTTTCAAGTAAAAATCAATCTTTATTCTTTTATATTAATTAGTGGTAAAACCTGCCAGCTGATATAATGATCAAAGTCATAAGAGAAAGAAAGTATTAAGGATGGGACTCAGGAATACATCTCTGGAACTTACTCCATAGGGTGAACATAATATGGAAGTGTATTGGAGAAAATTCATCAACCTTACAAACCTAGCAACTGGAAAACTAAAGCTAAACATTCTTTTCGGGCTGAGCATAGTTGACCTGTCCTTACAACATTCTAATGTTGATACAGAGTGGATATTCTCCATTCTTTGCAAAATATATAGTGGTTTGGTGGGAAATTTAGACCATAAAACTATTTACTGCCTGTTAAGTTTGAAGTTTAGTAATCACAGTGGATGTCATTTGTGGTCACCACAGTTTTTGTGAAGGAAACTAAAATTGCTCTTGGATATTACAATGTTAAGAAAATCTTTGAAGTGACACAAAACTTCCATTCTCATGAACTGACAATATACTGACAAATTAATTAGTTATTATTGCAAAATTGCCATAAGAATCTGGCTTATGGTCAAAATTTTCTGTTTTATCATACTTACAATATAATGCATATTTTGGCAAGATATCCCCATGTGTTTTCAGTCCCCATGATGGTAGTATAATATATGCTGATAAAATATTTACTAGTTTAGAAGTATTTGTAATTTGTCTAAAATCCTCGTTCTGTCACATGTATACAAGATGATGACAGTTATATTTAATTCCACTGTCCAATTAAATGTGGCCAATAAATATCAAAAATGAAATAAACTGCTTGACACAACACAGAGGTTAATTTGTGTTACACGATGTTAAATTATGAAACTGTAGAGGGTAACAAGGATAAATCCATTGTGTGGGGTTAGAAGTTTATATCCCTGCCCAACATGTCCATTAGTCAAACCTAAAGAAATCATACCTGTCACATAATATATGCAAATGTAGTCTGATATAAACACGTTTATACTTTCAAGTATGTGACTTCAATGGAAAGATCAGGTTAAACTTTGACATTCCCACGATCCATGCATCACATGATTTATATCTCTTTGATGAATATGGTTAAGAAAGCTATATATACTTTTAATCATTTAAGTAGGTATGTATTTCCCAGATATTTATACATGTAACCTGAATAATGCCTTCATTACCTACATGTAAAAATGAGTCATCAAAAGTATTAAAGTGTCTACACTCTGTTGAAATAGGAAACAAATTTTAATTTCTTTTTCTCGTCCTTCTGGAATATTTGTGAAAACTATAAGGAAATGTATTTGATAATTTTTTATCATATGGAACTGTGCTGATAATTTTTAATCTTACTCTGCACTTGTTTTGTGTGCTACAAAAATCTGAATGACAAGAACCTAATATTTTATTTCTTCTCTAAATAAGAAGTTCAATGAAAACTGATGATTCACAACAACAACAAAAAAAACAAGTCTGAACAGTACATTATTTGTCTGCTTCATGTTTAATAATCCTCTATGTATGCACTAGCAGGACTATGGGGATTAATGAACAACACATCTAAATGACCTTGACATTTAGGTGAGTAATGCTATCCTGAGCTTAATTTGATGTGCCAAAATCAATATCTTCTTACTTGACTTATCAAGAACACAACCTTTGACCTTTAGACATCAAAATTTTTAGGTTTCCTTATTACCAAAGTGCAAGCCATTCACCAAGCTTGATAATTGAATTTATGTTAGAATAAAAAGTCAAACTTCAAACACCAATTTCTCTTTAAGCCACTATGACCTTGACCTTTATTTGACCCCAAATATTTGTAGGCTTCAGCAATACCTCAAGTGCAATCCCTCTAAAAACATGGTCAAGGAATTTAGTCTTGAAATATAGCTATTGTACATAAACAATTTTTTTTCTTAAGTCAAAGTAATGTTGACTTTTAACCATAAATCAACAGGGTTCTCACTTATTCCAAGGGCAAGCCATTCTCAAAGTTTTGGTAATTGAATATCATTCACTCACAGCGACCTTGTCTTTTAGACCTCAATACAGATAGGGTTAAGCAAATAACAAAATTTGATAACTGTTACTGTGCAAAAACAAAAACTTTTCTTGCAGTTGCTGTGTCTTTTAACCCAATATCAACAAGGTTCTTCATAACCCAATGTGCTATCCACAAAATTTAGCAACTATAATTGGTGGAGATGTTGAGTTACTGTCAAAAAAATTCTTCTTTATGTCACAGTTACCTTTACCCCAGTTACAAGCCATCCACATAGTTTGGTACTGACCTTTACCCCAGCTACAAGCCACCCACACAGTTTGGTACTGACCTTTACCCCAGCTACAAGCCATCCACACAGTTTGGTACTGACCTTTACCCCAGCTACAAGCCATCCACACAGTTTGGTACTGACCTTTACCCCAGCTACAAGCCATCCACACAGTTTGGTACTGACCTTTACCCCAGTTACAAGCCATCCACATAGTTTGGTACTAACCTTTACTCCAGCTACAAGCCATCCACATAGTTTGGTACTGACCTTAACTCCAGTTACAAGTCATCAACATAGTTTGGTACTGACCTTTATCCCAGTTACAAGCCATCCACGTAGTTTGGTACTGAATATGTGCAGATAGATGGACAAGTCAAAATATAACATCTTCCACTTTATGGTGGTCATATAAAATATTGGTCAATGATTAGGTGTACCAAATCAATATATAATAAGGGTCATGGTGACCAAGTTTTACCTGAAGCATGTTTGAATTATCTTAATGTACAGATATGAAAAGGAACATAGACATGTAATCATCTGTACCAGCAATAAATCCATGCATTTAAATTACCATATTAAGATAACAAAATAACATGAAATGACACAATATAATCAAACATGTTAGAGTGTGGTAATTCATTCCACACAGGAAATGAAGCCATGTTATGAGTAACTGCATCTATGGTCTAACACTCACACACCACAGTCATAACCCATTTGACCTTATGATCATCCTCAACAAGTATTCAAATATGATCAAAGGTTATGACTCTTTGTGAACAAGAACTCACATGTTTAGGCAAACAAATTTTAACTACAATTTAGAAATGCATGTGTATATACATGAAATTATAATTATATAAAAACATCCTTATATCAAACCTATTTACATATTTTATATTTATATAATGATCATCAGTCTAGAAAAGATAATTATGTGAACACCATTTTCTAATTTTTGATTAAACACATACACATACACAAAAGAAAATACATGTTATTTCATGTAGGCTGGTATTCTGTTTTTCATTTGCTTAACACCATTTTCACTGCATGACAGTGGTCAGTATGACTAGTAGAAGAAACTTAGAACAACCATCAAAAAATGGGAAGCTACTGCTAGCTTTCTCACATACCTACACAGGCCAGGCCCGAGACTCAAACTTAGGTGGACAGAGGTGAGATGGCAGTGATCAGGAAAAGTGAGCCACTTGGAACACGGTATGCTGGTATCTTTTTCACAGTGATATTCAACACAACAAAATTTTTCAATATTAATATATTGTCTCTAACACAAGTGTTAATTAATATAAGACCAATGAGTTCCCTATCCAGAAAAACCAATTCCCACTGTAAAATGTTTTGACATATGTCATATCCTCAGGTGCTGAATGATTATTTATAACATGCATGCCCTTGTGTGGTAGCAGACCCCCTACCTGGAAAACATGACTAGGTATTGCCATCTTTCAGGGTCAAGGTCGTAAGGCTAGACACTGGGACATGGGAAACTATCAGCAGGGCTCTGAGTTGTGTAGCCTGCTGTTATACCTCTAATAGTCAATTAAGATATTTACTTAAAGAGTCCTTAAACCAAACATAAAAACCAAACTGCCATCCACTTTGATCTGTGGGTGGTAATCTGTGTAGTTTCCATTTCCAGCAAAGAGGGAATGGAAATGTTCAGTGCCCTGAAAGATCTCCCACTGCCCATTAAATCTATGTAAACTCCTCAGTATATATACATGGGTTTTAAAATCTGGACGGGGGTTTGTCATATATCCATACCAAATATCACTTTTTGTCATGATTTAATAATTTTCTTTCCCCAAATGATTTCAGATTTAAGTATAACTTCCAAAATTTCCAACAAGTTTCTAAGCATATCAGAAGAATACTTTTGTTAAACTTACCTAAATTCTCACTGGATGGTTTCATATTTTGACACCTCCCTAATTTTTAAGGTAGAAGGCATGAGCCTAATTATCCCAACACTAGCATTTATAAATTCACATTCGATATAAATCTGTAATGTGGTTTACATTTACATTGAGTAAGGCTTGAAAATGAATTGGCTTGTTGGTGACTGCCTGTCACAGTTAAACTAGCATTGGAGATCAAAATTTGTAACTTGGGCTGCAATGAGCAGCCATATTGGCTTATGTATTTGCATGTGTCTACTACAGAGGTAATTATCTAAAAATCTACATGGTTGAGGGGAGATGAAATGTAAGTTAATTTGTTATAGTACTAGTGAACTTTCAAGATGTTTAAGGTACATGCTGATTCCTTTAACGCCTTGTCTCAGGAAATATTCAAAATAGATCTTTTCTGTCAAAAATCACTGTAAAAAAAAAGAGGGGATGGTGGTAGTATGTGTTCAGAATAAAAGCCACCAGGTGAATAAGGAATTAACCCTAATACCTCAGTCAGAATCTTACAAGCATCCTTTCAACAAAGATCATTAATTAGTTTTCATTTGTATCTTTAATCTAATATTATTAACATTTGTCTGCAATAGGTCATCCTAGGATAAAAATTTGCCAAAAAAAACTGTCATGAGACTTAACCTTAGCAAGTTAAAGTCAGGTTCTGGTCAAAGGGAGGCAACTAAACTTCTTCCCTAATCCTATTATCACTCTCAATTAAAAAAAAAATCATAAAATATCTGAACTATTACTAAAGAAATAGGTGAAAAGAAATCATTTTAAAAAGTAAACAACTGCATCACAAAAAGGCATAGAATTGTAAGAATCTGTCTTACTATCACAATTGTAAGAATCTGTCATATTATCACTGTGGGTTAAATAATAAACTGAAACTTAAACAGTTGCTATGCTCTGAAAAAGAACTTACAAAACAATGAAAATGTAATAAGTTTGAAATAATGGAGGAACTTTAAGCAAGGATGCACTGTAATAATAAGCAAATCCAGTAAATGATGTCCCCTGCCTTTTCATCAAAGAAAGAGGAAGAAAAGGACAAGGTGACATTGGTGATGGATGACAATACTGGGTATGTTGATCACTGACAATCTAAATCAGCCAAGTTCTCAAAAGAATAAACTGCATATAAAATGTGGGTCCAACATTTGGTATCATATTTAAATCAGTGTTCATTGTCTATTATGCAGACAAAAATTGCCTGTTGGTCAATATACTGCCTAAAAATGTTATGGGGTGTATGCATGATAACTGTCATAGTACCTGTCACATCTTACACAGTATATATGCTAATTAACCGATGTCCTAATTATTTTCATTCTGAAGAGGCATGCTACCAGCTCCATATGAAATGACATCTATGACTGGTTAAAATAAGAAGCTTTCTTTATGCTGATTGGCTGTACTGGAAGCTGATTGTGTTAAGACTGCATATAGATATAGACAACTTCCACAAACCAAGTATGTTTGATAGGCATCTATGTAATCATTCCTCTGATTGGATGCTTGCCAAAACATTTTTGTCTCTGATGTCAAAATGTTTACCCATAAATATGTCAAGTTTTATAGAGAAAGTGAAACACCTAATGGACAGCAACATAACAGTGAAAGATGTTAATTAATTTTAAAAGAAATAAATTAAATCGGTATATTCAAATTTCAATAAAATTAGAAAAGCCCTTTCCAAGGTAAAAAAAATTCCCAAAACATTTTTATAGAAATCTGTTTTTAAATAAGAAATAAATTCCTTCTTCTTGAGAAGAGTTGACAATGGTAGTTAATCTTGCTGGAATAAATTTATAAGGAATTCATTATGACTGAAAAATGGTTTAATCTATGTTAAAAATCATAATCACATCACTTATTTTAAAAATAAAAGAAAACAATATGATGGAGGGGCTCTATAGGCTCATATTTATGCAAAAATGAGATATGTATTTTCTATATTATCTTCTATATTATTTTAAGTAAATAGGTCTGAAATTTCTGTTTATTAATTTTTCTCTTGGGGATCAATTTCTGAGGTTTAATCAAAATCAAAATTTGTTTCAGAGCTTAACATTTGCGAGGTAGAAAGACGCTCCTATTATTTCTACAGAAAAATCCTTGCATGCTGGTCTTCTGATTTTTGCATAGTAACTGAATAATTTAATGATATAATTTTGTAATTTCTATCTTTTGTGTTAATTTAAAGAAGTGATGAATAAGAAATCAAAGAAACATCTGACCTAAAATGGCTTGTAGCAAATGAGAAGTTATGATACAATTGACATTGGATCTCATTTCCTGCCAAGAGTGCCAAAGAGGGATAAAAATGTTCTTCTTTTGCATTTTTGAAGTGCAAATTTCTGGAAATGCACTCTAGAATATTATGCAATTGCTGACTAGCTTTTATGACTTTGAAGCAAAAGTAGAATTTATTTCGGTGTAATCAAGCTACACAGAAAAAATTAAAGGCTCATCCAGTAACAAATGAGAAACCTATATAACAATCTACCAGTCTATCAGCCTGCCTTGAGTGTAACAAAAGGATGTTTAACTGAAGTTGTTTTTATACTGCTTGATGAGCCTTACATTTTTTGGTTGTGACCCCATAAAAAACAAAAGAGTCACTGTGACCTTCTGGAAAGAATTCCAAATGGAAGCCCACACAAAGAGAACCTGAATACAGCTGTTTTGGTGTTAGTACTGTAGCTGCCATTATTTTTACACTTCTAATTACCATATATACTAGGTATTACATCAAGTCTAACTGCACACAACACAGCTTCTGACATGCCATCACATGACAAGCATATAGTTTTAGTGATTACTCATAATATAATGCATAGACTAAGATCTGCTGGCACATTATTTGATGACAGTTCTGGATCTGGGCAGAATGCAGCTGTACTTGATTTGTGAGTATATATGGTAACAGTTTTAGGGTCTACTTTATATCCTCTTTTATTGTCATCTGTTTAAGTGTGTCAAAGAGCATCTTTGGTATCATTTTATATAATTTTCAACCAGCTGAATTTTTTATTATCCATGAAATGTCCCTTGATCACATTATAACTTTGAGCACCAATATCCTATCGGTTTTATGAAACTCGGTAAAAGGACCCGATTTGAAAAACATTGTGAAGAGTTGCATTTCATCCATGCACCATATGGCACATTAATATAATCAAACTAAATGCTTTGTAGGGCAACCATTAAAAACAGGCTACTTTAAAAGGAAAACCTATAAAATATACTCAAGAAGGAAACTAAGACAGTAACTTTGGATATTAAAAAAGACAGCAGCTTGAAGTGAAAGTGTCGAGAACAGTGCAACATTATAACCAGCATCTAATTGCGAATCGGCAGACACTGATCTGAGGTATCTAAAGTGCTAGCAGATCAAAGTTATTTGCCTGAAAATTATATATCAAACAAATAGTACAGACTGTGACCTGCTAGTGAGATTTCTTATCTATGGCAGCTCAGTGTCTTCCTTGTTCACAGATTGGTATCGGTTTTACCTGATATTAGTAGGGTAATTAATAGAAAAAATAACAGTCATTGATCTGCCAGTGTATTACGCAACATCAGATCAAATTCTATGTTGTCAGCAGCTGGACTAATATATGCATGCATACATACATAAACACACTGTAATACAACAAATATTATCTTATCATTTTTAATAATATCTAATAGTGTTCAAATGATTAAGGTTATGTTGGTTAGAAATGCCACAAGCTAGTAGTTGATTATAGTTTAAAACAATTAAAAACTTTCCTCTTTTAGAATATTTTGTTTAACTCTAGTAATTTAAAACATATCAAGGACAAACCATTTCAGATGTGTACTTTTATAGTCACTGAATATCAGAACAGACATACAGGGAATTTTGTGAGAAAACCTGATAATAGAAAACAATTAAGTGAATTCAAGGACACAAAGAAACATTTTTAAGAACTTAAAAATGACAATTTTCCTACACCAAACTGATCATCACATTTTAAATTTAAACCAATACCCAAAAGTAACTTTTAATTCAATCAACACACTCTTTTCCATGTCCAGAAGAGATATATGGATGTGTTAATATTATTTAAGACACCTCAGCACTATACTGGCCATACCAGTGCCAAGTAAAGGTAAAGTTTCAACAATATAAAAAGAATAATTTTTAAAAAATCAAGGAAGATAAATTCAACCAAATCAATTTAAACATGAAAGTCAACAAGAAAAGATATAAAAGATAAAGATGCTAAAATTCTGTAAAAGGTATTTGAAATAAAAGATAAAGGTATAACATATATTTATAAACGATATGGTCAAAATCTGTTATATACACCACATTTTGAGCCAAGATTTCTTTGGTGGAACAAGATCATAAATTTTTTTTATTGTGTTTGGAATAAATATAATTACTAGAAGAGGTCTCCTTTCCTCAAGGTCATTTAGGTCACAACTAGGATACATTGAGCCAAACCTAGGTGGACAACTACATTAGTAGGTATGGTACAAAAGCACTGCACATGTTCATTGAATACTGTTCTGAGTGCCCCTCTGCTCTGAGTGCCCCTCTGCTCCAGATGCTGACTCAGTCATTCATTCATAAAAACACTGTGCCAGACAATTTTCCCACCCAGTACACATACCAGACTATCAAATCTGACCCATTTAGGGAACTAGTAAAGCAAATCTGTTATTAACTCTGTATACACAGCATTTAAACATGGCACTTAACAGTCCCACTGATAATATTCAATGAACTTCGAAATGATAAAATTACAAACAAGTTTTGACTTCAAACTTTTTACAAGAAAAAAATTTACATTTGCTGATCTTCACAGTTCTTGCAAAGAATGAAATTTTCTTTATATAAATGTAATTCATAATATGCATTCCATTTAGTAAGCCAAAATACCAGAACTTTTGCTTAATGATCAGATTAAATTCATAATTCTATAGTAAATCATGAAAATGGAAACTTACCAGATGTGAAAATTTAATTTAAACATTTTTCATTTCAAGATGATTATTCACTTATAAAAAGGCACCAATTTTTATCACAAATTTGTATCAAACATGCATTTACTGTAATGGAATCACTAAGTCAAGAGAGTGGTACTATCTAAATGAATGTGGAGTCATTTTCTCTTCTCTGCTGTCTAGTCATACTTGGTCTATGAATGGCTTCGTTTTACTTATAACATGCAGACTGAAAAGTTCTTGTTGATTCATTGGTTTAACTGATCAAGGTATCTTATTAGTTCGAGGTTTATACACCCAATAGTTCTTAGTGCAGCTAGTGCAGCAGATATCAGGTCATGTTATATAATTATCCCTGTCCTATGGTGGGCAGTAACATCACAATGTAAGGTCTGCACTCAGTGATTTACTATATTTTTCTTTAATACAGCCTGGATCTGGTCTTGTATTGATGGTTAAACCCAAAAATAAAATCAAGTTTTACGTAGAAATGGGGATAAAATAATAGGAGTGGTAAGACTATTCTCTAAAACTATTTACTAAAGTAATATAAAAAAATCTATTTAATGTTTGAATCACAAAGCATACAGTAAACCAACAAATAAAATTATTGTTACCTTAGCATCTGCTGGTATATTGTATTGTTGATACACTACAGTACCTGGTGGCATTTTAAGGTTGTCCCTAGTATTAATAAATAGTGTCCATTTCCCAGATCTGTTTGTTTGTGTGTGTGTGTGTGTGTGTATGTGTGTGTGAGATTTGAATTTTTAACATATCTTTAACAATTTTTCAGTCATATTACTACACAGTCTGCAGTGTGGCAGTTTAGAGTGATGTTTAGCACTGGGGCATCATACCACAAACATGTAGCATTATGCCTCACCCAAATACATTATTCTGACACCTGGCTGACCGGTCCTAATACTAACCTCTTAATACTGAGTGCCAAGTGAGGCAGCTGTTAGTATCAGTTTTATAAGTCTTTGGTATGACTTGGCTGGGGTTCAAACATACGACTTCCCACAAATGAGGAAGATGTTCTAATCACTAGGCCACATGAGTGGTTGGCAGTGGAGAAAGCTGAACAAGATTAATTTATCTCTATGGTCATTGAGTTTCAATTCATTGCTGGACTAAAAACTATCCTCAAGCAAAATTCTTTATCAAACAAAATGGCTGTTTCATAATCATAAGTATCAAAACAATTGGAGTAGGAATGAATGGATTTACTGTATTCAGTGTAAAAATAGTTTTGGAACTCCAAAATGATTTGATCTTGGGAGCAATTTGTGGATGCATCTGTTGGATTAAGATCGCTTTATCCAGGATGCTTGTTTAGGCCTTCCTTCCACTTGTACATCTTTTGACACTGGAATGAATTTTTATATCACACCAGAGATTGGCATTGTTTATATTGTCCTTCCTATATGACACAATCGTGGACAATTTCCAGTGTGAGCTTTCTTTGTGGGATGGGGTGACATCATGGTTTATGTCATAAGCCTCACAATGCAAGTTAGTTGTAGGAATAATGCAGTTCCTCAGATAGTCCCACTTGGCCTTACTTACATATTTTCCCATATTCTCCCAATTGGCTCTAAATTAAGCAATCATTTTATTATGGGCTACTTATTCAAATAAACACATTGGTTTTATGGGTAAATGACAAGCAAATAAAGAACTGGCTTGCAAAACCATAAATTCAAAATCTTTGGAAACATTTCTACAAATCTAAAATAAACTTCTAAGTTGAAAGATCATTGTAATACATGTAATATTATGTATATACTCTCTGGCTTTAATATGAAGGTATGACTACAAGGCAATTTCAAGTGAGCATAAAGTACACCTTAGGACTAGCTGTAATAAGATTGGGTTCTGACACACCTTAACCTACCTGATCACAGCACAGATTATATTCAGTATCAGATAACAGAATTATCCCATCTGAGCCAGATCTCACTAGCAGCAACATTAAGTTAAAGATTGATAACATTAATGGATACACCAATTTTTATGCTTGACATCCATCCAGTAGGGATCACCATCTCTGTTTAAATGGGATTTTAAGGCATTCTAATTTTTTTGTTAATCACCTAAGTCAGTTAGGTGTAAACTCTATAAATTCTGCTAACTGACAAGTTGAAACAATAAAGTGTAAATGTTACATATTAAACAGTAACTTGTGCATCTGACTCAATCATTAAAATTAAAGTTTCCACTTTCTGACTTAATTAAATTACTTAAAGACCATTAAAAAAAAAACTCCACAAAAAGTGTGAACACAAGTCTCACATTATAATTCTTTCCTTGACAATGAATGTGCTCTGTTAATATATTTATAAAACAATATTCCCCTGAAGACATTACTCTGTCATTGTATTTAGTCATAATCCTGTGAAGACATTACTGTGTCATTGTATTTGTTCAATGATATTCCTGTGAAGAAATTACGGTCATTGTATTTATTCAATGATATTCCTGTGAAGAAATTACTGTGTCATTGTATTTATTCAATGATATTCCAGTGAAGACATTACTGTGTCATTGTATTTATTCAATGATATTCCTGTGAAGATGTTACTATGTTAATGTCTTTTTTGATGATATCCATATGAAGACAGTACTTTTTAAATGTATCTATCTGATGATATACCCATCCACATCATAAGATTTTGTCAATTATTTCAAGTGTTTTGTGATTAATACTGGTCCATTTCACATTATAGCTGATAGATAGGGTGCATGGGTGCTGTTTAATAAATATGGTCAGGTCAACAGATAAATTATTTTAAAAAAGAAAGATTTTCTAATCTGTTACTGTGCATTGTTAAGTGGTAAGCCCCCTGCTCAAGACACACTATATGATCCAAGGAAGATAACTGTTAGCTTCCTAGAACTGTCATGGAAAAATTATCTTCTCTGTATACACAATGATGGATAGAGAGAGAGATAGAGAGAGAGAGAGAGAGAGAGAGAGAGAGAGAGAGAGAGAGAGAGAGAGAGAGAGAGAGAGAGAGAGAGAGAGAGAGAGAGAGAGAGAGAGAGAGAAAGAGAGAGAGAGAGAGAGAGAGAGAGAGAGAGAGAGAGAGAGAGAGAGAGAGAGAGAGAGAGAGAGAGAGAGAGAGAGAGAGAGAGAGAGATAGGGTTGATATATCACAAAGTGTCTTTGCTACCTACTTCATCAAAGGTTCTCTGATAAATTTACAAATGCATGTATATATTTTTGGTATTTCAGGTAAATAGATTGTTGCACAAGCATGCCAGCAATCAAGCAAGAAAGAATGGAAGATTATGTGCCATGCTCATACATGACCTGCAATTTAAAACAATAAAAAGCACTTTCATTTTTTTTTATTTTTGAATGCAGATGTATTTCCAGACAGTGGTTCCAGTATTTTATTCCTGTGTTCTGGTAGATGAACCCTGCAAAAACGTTCTTTCAACTACATTAGCTAGAATGTAATATTTGGGTCCCAATTAAAAGAAAATTGATAGGAGCAGCAGGGCAGTGTTGGGTTTATGTGTGTGTGTGTGGGTGAACAGACCAATTAATGAGTCAAACAAATGCTTCCAACAAGGTTTCCTGGCCAACCATACTCACTCACTTAGTCAGTTTACCCATGATGAAGAATGAAGAAAAAAAAAAAAAAACATCAATGAAGAAATCTTAATGCAAAATAATGCTGCCTAACATCTGTGTCATAACTTCCACATGGGAAGGCACCACCAAAATTTTTAATCTAAAGGAATAATTTTATAATGTTGAAAAAAGGTATATAGATGGTTAAATATAATGCATAAAGTGCCAGATGGGAAAATCATGTCTGCATGGCTCTTTATGGGTACAATAGAAAAATGTGGAAAAAGTTGTATGATGGAATGCTGCGGTGCTCATGCAGCAAAAGTGTACAGAGGTAAAAAAATTTGCTTGTATTCGACATGGAATAGACTAAAAGCATGTTATACCTGTGTAAAATTTGGAAGTGGATCTGCGTGTGTAAGAATTCTTAGAGACAAATACAAGTTGATGGAAATGTTATTGAAGAGACTGAGCCAACAACTAGAGGCACCAGCAAATTTTGTTAAGTACCCTGAGCCAACTCGAAAAGGTGGGAGAGTGGTTGGTTCTGCATCTTTTGATATGCTAAAGATGAATTCAAAGTTGATGGTGCAGTGCATGTATTTATCACATTCTATGACGTGCTAGAAAATGTCTTGAGGGCCAAATGGCTGCTATGTTCAATCTGTTGCTGGCACATAAGGAATACCTTATTCAAATTACCGATAGGTTATTCCATCACCTGCAATCATCAATACTGTCATATGTGAGCATTTACCTTATCAGCATGCTTTAGAAATTCCCAAATGAATCACTAAGGGTGGCAACCAACTTGATCTATAACAATTCAGCACACATGGTGAAGCTCAATGACTAAAACATACTGTGCTCAGGTGCTCTATTGCTTTGACTGTACACTACTCAGGAGTAATGTTCACAACAGCTCTTTGAAAGTGTGAAAATGGGGATCAGTGGCATGTTAAACATGAAAGGATTTTGGCTCCTAATGACACTGCTTCTTATCTGCACAAACCAAAATAAAGTGCAGGATTTTACTGCTCCTAGCACTAATGGTCCTTGAGCAATGTATCCAATTTAATATTTCAATGGTGCTAAAGGCTCCAGAAAAACAACTTAAGGGATTGCCCTCCGTCTTAATCATTAACTCATATTTCGTTAAATGCTTTATAGAAATGTAATTATTGGATGCCAAACAAGATGCAGAAGCATACAGTTCACTGCATGAGTGTTCTAGTACACACTGCAATGCATGTATTTGTAAAGGAGATTCAACACCAATGTGTTTATGCGCAAATCTGTCAAAGCTTTTTTTGCAGGAATGGCTGCCTGATGGAAGAATTGTCCCCAAAGCATATGATCAAATACTTATGCAGTGGATTATTATTTGGGATAAAATCTGCTCAGATCCTTACCATGTGCTTCAAGTATTTCTCGGGTGACTTGAAATACAAAATGTTTATTTAATCTGTTGTGAGATCAGGGATAAAAGATCATGTGGAATAATTACAAGGAGGTAGGAGAAGATCGCCAAGCCAAAGTGAAACCCCTTAAATACCTTCAAAAGAAAAAGTGCCTCAAACATGACAAAATACAGTGAGAAAATGAGAAAGTCTCTTTCAACATGTTTCAACTGGATATCCTTTCTGGAAATCTGGACCCCTTCAGACCTTCTACTGGATTCTCACTTAACTGTGTGCACAATAGAGTTCAGTGCCGTTTGCTTTCTGCACCATAAGAAACTTTTTGGATACTCCAGTTTCTTTTTTTTAAGCATCCCTAGGTGAAATAAAACAGAAGGCCAAATATCTACATACAAAACCCGGGTAAAGTTTGATCAAGTTCGTCATATGAAATGGCAGGAAAATAGCCACTATGCTGCCTTAAAATTCCCTGGTCCAATGATCATCACAACATTCAGCCAAGACCACCTGGACAATACCAAGGGCCACTGGAAAGAAAATGTGAGGCTGACCTGTTTGGAATAAAACTGAAAGAGAGGAGCTACACCAACAATGTTTTGTGCCACCTAAACAATGTATATCACTAGAATGAAAACACAGTCAGGTTTGTTGCTTTTCATGCACAAATGTATGCATAGGCCCAACATCATTGGTGATAAGCATATAATATAAAACAGGCACGCTGGTTTTAGCATGTTCTAGATTGTTGACCATTAATGCTGTTCTCAATCCAGCTATGGACAGGTGTTTCTCCTCTTGACCAATTGACCACCTCACTTATACTGCAAGCTTAGTCCACATAGACAAAGCATGAATGGCATTAATTGGTTTCTTTTCTGTGAGCCATGTTACCTCACTGTTTAGGACTGCCACAATAGCAGGCGGCGACTGAACCCACTCAGTGTTATCCATAGCATGCCACCACCATATAATAATGATGATGCATTGCTCCCACTTCAGTACACTCTACTGGGGCACACACAATTTTTTTTTACTTCTTTTGGATTTAGTGCATATATAAACAACATTTCTTCAACATGATTTTTTTCAATGCTTGTGCAAACTTAAAAGCAGCCTCATGTGCCACTGCAATCTTCTAACATGGTTTCATCTGTAGCAGCAGTTCATATACCATCAGTGTTAGTAGCAGCATCTTTATTTGTCACTGCCAAAATCTCACTTCAAAAATAATTATATTACAAATCATATAGCTCATGTACGTGATCTAAGTGACTTTTTGCAGCTACAGGTGTTATTTTGAGAATTTGATTACACATACCTTTAAATGGCATTTATTCACATCCAAATTCCATTAAAGATTATTATATAAATTCTCGAAAAATGCCTAATGGCTAATTCAATGACAACGTACTTCAACAATATTAGGCACAGTCAAGCAAGTGAGATGATCTCGTTTAAACCAGTTTTGTTGCATTCTAGGAAAAAAATTGTATTACAAACATAAACAGAGATGTGACAATGTCATAAAATTGGAGGCAATTATGTAACTTCGTTTATATCTTCTGTATGGTATGTCATATCTTTTATTTCTATTTTTCCCATACAAGTTTGTGCTTTCATACAAATAAAAGACTAGAAAGACAGCTGTCAATTTTGAATGATTTTACTTAAATTTTACATCATGCTACATTATTATTTTGAAGAAATGTCATATGTAAAATTTAGTGTATATTACACCTCTATCCATTTATAGTTGAACATCCATACAGAAGATGCCTGAAGGTGCATGTGACTTCATCTGACTGTATACTTGATTCCCTCTGCACTAGTAATAGTTCAATCCAATAACAACTTTCTTGACCCAGGTTAATACCGAACTGCCATTGCAAAAGTTCATAATGACAATAATATTCGTTTGGAATTTTTTTAATGACAACTAATGTGTAGATAACTCAAAAATCACTCCTGAATAAACATTTTTAAAACTATATTAATATTAAATTTTTAAAAAAAAAATTAATTTTTAAACATATCAGTAAATGTGCTTACATGACTTGTTTGAATTGTACTATAATGTTCTAATTTCCAATACCATTAGAGGCAGAAATGTGTAAATAACAAATTTCACTTTAATGATTTTAAACATAGGGCAACTCTAAATTATAACAATTTTTTGGTGGGAGGTGGGAAGGTGGTTGATCTTCTGAAAAACCTTGTTGAAAGCATTAACTGGTCTCTTTATTCCCCTCTCCCATAATATGCTTTAGAAACAAATATGTTTAATGGTAAATTTGATCTTTATAATGAAATATTTGGTTTCTGACTCCAAATGTGATTTTCGGGTAACATTCCTATTTCTATTATATACTGTTCTTTAGTTTTTACTTTGTTGCTACTATGACCAAATGGCTAGAAATAAATTTGGTTGTTATAGGTTCAATTCCATTTTCAGCACATGATATGGTAGAGGATGAACCTGGAAAACCCTAGGGACCATCCACAGGGAGCCACTGGCAAGCTTTCTCACATACCAACCTTGGCTGGTCACAGTAAGAGAGATGAAAATATAATAGTTATTTTGTCATAATCATATCCACTGAACATATATAACACTAAAAACACCTTTTCTCACAATGTTGATGCCTGTTGTAAATACTGTGATCTCTCACTATGAAGACCATCTCTATACCCTGTCCCCATGAACAGTACAGCATGTCTCCAATGTAACCTTAACATAGCCATGAACTGTATATCATGTCCACAATATAACATAGGCAGGGTCATGAATACAGTAGTCCCCCTCTTGAACGGACCCCCTCACCAGCGGCCACCCACTCCTTACGGCCAGAATCTGAAGGCACCGACGAATTTGTATTCAAAACTACCCCTCACGAAAGGCCACCCGGCTAACGCAACCAGCGGCCAGCATATTTTTGCAAAAACATAACATTTACCCCTCACAAGTGGCCACATTTTTTTTGTAATATGTATCTAGAACAATTTTTTTTTTCTAATTGTGTTAAGTAATCTGATTTCTGTTTCCCGATGTCAGGTTTTCGTTCTTCAAAAAAGGGTTCTACATGTACCACTAAGGTTAATATTATATCCTTTACACCTCTCAAGAAGCCATGTTTATTCCATAAAGCCGAGAAAGACTCAAATTTTAATCCATACATAAAGGTAATCTGTATATCCTTCCTGCGGGTTATCATAAGAGGTCTGGTTTATCCACTGATAATTGTTAAGATTACACATATTAATAGTAGGAACATCTGAGAAGGGGCAATATTGATGTACAATACCAAAGTCTGCGCGGAAAATGGTTTGATAGCCTTTATGGCTTCCTTTTGCAAGATGTTGAGTTTGTTAACTTACATAATTAGTTGCTATTACACAACAATTGTAAAGTTTATAAATCCTAACGGCCGCAATATGCTATTGTTCAGATCAAATCTTCATACATATCCCAGCCGTTTTTCGCACTTAGAGTAAAAAAAATATAAAAACAATAGGGTACCAGACTGCGACTAATGAATCACATGACAATCGCTGCCTTTAAAAATATACGACATCTTGTTTAAATGCAGAAGAAAAAAAATTGTTTTATGTCTTGTAGTTGCAACATTGATGATTATAACTGGACGTAATGTCAAGATCACATGGTCAGCATTGGCTAAAAATAGAAACAGGGTACTAGACAAAGACCGAAAAATCAAGTGACAACACAACTTGTCGCTTTTTTTTATTATGAAGAAAGCATTTCATCCGCTCAATAAATGCATAATTAAATCACATACAGTTAGCAACATCGGAATAATTCATTACCAAACATTAACATGTCATCATGTAAACGAAGATGATTATTTCAGAAAACATCGGTTATTATAGTCTACGATATTGGGTGAGGTGGGGAGGGGGACTGGTCAAACAAATTTAGGTAGAAAATACGCGAATAAAACAATTTTATGTTGAAAAGACTCGAATAAATAACATCGTAACCAATAAGTTCTTTAGCAGCAGTGGGAAAAATGGAGCAAATGGAAAGAGAATTGCGTATGTACCAAGATTCAAATGACCTTTTTGAATGGTTCTGCAATGTGCATGACAACACCTGCTCGCATATCATGCTTACGCCAAGAATAAGAACTATTAATGCATATTCAGTTGAAATAAGTAAACTATTAAAGCACAAGAACCGTTCAATATTTAATGTTGCTTTTAAACGAAGATATTAAATGCTTCAAAAAATGAAGCTTTCTTACTATGTACATATACTTCTCACAGAAAATTTAGTCCCCATCTCGAAAGGCCACCCGCCTTATAAGGCCACTTTCCCAGTGCAGAAGGGGTGGCCGTATAAGAGGGGGACTACTGTAGTAAAGTATGTTCCCAATATAACATAGGCAGGGTCATGAACAGTATATCATGTCCCCAATGTAACACTGACATGGTCATGAACAGTATATCATGTCCACAATATAACATAGGCAGGGTCATGAACAGTAAAGCATGTCTCCAATATAACAAAGACATGGTCATGAACAGTACTGCATGTCCTCAATATAACATAGAGATGGTCATGAAAAGTACAGCATGTCCCCAATATAACATAAGCATGGTCCTGAACAGTAAAGCATGTCCCCTACATAACACAGACATGGTCCCCAATGTAACATAAGGATGGAAGGATGGTCATGAACAGTACTGTAAGTCTACCAATATAACATAGGGATGGCCATGAACAGTACAGCATGTCCCCCAATATAATATAGGCATGGTCATGAACAATACAGCATGTTTCCCATGTTACATAGGTATAGGTCATGAACAGTATAGCATGTCTCCAATATAATTTGGTATGGTTATGAACAGTATAGCATTTTCCCATTTAACATATGCATGGTCATGAACAGTATAGCAAGTCCCCAATATAATATAGGCATGGTCATGAACAGTATATCATGTCCCTGATGTAGCATTGACATGGTCATGAACAGTATATCATGTCCCCAATATAAAATTGGCAGGGTCATGAACATTACAGTATGTCCCGAACATAACATAAGCATGGTCCTGAACAGTACTGCATGTACCCAACATAGCATAAACATGGTCATGAACAGTACAGCATGTCTCCAATGTAACATAAGGATGGTCATGAACAGTACTGTTAAGTCCCCTAATATAACATAGGGATGGTCATGAACAGTACAGCATGTCCCACAATATAATATAGGCATGGTCATGAACAGTACAGCATGTTCCCAATATAAAATAGGTATGGTCATGAACAGTATTAGCATGTCCCCAATTAACATAGGCATGGTCATGAACAGTATTAGCATGTCCCCAATTAATAGAGGCATGGTCATGAATAGTATTAGCTTGTCCACAATTCACATAGGCATGGTCATGAACAGTATTAGCATGTCCCCAAATCACATAGGCATGGTCATGAACAGTATTAGCATGTCCCTAATATAATACAGGCATGGCATGATAAACTTTGTGGTTCACCTGATGGCATTATAATGAAGGAACATAATATACAGCAAAATTCTGACAAAGATGCTGCTCATAGTTATGTCCATGTCCACTGAGATCTTGTCTTGCCTCTCTCTTTGCCTAGACTGACCTCCTTTTTTGCTAATGCAGCTATGTGTAAAAACATCTAATTACTGTGTTCAATTGACAATGTGACATTCTGACATCTGAAACAAAGCTCCATAGTCTAAACAGTGTCTGAGCATAAAAATTAAACTTGTCTTAGAACTACATATTTATCGTACTTCCAATCTCTCAATATTTAGCATCATGTATATAGAAATATAAACAATAAAATATTTCAGTAATTTTGTGATTCTAGCTTCACTAAGAGGAAAGTTACAGAATGCAAATTTTTGCTAAATATGAACCTGAGTTGAATTTTTGTGCTCAGACATTTTTTTTTGTTTTATAACATGGCCAGGGACCATTTTCAGCCTCATAAGTCTTAAAATAAAGTCTGTGTTTAAGAGACATTTGACTAATCAATTTTATTTTGAATATAATTTTCAACCAATTGGGTTGCTGCTGTGTTCTACCTCTAATTTTAAATTGAAATCTTGGCTAAGTCACAGATCACTATATTATATTCACTGTCATTGTATGTAAAATAACAGTTCTCAATAAGGTACATTAAACTATATGTAGATCAAAGAAGATCATACCTGGTATGTTGACCTGCTCTACAGTAATATTGACCTGACCATCTGAATCCAGCGCTATCTGCTGACCATCAATTGTAATGGAGGAGGGGATCTGAATTGTAGCTTGACTAGTACTTCCATCCGATGTAGCAATGGCAAGAGCTTGTTCAATCATAAACACATCACACTGATGTGCTCGATGGTCCTGTCATTAATAAAAGAAGATTTGTTTTTATAATGAATTCATAAAATGAACAGACTTTTCTTACCAATTTGCTCACTGATGTACAGACTAACTGGCTTTATCCAGCCTCTATTTAACTGACTGTTTTACCAATCTGCTCACTAACATAGTCTACTTGACTGCATCAATCCTGTTTAGATAACTGTTGCATTTATATCACAAAATAAACAGTTTAATTGACATTCTTGCATTCTAATTATGATATTTTCATCCCAACATAATAAACTAGAAATATATGTACATGATCAATTCATTAACATCTGACAAAAATAGTCTAATAGATGTGACTCTTCATAAACTGTTTTTATGAACATATAGGATTTAATGGCACTTCAGCATAATCCTGATTATACATAGTGATGATTAAAGTCAAGTTCTAAAACTCTGTATCTTCTGCCCTATGACCAGGACAATGTATAGCTAGAAATGTATATACAATGTTCTAGATCAGGGGTGCACAATACGTCATGTAGTGTTAGTAGATTTCGTAGCATTACAAAAAATAGATGTCAGCCTATATATATTTTGAATTTTTGTGGTAGGTAGATCATTTTGGCTTGGCCATTTTATAAGTAGCTCGTATGTTGAAAAGGTGTGTTTACTCTGTTCTAGATGCATTTAACCAATAATAAAATAATTCAGATTAGAAATTTCTGAAGTGCATTTGCACATCACTTGCATTTACCCACAACCAAAATGCACATGACAAAATCTATGGGAAATATTTATTTATCCAATGGTCATGTCAATGTGACTGAATATTAATAATATAGATTTATCAGACAAACGAGAACCATACAGCAAAGCACAAACTGGAGGTAGACCCAGATCAGATGTTCCATGTCTTGGTAGATTAGTGCTGAATGATGCTACAAAGTGAAGCAAATAGTGTAAACCATCATCTGATAACTTTTATATGATGTTTGTGGCTGATCAAACTATAAAAAGGAAACTAACAGTCCTTTGATCAATCAAGGTAAACAAAAAATATCAACAGATTCAGGCATTTATCTTTTCAGAAAAATGTACAGATTTATAAAGAAAGTATTCATTACAAGAAAAAATAAACAGTCCTATAAACAACGAAGGGAAAACAAGTGAAGATTTAATTAAAACAAACTCATACAACATAAGGAAGAAAATTATTAATCATCCAAAAAAACTTTCACACATAAACTCTACCTGTATGCTAATTTATCAGAAAATAAATGGTTACAATAGTGAATGCAATTTTATGTGGCAGTTTTGTAAGGTAGATTTTCTAAAAGCTGCATTTATATGAATAAATTATGAAAGCTATTTAAACATGGACATCATACCTAATTTTCAACAGAATGGTCGATACCTTGAACAGGATTACCCCCCTCCTAATGTATAGACTTATTTATACATCAAGCCTAACTGCAAACAATTGCACAGACCCAATTCAGCACATTCAGATCTGGGTTGATCAGTTCTTTTTAGGAGAAATCTGTGAGGGCATTTAGGGCATTAAGGAATGGCAGATCAGGGTCTATGCTGTTTTGCAGTTGGACTTTTGAGTAATTTGGAAAAACCATTCATAAAAAATGTATACTGCCTATAAATAAAAATATTAAACTGGCTTAAAAAAGTGTAACTCTTTTAAACCATGTGAATTTCAATAAATTCATCAAAAGACAAAAAATAAAATAGTATTATTATTGAATATATCAAAATGTAAAAAATTAAAAAAAAACTAAATTTTTAAAAACAGGACAGCTTATTTTAGAACAAGCAAGATAGACAAAAATATCATTGCTTAAACAGTTTGCATGGGAGATAAAAATGTTTTTAAATAAAAATCAAGTCTGAAATATATCTAATAACATAAACTACAACTTCTGTGATTTCTAAAATATATTTGTTAACCATAGGTCATAATGGATGTTAAATAGCTACCTTAATCTAGCTTTACACCAAAAAAATAGAAACAAAAATCAGATCATGACTTTCTACCTGCTTTACGTTCAATATCAACCTGTTATAGACCATAAATATTTTATTGCACAAACCTGTTTTTGTGTTATCTTTTCTTAATTAACCCCAGTAATAACAACCCATTCCAGTTTCAGCAAATGGAAATAACATGCCTCTCTCGTTTCATATATAACTGGATATTTTCATCTGAAGCATATATTGTCTCCAGCTCTGAAACTTTATTTATGGGTGAAAATTAAACCCAAAAACATTTACGCCATAAGCGCAAGAGAGATACAAAGAGAAAAGGAGGAGAAGAGAAGTTTGATTGGAAGACTTACTCGGAGCTGTGCTTCTGATTTGAAGGCTACCCCACATTTTTCACAGAATAGTGATTTCATGTCAGTATGTTTCCGCTCTATATGTTTTCGAATATCTGTGAATGTATAGCCATAGAAATCACACACACCACACTTGTAATCACGCTGACCATTGTGTCTGAAAATCATATTAGAAAAAAGATTTTGTGTATGCAAGTCCTTTGAAATTATTCTCTGTATAAAACTAGCATAAATCTTAAGTTTTGCCAAAGTTATAAGTGGAAATGGTATTTTTTTTATTACTATTCTGAAACAAAAATTTTTATTTTTGTTGACATATTTTTTCAAAAAGTCCCTTATGAAGGTCTCACATTTTTAATTTCTGACAACAGACCAATAATTCACATGCATGAGGTACATGAACTTTGTAGTCCAGCTAAAATTCAGATGTCCAATATGAGACTGATAACTCTAAAAGTTTCATTTTTTAATAAGTAATTTAAAATGATTTTCTAAAGTGAACTACTTTTAGAAGTATGCTTAAACAAATGATGAACATATCATAATATGTTGTAGCAGTCCATTTGAAAACTTGACAGCCAAAAACCATTATTCTGGCAACCCCGGTGCTCCAGGCAAATTATATGCATGCAAAATTCTCTGGAAGATAAACCACTCCATTCAAATGTAATTATGTACCATGTGATAAAAGGCAAATATGTTGTAAAATTTATCAAAAAGGCATACAAAACAAAGATAAGTGCAAATAGGAGTAAAATCTAATAAAAAAAAAGTCAACACTGTTCTATATAAACCATTGTTTAAAAAGAGTCAAAGATGTTCTGAGTTAGAACATCATCAAAGGACACTACAAACAGATTGCTCACAGAAGACTCATCTTGTTACATGCTGGTTAGTACATCTGACTTATTCTACACCTCTGGGTATTCAGAGAGATTTTGTGAGCAAAGTTGATGCGATCTTCTCTAAAAAAAATCCCCTCATCCAGTCAGTAACCTAACTATCCAAACATATGACAAGAAGTGAGGCAAGGTCAGATAAAACGTAGACTACTAAATACCATGCTCATTCTACTAAAGATTTCACACTAACAGTGCAGACTCATATCAAATGGTACAATAAATAATGGCAAATTTGATTCTATAATTTCACAAAATTAGAAACTGATTGATATATATATATATATATATATATATATATATATATATATATATATATATATATATATATATATATATATATATATATGATGGCTAACTTTGGTGAATCAATATCTCACCTTTTGACATGTAATTCCTTATTCTTAATATGCCTAAATGTCTTGCCACACACTTCACACAGATGTTTTGGTTCCTCATGTATCAAAAGGTGCTTAGAAATGTCAGATTTTTCACATCCTCTGTAAAGAAATATAAATGTTTAATATATTCTCATTGAAGAAATAAAAATATCTATGAACCCCCAAATCTTATTTTATTGTAAAGTTTAAAATTCTTCTCATTGCTCTTTATACAGAAAAAAATACAATGTGATCCCACCCATCCATGCATGCATTGTGCCTGCAAGTGTACATGATGTTGTGCAACTTCTAAATCAGGAAAGATTTGGATGTTTGGCTCAGACATGCCAACTTTTATGGTAATGAAGGTGAGAATGTTGGTCATTAAAGTGGGAGACTGGGTTGTAACATGGTATTATCTCACTTGCCCCTGACAACAATAATCTATTAATGTCATCATTTCTTACAGCTTTTCTTTTTCAGACTTTTTAAACTAACATCTCTGACTCAGAATAATTAAGATCAACAGGTATCCTGTAGATTTGCTCTTTTATCTTAATTTTTGTTTTGTATCTACACATATTTCTTTGAAAATATGAAAAAAGTGAATTATTTAAATTAGTCTATATGATGGATGTTTTATTACTTCCTGCTGACTAATATCATGAGTTGGCTGGTTGGTTTATATTCTAAGCCATTAAGGAAATATTTAGTTGGTTGATTTATATTCAAAGCCATTCAGTAAAGATTTGGTTGGTTGATTTATATTCTAAGCCATTCAGAAATGATTTGGTTGGTTGGTTAATAGTCTAAGCCATTCCGGAATGATTTGGTTGTTTGGTTTATATTCTAAGACATTTATAAATAATTTGGTTGGTTGGTTTATATTCTAAGCCATTCATAAATGATTTGGTTGGTTGGTTTGTTTATATTCTAAGCCATTCAGGAATGATTGGGGTTTTTGGATTATATTTTAAACCATTCAGTAAAGATTTGGTTGGTTGGTTTATGTTTTAAGACAATCAATTAAGATTTTATTGGTTGGTTTATATGGCATTTTCAACACATTACTGGCTACATCCTGCAAGGAAATCACAGATAAGATCATACTGACCTGAACTGGTTTGGTTTGGCAACTTCAAGAAAAATACTTCAAAAGCAAGGATAAGATCAGGGTTGTTCTGAATAGTTTCTGAATTTCAAAGCATTCCCTTAAGGTAGATCAAAGTCTGCACAAATTTTAACTAACTTTTAAAGCTGTTGTAGAGTTATAATCAATACAAATAATGGAAGAGTTTTCAGAAAGATCAAATGACACGGGGTTCATTTATAATATTCCATAAGCCCAACAACAACTCTTAATGTTTTGAGACAAAATCTTTTAAGGAAAGAAAGAAATATTTTATTAACAGTTTTAAGTTGACACAGCCTTCCATTGGTTATTATAAACCAAGTATCAACAACATGGCAGATGACAAAAGTGCTTGTAAACCATTATACTTTATGGATACATTCAACTTAACCATTACTAAGTTATGTGAACATGACATTGTCTATAAAAAAATATATAAGATCTCTTCAACCAATTCAAATCAATCACCAACTGGTTATGACAAATAAATCATCAATCTTTAAATTTCAGCCAATTCTTTAAATAATAAAGCTGTGTTCCATACCAACATCAATTTACAACTAATATGACCATTTTTTTTTGTAGTACACTGTAACAAATGTCTTACCCACAAATTCAACTAGATCTTTGAGTTCGACAGATTTACTCATATCATCTAGTAATGATACAGCTGTGGACTAAAATTAGCAATGATTACACTCACTGAAAAAGAGATTCTGAGAACATGCCTGGCTATTCTTACATTACATTCTTACATTAGATGATTCTTCTGACCTTGAACTGGATTCATTATACATTTTAAGGAAACAACAGGTTCTAGGTCAGGCAAACTTATCTGACATGACCTACCTGGACAGTATGACATCTGCTGGACAACCCCTGAGTAAATTATAGATGGGCTATGCCCAGTTATGTGTCATACTGAACATTTATTGCATATGATCAAACATATTGGGAGAGCTGCATACAGGGAAATTATCCCAGCTAATTTACATGTTATCTTCTCTGTCTGAAGGTGTATGAGGCTCCATTTCAGATTTATCTATTATTCTTGAATCTGCATCACAGGTTTGCTCATATCCACCCCAACACCTATTTCATTATATTTCACTGGGAGAGCAATAAAATCATGTCATGCACTAATCTGTATGTCACTTATTTTTGCAAAAGAATGCAGCTTAAGTTGAAGTCTTACGTCTTTAAGGATTTCCATTTGTGACATTTTACCTCTTGTCAGTACATATGCATAGGGATTTAAAAGAGACCCCCATATAAAAAAATGGAAACTATTGTGAACACTCTCCTTCCCTGAATACCCTCCCCAGTAACTCAACACAACAGTCTTTTAGGGGGCAGAACAAAACAGAAGATTAATCTTTTACAAACACTCTCTATAGATTGTCTGTTTTGAAATTTTAATTAAAAAAATTATTTCAAAAATGTTAAATTATATGCAAAAAAAAAAAGAATGAATATATTATAAAGTAGCTTCCTACAATATTACTGGTTCTATGGTATTGCAGTATTCTAAGTTTTTGGTGTTTTCTGCACAATGCCACCTATTGTGTGCTTATCTTATATACTGGATGACCATAATTACTAGTTTTCCTTCGCCAGTCGATTTTGGGAAAGTATCGGGAATACATTAGTTTTACAAATGTATCCATAAATATCACGTTTCCAAACATGGCCATACCCCAAGTCTCTAGTAGAATCTATATCCTCTTATCACTGCAGCAAATCGATTAACCAGCTTGTCATCGGATAATGTCTAAAGAAGTTATGCAAGAGTTAGATGACATGATTGCCATATTTGTCTAGAAGTATGAGATCAAAATCTATGGAAGCATATGGAAGCACATAAAAAACAAAATGTTAAGTATGCTAATTTTGTTTTCTCGTGGCTTTTGCAATTGACAGGTGTGGTCTTTAAAACTTTGCTTAACAGAATTTATTACTTTTTGTTGGAAGAAATGGAGCTGATAAACAATCTGAGGTCAATGTGTACTTTCATGTTCATACTGGTGGGACAATTCTCAGTGTCACCCTCCCTGCCAACAGGTGGTTACATATGCATCTCGTCAATTCTATCAGGCAAGTTTCAATTGTTGGGTGCACCAATTGCAAACTTCAAGACCCATAATACCATAGCATGTCAGGCTATATAATGAATTATGCACTGATTTCAATATAATCTGATACTGTTTTGTGCCAATGTAATATTGTGCTGATTTTAATCTTTTGATTTTTATTAATTATCTTGCCTATAACAAACATTTTTGCCTTTTCCTGATAGTGCAACTTTAAAAAAAAAATTCAAAAAATGTATTTTTTTTGACAGTTTTATTAAATGCATCAACATAGTTCTATCCACATGTAAAAATAAATGTCATCCTAAATTGAGCTTAATCTTAATTGCAATCCACCATTCAGTCTTCAAAGGAAGTAATAATCAACTCACAAAGTTTATTGTTCACATTTTCCAGCTCTAAAAACCTACACAGAACTGACAATGCCATGAAGAATCATCTCATGCTACATTCTCTGTAACACTGAGTATTGGAGTAAGTCATTTGTCCATAGAGTTATAATAAATAATGACAAGGGCAAATAAGGTTTTCATCATTATTCTCTTCAGAAATTTCTTGCATTTTTTTTTTTAGACAAGATAATTAGTTTCTGCAAAAAGTTTATTTTCTTTGTTGCTATATTCATGTAACTGTTATTAAAACATGGACTTACTGCTTAAGGTACCACAGTCAGAGATCTTGTTATCTGCTCACCTCAATGCATGCTTTTGTCATCCATTTTTTTAAAAAGAGTTGATACACTATTAATGTCATGAATGATTTATGGTATTGCTTTTGGATCTAAATAAATTGATTAAGTGTTATCAATGTTAACAAGTTAATGAATAAGTGTGTGTGTGTGATTGGGATTTTTCACATAGCTTTACAAATTTTTCAGTTATATCACTGATGCCTGCAGTTTGGCAGTTTATAGTGATGTCCAGCACTTTGGCATTAAACTGCAGATATGTAGCATGATATCCCACTCAGTCACATTATCCTGACACCAGGCCAACCAGTCCTAACACTAACCTCTTAATGCTGAACAACTAGAAAGGCAACTGTTACTACCATTTTTATGACTTTGATAGGATTCAGCTAGGGTTCAAACCCCCCTCCTCCTCTAAGATGGGATGGGATGGGATGGGACGGGACGGGACGAGACGGGGCGGGACGGGACGGGATGGGATGGGAGTGGATAGGATGGATGGATGGATGGATGTATGTATGTATGTATGTATGTATGTATGTATGTATGTAAGTAAGTGCATTAAATGGCACCTCAGTGCAATAGTGGTTATATGATACCATTAAAAGTGAAGTTCTAAAGATGTAAATATGATGAACTGTGATACATTTATAGGAACAAAAAGCCCTTCAAATAAATGTAAGCATGAAAGTAGGCATTTTAAGGGATAAAGATATCAAAATTCTGTAAAATACATATTAAATCAAATAAAAGGCATTTGTACAACAGAAATGTTGATAGGTGAATGCATTTAATATGTTAAGAAGAACAGTAAATAATGAACAATATTAATGTACAGTAATTATGGTTATTTTGCCTTCTTAAACACAGTTGAATTTCGACCTTAAAAACTGTCCCTCTTTGCACAGACTTGTTAGGAGAGTCCACCTGCCTTTTGAAGACAACTTTTTGTTGGCAGAAGGGATGGACTCTAATGGTTTTATTGTACATTTCTCCCATGATAAGCATAGGGGACAAGCTTGCTTTTTAATATTATAGAGAGAAGGACAGAATTATTATTAAGGAAAGTTGTTTTAGATACAACTTTCCACCTTTTTCAAAGATGGGCATCAGCTTAATGCATTAATCATGGGTTTAACATTGAAGAATGATAAGAGAATAATCAAGACAAAAAAAAAACTGCAGCAATATTTTCTTTACTTACAGAATCTTATTCAATATCCAAACCCTTTGAATCATGAGAAAATTTTTCAAAAGCAGGCTAAATGCTGTTAAAAGAAAAACTAATTACACTGCTCTGCAAGGCGCAGGATTCATAAAACCACATAATGGTAACACTTAACATCTGGCCTTGGTTCCCCCCCCAAAGACTTTGCATAACATCTACCCTGCTGTTTTATTTGTGATTATTTAGTTAGAATCTTAGAAATATACAACAAATGAGGCAAAGACAAGTTTTTGAAATGTTGGATGATGTGCAAGATAAAATGATGGTATTTTTCAGAAATTCTAATTTCATAAATATATGATTAGATAGTTAGAAATTAAAATTGAAATACTTTATTCTTTTCCTTTTTGTCTTATATATAAGAGTACAAAATATAAAAAAAGGAGTTAGATCAGAGGTTAACAATTAAAACAAAAATTACAAGTAAACAAACGTAAATTTATACATGTTCTTATGTAATCATGTACAGAACATAAACTATTTTTGAGGGTACAATGTACAATATTGTGAGTCTATGCACTTGAAAAGTTTTAAAGAAAAACTTAAGCTACAATGTTTTTAAACATTACTATCACTTAAGGGAAAAACAAAAAACCAAACGCAACTCAAAAATAATTCTATGGAAGATAATGTCTTGCATTCTTACACAATCACATGCACATGTGCATGTATTCATATGTATAAGGTTTCTAACTGCATGCCAATAAACCAAAACTGGCCACATAAAAGTTAATTACATGTACAATAATTCTGAGATAAAATGTTTCTAAAAGATCATCAGGAAGAAAAATTGATCCAAATAAATAAAAACAAACAGGCCTAAAAGATAAAAGATAAAGATGTTCAAGTTCTTTGAAAGGTGTATAAAATAAAAGAAAAATGTAAAAATATAAAATTCCTAGACGATAGTCAAAATTTGTTGCATAAACCACATTCCACCCACAAAATAAAAGCTTTTTATTGGTGCTACATCATTATAAAGCATCTTAATTGAGTTTTCATGACAGCTTCTGTTTCACATAATGAAAGCTGATACAAATGACAAGAACATGTTGCAAAGTCAGGGTTACTGGTAAGTTGTGGAACCTTTCGAAGGCGAGTCAAGTACTTGTTGTATATATGAGAGGCTCAATACAGCATCAGTTCTGCTATTAGTTCTATATGAGGGATGCCTCTCTCCAATGAGGGAACAAATTAATGAATTTCATTTTCCTTTTCATTCATTTTCTTATCTTATATTGCAAAGAATTGTATGAAACAAAATTTCTTTTACCTGTAGTCACAGTGAGGACATTTGAAAGGTTTTTCTGGATCATGAATTCGTAAATGTCGCTTCAGATGTGCTTTTCTGGTGAACTTTTTAGAACAGGTTGTACACTCAAAAAGTACCTCAGCTGGCAAATGAACCATTTTTATATGCATTTTCAAAATGTACTGGTCCTGCAAAGTTAACAGAAAAAAAGAAAACCACATCAGCTTTAGATAAATTATTTTTTGTATACAAAAATCAGTCATATCACAATGACCTTTATCCTCCATATACAATATATGTAATGCAGAAACACATTATAAATAACTCATATTTTCATTTTCAAGTCATGATCAATGTGGCTTGCATTTTCTACCTCTTTCATATTCCCGTTTTCCTAACCCCATGGTATAGAACTTATAGTATTAGAGTATGATTAAACCAAAACATGAACTCTAATGACTACAGACTGTTAAAGAAAGACCATGATATAAATGTACAAACACTTGTCCCTGCATTTTGTCTAATTGATTTTATTATTCCTTTTTATCTGGAACCTATCTAATGACATGGCAGTTGGGGTGTATAACTGTCGATTAGACTGTGTAACAAATGACAATATAGTGAGAATGCTATGTATATGCAATTCAGTTATTTGTGTGTTGGTTCTAAATTTCTTTATTTTATTTTTGTTTCATTACATTTTATTGTAAAGACAATTTTCACAGGATTTGATATTTTTTTTTACAGAAAATCCAGTTCAATTCTAGTAAATAATACTGTTGCTACATTTGTATATTTTTTAGCTCACCTTGGTTCAGAAATTCATAAACATTAAGTGAAAATGATTGGTTATTACCATGCTCATGTTTGGCACAAGTGTTAGCTATGTTGTACACAGCCATTTTATTATTCCTTTCCAGTGTGAGAATCTGTTTTTTTTAGATATGGCTATTCTAGGCTATGTGATAAATGTCACTTTTTTATTGCACTGTTCAAATCAGTGATGACATAATCCTGTCATGTGAGCCATCATGTGATCTAAAGTCATGGGTTAAAGCATATGTTTTCTAGAAGATCTGTCAGTCGTATTTCTTACCTTTTGGAACTCAAAGGTATTTTGTGCTGTGACCATTTGAGTTAAAATTGTTATTTAAATTATTTACTTTTCCTGGAAAATAAGTGTTTCTTCATCAAAGTATTGGACAAAGATATTCAATGGAGATTATTTGGAATTCTAAAGCCAGAATATTATTCTCGATTCACAAAATTCACTGAGGAACTGTTGACACATCAGTACAATACTACATTCATCTGATGTCATCATCCTCCATATTCAAAATTAATGGGATTCAAACTTGTATTTATTTAGAACCTTTTAGTGATAGGACTTATATTTTTAGATTCCAGGATTAAATTTTGGATTATGTTCACAAACTGTAAGTTCTTTCGCACATTTTTACATTTGTTTCAGGGAAATAAATTATATTTTAAAATTTACAAAGTTTTTTGGCTTCACTCTTTTCTTTTGTTACTTCTGAATGAGTGTACACATAACAATATATATATATATATATATATATATATATATATATATATATATATATATATATATATATATATATATTGTGTAGTGGATGGATTGAGACGGTTAAACAAAATACCAGTCAAATAAATAGCAATAATTGTACAGCCTGCCAAACTGTATAACAAGTGGGATAAGACAGCTCCATGCTGATATGAAGTTAAGTATGGCTGTTTAAAAAAATTAATTATGATCTGTATGCTGAATGTTTCCGAAAGTGTGAATTATTTTTTTTAGTATGGCTGATGTTTTATGTAGTATCAGGATTATTAGCATGCCTGATGTTTTATGTAATATCAGGTAATAATAGACATTTAAGACAAAAAAAATCAAGAGCCATGATGCAACTGTGTTATATATAGATTCATGTTATAATGAAATGAGTTATAACAGGATTTTTCATATATCTACCTTTGAACACTTTACAATGGACAACTCCATATCTTTTAGGATATAGACAATGAACCTGCTGATATGAATGGGGCACATTATTATGGTGTTGGATTAAATAATATCCACCAAATGTATCACCCCTGATCTACACAAGTGATCAGATTTAAATATCTGAAGACTTATTAGTCTATGTCCATGCTTGGAATAATATCACATTTCAAGAATTATTTTACATCATCTGACATAAACTATTTAATCAGCTGAGCTGACCTGTCATCATTAAAATATTATTTGGACTCTATTGTCTTAAAAAAAAGAAATAAAAAAATAGAAGAGTGTGAGGCAACAAGCTTTTTAAAATTCAACAAATATATTTCCCTTGAATACAAAGTGAAAATGCAAAAAAGAACTTATTGTAATCTGAATGAACTCCTAATATAATCCTAGAACTAATAAGACAAATCCTAATGAATAAAATTTTGAATAAACTTTAGTGGTATTCCCAAATAATCTCCAATGCTGAAGGTATTGATGTGCCTATAGTGGCCAGTAGTCGTTAATGTACTAATGTGCTAATGGCTTGAATTGTAATGATGTGCCAACAGTCTTTTTATTGAATCACAGAAATATTATCCAAGGTTTCCCTGTTTGAATATTATTTAATTTCAGTTAATGCCTCTCTCCAAAAATTTATAAAGCAATTTTTATTTACAGAGGATAATAAATAATCAAAATCTGAATACAACAATATAAATCATTTGTGCTCTAATGCTATTGCAGGAACAAAATATTTTTTTTCCAGTAGACAAGATTATGTTAAAAAAACTAAGACAAAAAAAAACCTGTATGAAGGCCAAAAGTTCATTTCTAGAAACATCAGGGTCATAATTAGAAGGTCTGCTGCCAATATTATAATAAAGAACATGGTAAACATAATATTCATAACTCAGACCAAGGTAAATAAGTTTTCTTTCATTGAGAATGATCATAATATTAGACCCATTTTCATAGAGAAAATATTAGCTATGGTGTTTACAGAATAAAAAAAAAAAATGATCTTGGTCAAGTCAATAATGAACTTGATTTTGGACAAGGTCAGCTACAAATACAATTTGACATAAACCAAAGAATATAATAAATATAAAAAAAACATAAAACAATGCACATTCAAAATACATAAAAATATAAAATGGTAGATTTGAATTTAGAGTTAACAACTCTACTAAAACTGATATTTCAATATGGCTGTATTATTTCTATGCATAAAGAGTGCAAACTGACACCGAGTTTTGGCATGAGTGATTAAAGAGTCCTTGAATATGACTAGCATTTGAAAAATTCTGGATATTTTTTTTCTTAGAACCTGTAAATAAAACTTAAAACATATAGATAGACCAGACACTGTTCCATAAAATGATCTGACATGGAAAATGACAGCAATGTAATAATGCCAGACAAGGTGAACAAGTCTGCTATTGCACAAAAGAGTAGAATATAAAATTTGGATGGATCCCCTCTGGGTACTCTCCAGTCGATGTCAAGGCTGACCTGCAATTATCTGTCATATTCTTCAATTTTGAGATGGTTTCATCGTTTTAAACTTGGTCAAAAATCTAAGGAAAATGGCCTATGTTTAGAACGCCACCGTCTGCCATTGGTGAATGGAAATAACTGCTGTGAATGGGACTGTTGATCAAGAAGATATTTCTATTATCAAGAGAATTAATTTGTAACCCATTTGCAACATACCAAAGAATCATCTGAAGCTCAAAATGGTTTATGTAAGATGGATACTGCACCTGTTGACAGCTAATCAAAAACAGACATGGGAAGAAATTGCCAACAGCTACATAAGAAAACAGTGATCCGAGACATTTGAATAAAGTGTTGAAATAGGGATTTACTTTTTTGAACTCAGTCACAGAGAAACTTTTAGCATCTGAATCTGAAAATAAAAATGGGTACCACAAAATTTTTTAAGGTAGACAAACTGTCATGATAGTTTTAAGTTCATTATTTTTAATTCAAAAAGCCTGGTTATCCAGGTATATGAGCCTGATTCTGTCACTTGATATTTTTATGCCTCCAAAGTGAAAACAAAATTGGTGGAACACTACCAAACCACCCATCAATGCACAGGTACCCTGTCTCATCATGACAATATACTATTGCATAAATTTGCCATTATGGCAGACTTCCTGATGAAGTACAGCATCCAAACTTTGCTACAGCCTCCACACAGCATTGATTTAGCTCCTAATGATTTTGGCACAGTCCTGTTTTCAAAGATTTCAAAACTGGCAGATGATTTAAAAGCCACCAAGCAGTTGAATGTGCAGTGTTCCAGTGCATAAACAACATACCAAAAAGTGAATACAATATGTCATTTAATAATTGGATAATCATACACTAATAAGGAACTCTGTTGTACCATGTACTATTCTGGTTAGAGTGTCTGCCTCAGATGTGGGAGGTTGCAGGTTCAAGACTTGGCCAAATCATACCAAAAACTTATAAAATAAAACGGTATTAGCAGCTGCCTGACCTGACATTCAGCATTAAGAGGTTAGTGTTACGACTGGTCAGCCTTGTGTCAGAATAATGTGACTGGGTGAGACATCATGCTACATGTCTGCAGCATAATGTACAAGTTCTAGACATCACTATAAACTATCACACTGCAGACATTGTAGTGATATGACTGAAAAACTGTTAAAGCTACATAAAAATTCAGATCACACACTCACTGCTGTACCGTGTACTTATATTTTGAACTTTTTAAGTAGATGCATGAGCTTGAATGCATTAGAAACACCTATAGAATACACATAACAGATTATTTTTCCTTATTCCAAATGCACTGCAAAAAACAAATCACCGTAAGATTGTAGGAGCACGATAAAACTGTAAATATGCACAAAAATCAAAGAACTTCTATTTATGAAGTGATAAATTAATTACCATGAGAGGTACAAAGAAAAGCAGCCACTTCGCTGAAATATTATTGTTAAAAAGAATTAAAAATAAAACATCATACAAAAACAATGAAAATTTTATATATCACCCAATGAAACTATTGCATTTCCTCTAAAAATTACCTTGTACATTTTACCACATATATCACAGGTTGTGGCCCCTGAGGTGTTGTGTCTCATCATATGTCTCTTTATGACATAAGCATGTTCTGCCATGAAATCACAAATTGTACAGATGCATCGTGGATGATTATCCTGAAAGACAAACCAAACAAAATTTATTAACAATTAAATCTACAATAAAGACTAACAAGCATACCATTAATGGCACATTATATGTCCACTTGAGTCCTCTATGAAAGAACTAGTAGGGCATGATTATCTCTGGAGACTGTTGAACATATCTCAATTACGTTGACTTTTGGTCGAGGTATGTAGTCTTAAACTAAAGCTGCTGTGCAGAAACCATTCCATCTAAGTAAACTAAACATGACCATGACTTCTGACCTCTAGCCTCCAGTCTATACAGTCTTTATTTTCCCAAGTGTAAGCCATTTACAAAGTTTGCGCAAGGAACTTGCTACTCAATTAAAAAGTTATTCTGCAAAATGCCATTTTCTTTGAGGCATAATGTCCTTGACCTTTGACCATTTGATCACATATCAATAGGCCTCTTCCACATCATAAGTGTAAGCTTTCCACAAACTTTGGTCAAGGAATGTAATCTAGAAGTAATATTATTATGAAAAACCATTTTTCGCCTTTAAGTCAGTGACTTTACCTTTGATGTTTGAATCCCCAAATCAGAAAACTTCTCTCTTACCCTGCCTATAAGTTGACCCACACTGGTGAAGATGCATCATCAAAAACTAGATTTTTTTGTGCAAAAACCATGGCTCTGCTTTCTGTCTCAATGATCTTGACTTTTGAGCTTCTGATCCTCTAGGCTTCTTCTCAAGTTTGTGATGTTGAACTAATATTATTTCCCATAAACCATTTTTCTTGTCTCAGTTATAGTGAGCTTGACATTTGACCTTTCAGCCTGAACAAATGATAGGCAGCTATCTGAAAAGCTTAGTCCAGGTGTGCAATGCTGAGCTAATGTTACAATGTGGAAACATTTTCCACAGTGATCATACTTTTTGCTCCCAAAGTCAATATATTTCTTTGATAATTCAAGTGCAAGGTATCCACTAACTGTGCTCCAGATATGTGATGTAGAATTATTGTTATTGTGCAGAACCCACTTTTCTTCATTAAGTCAGTGACATGGATGTTTGACCTTTTCTTTAGCAAAATAAACTCCTCTAAAAGGAAGACATTTGTAAAGGAATACAGTGTTCCCTCACTTATTGCAGGTGTTCCATTCCAGGCCCACCCGCGATAAGTGAATTTCCGCAAAGTAGGGGTGCTATACTTATTTTAGTAGTTACACATTATTTTAAGTCTTTATAAACCCTCTCCACACTCTTATCCATAACGCTGTGTACAATCTCACATCAGCAAGTAGCATCTCAAGTGGGCGCAAGTACTACATTTCATTTTTGTGTGTATTCATCCGCTAAATAAATACGTTATTTACTGTAAATGGTAATTTTTTGATGATTTTAACATTATTTTAATGCTATAATTAATATTTTTAATATATTTTTACACATTGTTAAACCTGTGAAACAGCGAATCTGTGATAAATGAACTGCAAAATAGCGAGAGAACACTGTATATTGGGAGGAAAAGAGCATCTTAAATTCATCTTCATATAAAATATTTACAAGATTCAGTAGTAATCATACTCAAATACTTATTGCAATATTTTAGCTTGCATTTGAACTTAAAAAAGATGTCAATCATTATAAGTAAATTTTACATCTATCCATGAAAGAATAAAGAGAATTATGTAAGATAATATACTACACCTATTCAGTTAGACTACTAATATACTTTTGTATAAAACATTTTAAACAGCAATACATATCAGTTACCTGCTTAAAGTCTGTAGTTCTTTTTGGCAATCTGCCATAAATGATACTATGTTAGTGAAATCATAACATGTACTGAACCCATGCGAGTATACACAACCTATATGACAACATTAAGCCAATTTAGCAAAATGCAAAACCATTTGTTTAATTATGTACATATATTTCCTGATGTTGGAATTTGGGAGTAGCATCAACTGCACTAGCATCTAATTTTTGTTTTTTTTTTTAAAAAAAAACCCACGTTATTTTCACCTAAGTTTTTAAAGATACTTAAGAAGAAGACATTTCCCACACAAACACAGACACAAAGAGTGAAAGCCACCATTGTGTAGATGGATACCAAAGTATGAGGTAATAAAAATACTCAACATAGCATTGCTAATTTGAGTTGATAAAAGCTGATAACAGGCCTTTGTAAAAGTAAAAAGGTGAAGTATTTATTGAGTTTAAAAAGCTAAGCAAGAGTGACTTTATTAAATGGAAAATCAAACTGCTGCATAAAATACAGACAGATTAGTTAAATGCATTTTGGATCAAAAACATCTGTGAAAATGAGAGAGAGAGAAAGAGATATTGCATAGCTGCAGTCTCAATAAATAATCACTGCTCCACTTACTTTTTGAAAGATAAAACCAGGCTAGACTTCCAAATTTCAATTAATCCTACTTAAGTTTTCACTTCTTGGTTTTATGAACCATGACTTCCTTAAAAAAAGATATAGCCTGCACTTGATGAATCACAAAATAAGCTTCTGTTGATTTCATGTCCGAATTTTTAATCACCACAAGACACAAATCTTCAATGACCACAAGAACCAAATCTTCAATGACCACAAGACCAAAATCTTCAATGACCAAAAGACCCAAATCTTCAATGACCACAAGACCCAAATCTTCAATGACCACAAGAACCAAATCTTCAATGACCACAAGAACCAAATCTTTTATGACAACAAAATCCATATCTTCAATGACCAAAAGACCCAAATCTTCATTGACCACAAGAACCAAATCTTCAATGACCACAAGACCCAATCTTCAATGACCACAAGACCCAAGTCTTCAATGACCAAAAGACCCAATCTTCAATGACCACATGAGCTATATTGATAAAGTGCAACAAAATTTTGTATAAAATGTGAAGTTGATTAACAAGAGCCATAACTCTTGTTTAAAATGGTGCAGATGAACAAAACACCTATATAGTGTACATCTTCAAGTACCAAATTCTAGCAGAATATTTTACAGATATTTCATGCAACATTCCAAAATTTTGATGTGCATACAAAACTATCCTTGAAAATGAGCATAACTCTATCAAAATAAATGACACTAAGCCCATTAAAAGTTACATGCAAGTCTTTGAGATAATGTTCATACAAAGTTGTATTCCTGTAGAGATATAAAATTAATTCTCAAAGGCCATAACAAAATCTGAATTTCAAGGCAAAACTCATAAAAGGCACATCTAGATCTATGAAAAAGCTTCATGTAAAATTGCATCAGAATGTGTTTTTGAATAGTTCTTGAGTTTTTCCAGTCACAAGAAACATTCCATCTGAAGATATTAAGTTCACTGTCAAGGGCTATAACTTTATTCAAATGTCCCTCTAAGGAACCAAGGATGACCTGGCCGTATAGAATTTCCAGGAATTCATGATGAAACTTCTGTTTAACTGCAAAGTGTTAAAACTGTCTGATGGCCATACTGGAATTAAAATCCATATCATCTACTAATGCATTCCATTAATCATTCCAAGATGCTGCATTCAAAATCCACATGTCTTTCTCTAAGCAGAAACTGCAGGATTTGATTTTAAATGAATATGATTCCAGTCTGATTCCATAGTGACAGAGACAACATATGTAATACCTTCTTTTTCTGACTTGGACCAAGTTGCTTGCTTTGGTGTTGTGGGTTTAAAACCATGTTGGCCAGTACATTTGGTGTAGAAAGCAAAATAAAACCCATGGAAGAACATCTGATCCAAGCTTTCTCATGTACCTTGACTGAACCAAGCTGAAACTTGAACCCATAAAGACAGAGATGAGATGAGTGATCCATAAAGGAGAACATTTGGCCATCCAGGGGACTGAGATTACTGTACAAACAAGTAGGGTGGGAGGAGACAAAATTTGTAATAGTATAATTACAATTAGTTTTACCCCAACCCAATTCACTTTATAAATAATAATATTAATATATTACATGTAACTACTGCATTGCTGAATTATTACTTAGGAGAGAGGCTGATGACCCCAAACATGAAATGGTATAGAAAACAATGTCTTTGCTTTACTGTAGAAGAGTTCTCTACCATAAGCTGTTGGATCATTATTCAACGGGTAAACGTTTTTGCTACTGTCACCAAAGATGAAAAGTTGTTATCATAGGGTTTAATGCCATTTTCAGCACAAGATAGGCAATGCATGGTGGCCAGTATAAATGGTGGAGGAAGAACCTAGAAAAACCCCAGAAAGAACCACCAATCCACAAGAAACTTAAGATGAGAGGTTGTTGTTGTTGTTGTTGGGCTTAACACCATTTTTCAGCACATGATAGGCTATTCATGGCAGCCAGTATTAATGGTGGAGGAAGAAACCGGGAAATCACCGGAAAGAACCACCGACCCACGAGAAGCTACTGGCAAGCTTTCTCACATATCCACAATCGCGGAATCCTAGACTCGAACCCACGCAGACAGAGGTGAGATGGCAGTGATCCGTAACGGACAGCGCTTTAGACCACTCGGGGCCCCAAGATGAGAGGTAAAAGGATGAAAAAGTGCAATAATACCAGAAGGCTTCTCTCATAATGTTGTCCAAAGAGGATGCAGTAATAACCCTCACCTCAGGGGCTTTAAATCTCATGAAAAGGAAAGGTCCCTCTTGACGATGGACTGACAATCTCTTTTGATAGTGAAGACAATCAACCTGGAAATGGTGTCTGACAAAATATCAGAGAAAAACCTGAGCAGCAGAAAAAATTATTCTGACTCTTCCTTCTTTATTTAGAGGAAGCCAAAAAAGATTGTAAAGACATAACTGATAATCCCAAGCACAGATATGACTTAAGACTGGTCACTCTTTCCCTTTTCTGGTTCTAAAAAGAGGAGTATTATAATATTATATGGGTAAGATTCTCAAAGGAAGCTTCACTCAGAGGTTCAAAAAGCATATTTTAAAATTGCCAAACAAATCCACATGAAATGTTCCATCTCAACATTAGATATCAGTCTTTTGAGCTCAAAATGCCTGATGAGATCAGAAAGATAAGGGTATGACCCAATGGTGACACTCCTGCAGAACTTAAGAGTATTAGAAAGAGATGCCCCATATATCTTCATATTAGAAACACAATATTCTCTTTGCTCAATATGTTGTTGTTGTTCTGGGGCTTAACGCCATTTTTCAGCATACGATAGGCTATACATGGCAGCCAGTATTCATGGTGGAGGAAGAAACCGGGAAATTCGCGGAAAGAACCACCAACCCACGAGAAGCTACTGCCAAGCTTTCTCACATATTCACATTTGCCGAATCTTAGACTCGAACCCACGCAGATAGTGGTGAGATGTCAGTGATCTGTAACAGAGACCACTTTAGACCACTTGTGGCCCCTTGCTCAAAATGAAAGAGAAGAAATGGAACAGCAGCTGCAATTTAATTCAAAGGGGACAGTTAGGATCAACTTGATTCCTGTTCCACTAATTACAGAAGATTCTCCACTTCATTTTGTAAACTCTGGAAGTGGATTGCCCAGGTGATGCAGCTGATAACTTAAAATGGTCTAGGCAGATCAAATGTTTGAGATGAGCCAGGTGTGAAGGTGGATAATATGCAAGTTTTTGTGCAGAATGTTTGCTTTACTTTGGTTTGTGCCTTACGGCTCAGCACCACAAATAGGTTATTCAGTAAGGAGACAATTGGCGTAAAGTGCCATGCCAAAGGACACACCATAGTAGCTGACCCATGATTGTGCAATGGTAGAATTTGAACCAGAACCCTTTAGGTTGTGAATCCAGCATGCAAACTAATGTGCCACCATGGCTCTATTGTGCACAAAAGACTCCTATTTTGCCACTGCACATTCATACTCTGTAGTAATCTGCTGGGTTTGTAGATCATTGAACCATTAACTGTTGAGGTCAGGATGAGCTGAGATATGGTGGAGAACCTTTGGAATTGTTTTGAAAGGTGAGAAGGTGTAAGTTTACAGATGATCTAACTTCAGACTGAAGGCATCCATGGTCCAGGACCATTGAACTGCCACTGGAGAACCATACAAAGTCTTTTAGTGAACAAGTCCACTAATGGTTTATCCTACATTTGAGAAAGCATCTCTGCACTTTGAGATTTTCATACAAAGAGAAGGAGCACTAAAACGTCTCAGATTCCAGATTTTTGCTACAAATAATGTGTTTTCTATGGCAACCATGACACGATACTTTATGATGTGGACTTGCTCTAGTGTGTCTAATAACACTGCCCAAATATTTAGGTTGTTTATTTGCAGGGTTTATATGAAGTGACCATTCCATGATGAACCTGATGCATTTGTGCATAGAAAAGTGCAGAGTTTGGTACTGCGAATCATGACTCTGGTCAGGAAATGTTTTCGATCAAACCATTAACACATGTGGTGATGAAAATTGGATCCCAGTGGAATCTGAGTCAAGAGGTAATGGTGACACCGAAAACTTGGTTGCAAGACCCACTATAAGTGACAGAATTTGAGTGATCCTCTTCGGTGAAACATAAATCCTTCCTTCGTTGGTGAGTTAATTCATCCCAACATACACAACATAATGAAATGGGATGAAATCTGACTTTTCCAGGTTGGGGATTAAATCCAGATGGGCCATTTTCAATCAACAGAGGGACAGGTCCTTCAGTAGGTCATCTTTGAGGATGGTGCGGGTGTTATCTTGTGATGATGAGGATCTTTGTGTCCTTCTAAAAGTACGGCAACATCTCATGTCTCGTACTTGATCTGTTCATCTACAACATACACATCAGCTGTATATGTGTGTATTTTTCAGTCGATGCCACTAAAACACTTCTGTGTTCCTTAGTACTTTCAAGATTGAACTACAGTAACTTAATTCTGTCTGGTTCATCTCAATATCTACTCCAAAATCTTCAAAACGCAGCTGCTCAGATCATCCTTTGAGTACCATGATCAGAGAACACCTTTCCCCTGCTCTGCACCCTACACTAGCTATCCATTCAATCCAGAATTAAACACAAAATTTGTTCTCTGTGCTACATTTCACTGACGGGCATTCCACTATGACAATGAAGTCATAAGGACAAGGTTCTTTTGCATACCCGGGCCCAGCAACATGTAACAAATTGCCCACTGAACACAAAGAAAGTGACCTCATTCAAGAGTGCTCTATAACTCATCTATTTTGACCGCAAGAATGAGCTTAAAGAATAATAATGTTTAGTACCTTAAATATTTTCAGCATGATTTATGTTTTTAACATCATGGTGTTTGTTTTTCTGTAATCATATCATTATATAAGTTTGTGTGTTTTAGGTGTAGTAGGTGATATACAAAGTCCTCATTTGTTATTATTATTATTATTATTATTATTATTACAAGAAGTCTGAATGGATGGACAGACAGAATGATGGACAAATTGAACAGATGATTACTTAAGAGCTCCCACATTTTGATGCAGGGTCCTTTATGTCATTATTTTCACTTACAACATTTTTATATACAGCACACTTCTTAGCTATGTGTAATTTCCAGTATACTATTCTTATTATTACCATACATAAGTGAATGTGGATATGTGAGAAAGCTTGCCAGTAGTTTCTTGTGGGTCGGTGGTTCTTTTTGGGGATTTCCCAGTTTCTTCCTCCACCATTAATACTGGCTGCCATGTATAGCCTATTGTGTGCTGAAAAATGGAGCTAAGCCCCACAACAACAACAACATAACTAAGCATTGAATCATTCAAGATTCTCTGCGAATGATCTGAAAAGAAGTACTAGTCGGCAGGGCAAATAATTTTTTTCCAGTTTATACAGGTATGAACCAATGACATTTAAAAGGATCTGACCAATCTGACTGCTAGAAATCTTAATGAAAAACTTAATTTTTTTCAAGTGAACAAAATTCAATTTATAGTACTAGGGTCCTCTACATTTTTCCTGGCATCTGTCTACATGTAGAGTTAAGTGTGCATGCATGGAAATACAAGTTCTTCTCTTTTCTCTATGTTTTAATCAAGATTTACTGCCATGAAACAAAATTACGCATATGATTTATGCATTAATCCCATTAATATTACTATTTTCAAACATTTCTGATACTAGTAAAAAAGAATGAACAAGTGTACATTCCTTTTTCTTTTCTTGTTGAAAAGTTTACAAGTATCATAAACAGATAAAATAACATGTCCCCTGGTGTGCTCTCAATACAACTTTGCAATTAAAGTTCATGACCATATTCTCTTAAATTGAGAATGAATCACATAGGAAACGAAAGGTATTTTTAAGAAAATTTAGTTCACGACTAGAAAATTAAAGACCATAACAGCCTGAAAATGAGATTCGGTTTTCAATCTCAGCCAATCACATGTTGTGCAATGAAAGTTAAGTCATATCTGATTGGCTGACATGAAAATCTCCAGCTGAGAAGTTGTATGATTTTCAGGCCTATAAAGACATTTGTACTCTCCTAAAGGTCTGCTCTATAAATAAAAAGTGATAAAAATATACAAATTGACCGAATTAGGCACATTTCTTGTATACAAATTAAGTTTGCACATATTCTCATTTGAAATTATGAAAAGTATCCTTTATTATCAATTGTCATTGTAAAAACTGTTCTGTTTTTCACTAACATGCTTTACCTTAAAATGTTCCAGTAGCTCCTCCTTGTCTAATGTGACATAGTTACAACATTTACATCTGCAGATGTCCTCAGAATGGGTAATAATATGACTCTGGTACTGTTGCTGGTAGAAGCCCTGAAAGTTACACTTGGGACACTTCAGCTTCTCCAGGTCTGACTCTGTGGACTTCAAACCTACAAAACAATAAGAGATTCATGTCAATGGTTTCTGCACAGAAAGTTTGCTTTCAAAGCACTGAATAGGTAGAAGTATGTTAAAACACTTGCTTTACACCTAATGGATGCAAAGACCTCTATGGATTTTCCAGTTAGCTCAATCATGATGATGGTCACCTAATAAATATACCTTCTGGAGACATCATAGCAATTTGACAGTTCATGCTTGTTTTAGCCTTAATTTTTAAAACATCTTTGGGGATATTTACTGTATATACTCGCTTACAAGTTTTATCAAACTGCAAACAACATCCAAATCAGCTATAGAATAGTACACCTGCAGACCAGGGCAAATGTTGTTTTGTTGTACTGGTTACACCTCACATACTACACAGACCTAGATATGCCTGTGCATTATGCTATGGCAGTTCTGGGTCTATACAGTTTGCAGCTGGTCTTATCCATGTGAGTACATATGGTAGATACCCTCTATCTGCCTCCAATTCAATCCAATTATCATTCTACCTGACTGTTGTCACATCTGCTATACTAAAATACTTTAGTTTATGCTGCCACAAATGCAAACATTTGTCCCTGAGTGAGGGTCAAAGGTCCCACCCAACTTGGTCCTTGTGAGTGGGTCAAAGGTCCCACCTCACTTAGTTTCTGGAAGAGGGTTAAAGAAACCACCCTACTTAGTTCCTGGAAGAGCATCAAAGGTCCCACCCCACTTAGTCTCTGGATGAGAGGTCAAAGGTCAGAGGTGCAAAAATTACAATAATATTTCCAAATATTTACTTAACAAACTTTATGCAATCACAGAATGAAGACAAATTTTATGCTTCTAACCTCTGTTTGCATAACTTTAATGAAATTTCACAACTTACAAGTTATTCTGTCAATCAACTTATTGTTTGTTCACAGAGAAATTGCCAAGTTTAAATTAGCAGCCAGGTCAATCAGTAGGAATTCTCTTTGAATCAGAGAGGTCAATTAACAGAGGGAGATCATGCAAATATCTGGTTGCTTTATGCAGATGCGTAGATTGAAAGAAAGGTTTTGGAGAGGATTCGGATTGGTTTGGGTCTGATCAAAAGTCTTATTTTCAAAGGTAATAATGAATCTTACTTGTAACCTTTATGTCTTCAATACTAATTAAAGGAGGAAAATAATGTGTGCGTGTGTGCGCGCACGCAATTTGGATTTGTAATGTAGCTTTAACAATTTTCCAGTCATATCACTATAATATCTGCAATGTGGCAGTTTATAGTTATGTCTAGTATCGGAACATCTATCATTCTGTCCCACTCAGCCACATTATCCTGACACCAGGCCGACCAGTCCTAACACTAACCTCTTAAATGCTGAGCACCAAGCGAGGCAGCTGCAAGTACCATTTTTGTAAGTCTTTGGTATGAATTTGCCGGGGTTTAACTTGCAATATCCTGCCTGCAAGGCGGATGCTATAACCACTTAGGTTTCTGGTGCAGTCTTGAAAAAAATGTCTGGTTTGATGTTTTTACAATTGAAAAGATGACAAAAGGATTTAGGTCATTTAAGCATCCTTTGGAGATGGGGGAATTGAAAGATGAAGCAACTGGAAATATGGATCAATAAAGAGCTTAATTAACAGTATATCTAGCCAACAAACGTTCATTAAAATCTTCTAGGCAGTGTGGGAAGAGATGTGAAACATTGTTATTGATGGAGCGATACAGTGATGTATATACACAACAATATTATATTCTCTCTGGGATACCAAGATAAATATTTTGTACCAATTTGCAGTGCATAAAAGAATACCATATGTGGTAATGTATATTTCAAATTTAGTGCATATGATATTTTCTAGAATAAACTGAGACTATTATTTGCTAATCTTCTTTAATATCAGTAATTTATCATATTTAGATATTCAGTCTCACATAAGGTTTATGAATCTTGTTAATTTTACTATGAAACTTTGCTTTTGCAACGCAAAATACAAATTTCATCTTGGGAATATAGAACAGGTATGATGCATGCACCATCCTGCATGTGATTAGAAGTGACTAATGGAGGAAGAAGTCACAGCAGTTCAGTGATTAGAATTGTGAGACAATGAACCAAAAGGGTGCACATTCAAATCCTACTATCAAATCCATTTTCATGGTCAAGTAACTTTATTTTAATAATACAAATGCCAAATAACCTACCTGTGCTGCTATGCCATAAAACACTGAACAATTTCAGTTTTGTTCCACAAAATTTTTATGAAATAAGTTCAAATGTGAGATCCTCCACATCGCTTGCAAAAGTGGGAAGATATTTCAGTTTTATTCTGTGCAGTATGGCACAAAAATAATAAAAACCTTTTATGTGAAATCAGTTTATAGTGCAATTGCTTTATGTATGTATGTATGTATGTATGTATGTATGTATGTATGTATGTATGTATGTATGTATGTATGTATGTATGTATGTATGTATGTATGTATGTATGTATGTATGTATGTATGTATGTATGTATGTATGTTGATACTTTCTCTCTCTTTTGTGTAAAATATGAAACCTTGTTTAAAGAATATACAATCAGACTTGGATCTACAGAAAACATTAACATCTCCAAGCCAAGGTATTTGTTAGTTTTAGGAATTATTTAGCATTAATCTAAAGCTGCTAAAGCATCCAAAAATGACAGATCAGCCTATGTGAGGTCTGTGATTAAAGTTATCTAGTGTGTGGTATTTGTGGCCTGCAGTTATCTTGAACATGAGTGACTGTGGTAAGCTGTTAAACAGCTCATTTAATTTTTATATTCACAGTCCTAAAAACTTCTTCCCTGGAGAAAATTTTGTAACAAAGAAAGAGACCCTATACTTGATTAATGTTCAACTTACAGTTGCATACTTCAATAACAAGACATCATTAAATGTGGTTTCCAACTTTTACTTATCTTAGAAGGTAGCTGATACTCTCTGTTAATACCTCTCAAAAATATAAGAATTATTAGGGTAATTTAACAATCCTCAATACATTTGTAAAATTGCACCTGTTCATTAAACTTAAAACAAAACAAATATATGCACATACACACATATGGATACATATATTGTGTATACAAAATGATTTTAAATTTATTCATGTGATTTGTGTCAAATTTCAATTATTATGTTAAAAGTAACCACAGGTCCAGTCTAGATGCTTTTTTTAGCTGGGACCTTTATTTGGTCAGACACTACACAAATAACATATGGGATCTCATTTTTAAAAACTTCAAATTTTTTAACTCTAGCAAGAGACCCAAGTAGACCTTGGATTGCTCATCCATTCACATCAACCCTAAATACCAATACAAGAGCAGGTGGTGAAAAATTAATGATTAATGTTAAATTTTTTTAATTGTCTTTTCATTGGTCAGCAAAAATTGATTTGAACCTTTTCGCTTTACTGCCATATTTTATGGCAAATCAGCATCATCTATAAAACAAGAGGCCAATTGAATTTAATGTTGCTCAGCTGGCATTGACACCTGGGGCTGAAGACACCTATGACAAATCATTTTCATCCAATTCACGGTATGTCACATGTTGTTTAACTGTTTCTACTCTAACTTCAGCTGGACTAGAAGCAGCACTAGCATGTTTCATTAAGAATTTGAAAGATGTTCATGCTATCTTTCTATGATACAGTAAAGCATCTTCAGAAAGAAAGTCATTCTGATACTTGATAGAAGATGAATATCAATGGTAGGTTCTCTACCCGGAGGTTGCCATGAATGCCACACCATCAGCAGCATATCCTGAAACATTCCTATCAAAAAGAAGCCTCACATAAGTTTTCCACCTCATTGCTATGGAAGCCACAACACTGTTTGATGAGCTACAATGGAAATAATTTAATACAGTGTTTCAAAACTACATTTCCACCATTTTTGATGAAAGCTCAGCCATTCTGGAGAAGGAGTCAAAACTTAGTTTTTCATATGGTTATCTTCTGTTTGACCTGTATTCTCTTTGTCAAATGTGGTAATTTTCTGTTTAACAGATTCTGAGAAAAGTAATTTAAAGTTTTTACGACATTTTGGACCAGTGGTCATATTTGATGATAAATGGGCATCATTAATTTATACAAATTGTAAAAGGCCAACATACAATGATATCACTCAATTGGCTCAGATTCTCTACTGCAGCTTTTGTTGTAATTTAAATAGTGTTCTATTTTTAGCAAAGGTGACTATACAGGCTGTCACATTGGCATCATTTATACAAAAATGAAAGGAATTTATGTATGGATGCTTTCTGCCAAATTTGGTCAAATTATGTTTTTAAAAGTTTTAAGAAGAACTTCGTAAATGGTTTTTCTTAGTTTTAGCAATGGCAGGAATAAAGCATGGCAGATTGGCATAATTTATACAAAAATATGAGGACTTCGTGTTTGGATGCATTCTGAGGTTTTTTATATAAAAGATTAAAGCTTTTTCTATTGTAGTAACATTGGTCATATTTCAAAGCTGAACAGCATGACTTGTACTGACCTTTACGCCAAAACAAAAAGCAAAAGTTGACAGATGCATGCAGACATATCTTTGCTTCTTTTCGTTTCTTCTTACTTTCGGTATGAATAAACAAGTTAAGATTGATTTGAAAATGTTACATCTTATTTAATTACAGCACAGAATTCCACAATATATTACAAGATAGGTGTCAATACACCCCCCCCATCCCAACTCCTCTCCCTAATATTCACCTTGATGTACCACATTTTATTAGCCAGCAATACTTCTGGCAACCAACTGCAAATAAAATGTTAGCACAAAGAACCATTTGCTGATACTTGGATACCATAGTGGTTTATTTATCAAGGTTTTAATATTTTTCAAATTTGTTTAATTATCTACTTATCACAATGCTTCATTCTGAACAAAAACTGAAATTTGTCTGCATTGTAATCATATTCTTGCACAAAAACTTATCTGAAAACTGTATGGTTTAGTTTTCAAGATCATTTAGATTAAAACCTTCACTTGAATTAAAGTCAAAACACTTGAACCTGAGTTTGTCAAATATATGGAAGACATCCCTAAAGTTTGAATCCCTTGGTGATACCTTTTGGTATTTCTCACACAGGAAGCAATTTCAATATTTTGCTGACAATCTGATGTAAATGTGTAAACTATGCATGGCAAAACATTCAGAGTTAGAAGGAATGCAGCAGTTCTAAATTGTCTTGACAAGATGTATCACAGAAACTGGAGCCAGAGACTGTGATAAGAAATTCCTCCCACTCAAGAAGCCTCATTCTGATCATTATAGCTCCAAAAGCTTTGCAGCTTTGTCGACACAGCCAGCCAAAACCTTTAACCAAAAACAGAAATACCCATGAAAATGCTGACTCAACAGTCTGCATATGACAAGATTTGACTGCCAAAGCATTTCATGAAATTTTGTTCCACAAAGTTTTAATACTGAAAAGTAACAACACTTTGTCTCATCCTGCACATTTTTTAAACATACAGAGCACATGAAATTTTGCTAAAATCTCATTAACTTGCATATATGTATAAGCTTTAACAGTAATGCAACATATTCCTAGATAGAGAGTACCAGGAAAGTCCACATATCCCTAGTATGCCACAAAGAAAACAAATAGATAAAAGAAAATATTTTTAAACATTATTTAAAATAAAAAGTCTGATTATTTAAAAAAAAATATAATCCATATTCTTTAAATAAATGACCATATTGAGCCTGATATTACTCAACTGGATTACTAATATATTAGCTTGAGTGTGTGAAAATGTGGAGTGGAAAAAAAAGTATGGAGCACTTCACTACCACATTGTGTCTATTACCTGTTAAAAAAGCAATGTTTAAAATTTCATACAAAAATAAAGCTGGCTTGGTAGGTCAGACCAAGATTACTTTTTTTTAATTCATTTTCCCTAATCTTGTTCCTATGAGAAAAGACCTTGTCACCTCAATAAGATGATGTTATATGTCAGTTTGATATGTATTCTCCATAAAATTACTTAAATAGCTTCAACAGGATGCAAAGGTAGCCATTATGGAGTCAAGCCTTGTTGTAGGTCTAGTAGGCACTACAAAAATGTTGGAGAAATAGTAAGCATCTTAATGAGTGTGATGTCAAATACTGTTACATACTGAAAAATGAAAATGTACCCTGGTTTCAATTGCAGAAAATTTAGAATTCATTTGTCCTTGTTTTTTAAAATTATTTTTCATGGACAGACAATTTCTAGGTAAATTCTGAACAACTGGAGCATCTGGAGATTTGTGTTGATGATCGTAATTAAATTTGGAACTGTTTTTGCAATCAAATATTGGGTTTATGTGTTTTTGTTTCATTTAAAAATATAAATTTACATTATTGGTTATTAATGGCATATAATGCATAAAAATGCCATAAAATAATGCATATAGATGTACTGGTAATAATATTTTTAAAAAAACCCAAATGTTTCAGATATTTTAATATGGCAATACTATTATTAGGTACTCAGTGGCTTTATTTGCTTTTGTTAGGAGTGATAACAAGGTGTCTTGCAAAATGTTACTAGTGTGCATATCTGAACTTCCTTTTTCTGATGCATCTTGGATGCACAAACAATACTTGGATCAGTTGGGTTAAGCATAGCTTAAGGTATCTTGCCTAAATGGAACAATATAGTAAATTCATTCCCAATGTCAATGAGACACAAAACAGCAAATTCATTCCCAACATTGCCAAAGGATACAATACAGAATATTTATTCCCATGATTGCATACACTTGACCGTTTTCTATACTTTTTTTACTCATAATTTATTTTATCTACTTAGAATGTTACTTATCATATTTTTATTTTATACACCTCTTCAGCTTCAAACAATAGACCAGACAATTTAATCCTGAAAGTGTATCTTTTTAAAAATTTAAAGAAGACTGAATTCTACTGGCTATAAAGAATATCCAGGAAATCAAGATTAGGTCATTTCTTTAGTCTACCCACTCAAAGTTCAAAGCATCTCTAATGTTTTTTAGCTGTAAAAGATATCCATAAAAGCTGCTTTGGTGGACATATTGGATGTCAGATTGATAATAATTTTTTCCGGAACCAAGCAAACATCATTTAGAAGACACTGGTGAAAGTAGTGACAAGATCTTCAAGACCGCCAATGTCACAGCCATATAGGATGCATGACTAGCATTATCTTCATTAAGGACCAACTTGGTCTCACAAGAAGTCTGTAGGCAAAAAACTTATGTTGATATAGCCATCCATTTGGGAGGAGTAGAGACAACACAATTATGGCCAATTTGATGGTCAGTTTCTATCATTTTCATTTAGAATCAACTAGTCATAATAATAACTCTTTTTCTGAAAAGTCTATGTTGGCAAGACTTTATATTTTGCAGGAATAAGATCTTAACTGCCAAGGTGACCATATTGGATGTCATATCCCATGCCATTTCCATCTAGTATGAACTAGACCTGTGGTTCCTAAACTTTTTCAGAGCACTGCCATACCCCCTTGTATCCTCTGCACCCTCTACTTTACCCAACAAAAAGAGCCCCCCCCCTGGTAATCCTACTACCCCCTCCTCCAGAGTGAGGTACAGCCCCCATTGGAAACCAATAAACCAGACATTATAAAAAGTCTTCAAGTGAAATGCTTTCTAGGAAAACAAGCAATAATAAGATGAACATTGTGGTGGCCAAATTGGAAGTCAGATTGACAATATTTTCATTTTACAACCAGCTAGACATCAAGGGAAGTTGTTCAGTGAAAACCCCATTCTGATATAACCATCCTTTCAAAAAGAGTAGCAATTACAAGATTTTTAGCTTTGAAAAAAACATCCGAACACAATGTTTATATAACTTATTGTTATATAATTTGACTGAATCACAACTGAACTATTGTCACTTGTCAATCATGCTGATTAATTAACCAATCAGGAGCTTAAATTAGACACATCTCCAGGCATTACTTTTGTTTGCCATTTTCCTCTGATAAGCTGCCTGTGGCAATAATAATTTTATTATGATAAGTATTTATAAGTTTTGCAATGATGTGTCAATTTCTCATCATAATGGTGAAAATAAGCCAGTGCAAACTTTGTAATTCTGATGGTCAATATCCAGATAATATAAATGGAGAAATTATATTCCTTTCCTGAAAAAATCACAAATGATTGATGGATGAAGACTTCTTGTGGTTGCATGTACAATCAGCTGAATATGGAAACAATTGATAGCAATTACAACATGTTTGTGTACATAAAAGTATGGAGAAAACCATGTCCCATCGATGGTTTGAAGAAAACAAACCCCACAAGCTGAAATTGAAAAATATATTTAAAAATAAAGGTCTCAAGAATATGGATGAAGAACCCTTGAAGTTTCAGGCCTTGATGTATGTTGTTTTTCTTGTATAGGAAGCACTGAACTGCAGACTGCATCATTTTAAAGTTTGTAAGTTTACACGATAATATTGGCTTGTTCCCTCCCATCCAAAATTTATCCTATCTTTCAGACACTTTACTTTCTCGTTGGGATGGAGCGGGCGGGGATAAAAAAAAATGTAATAATAAAAAAATACAAAATGTAATGGTTTCAGTAATTATTATCCAATATGTTAAGCATGCATTTACATGTTTTCATCAACAAACATCACTGATAAAAATTACATCTGACAAACAGTATAACTTTAAAATTAATATGTACAACAATATACTTCTAAACAATAATTATTTATGATTTAGTTATAAAGTTTTAATTCATTTTCTTTAAAGGCAACTTAAACTGTTTATAAGCCAGATAAAATTAATAAGGATAAGATTATATACTTTTTATATTCTTTGGAGCTAATTTCCTTTAACATTAACAAGTTCTCAAGCAGCTTTAAAATCTAACAATTTCATTGCTTACTGAAATATAACACTTAGATTACTACTATATGAACTTGAATTACAAATACAAATATTGTCCACTGCAGTATAACTTATGCAACTTTGTAATTTTACATTTGTAAGAATAATAAAATCATTTTGAACAACAAATCACTTAAACTGAAACATATTTCCTTGCCAAATACTGCAAAAAGTTTGTCTGAGGTTAATAGGTGGTCATATTACATGATTACATCTATCATCTGTGTAAGGTCAACTGCATAGATTATCTGGCATTTAATCCTATCACAACATGGCTAACCATATATGTGGGCAAGTTGGGTGGGGAGCATTGGCCTGCCATCACCACCTGGATTCAACCTTTAAACATGTTTTGGCCTACATCAGTAAAATTTAATAGTGGACCACTACCTATCTGCCATTTCTCCCTGAAAATAATTTTGCAGGCACCATGTGCAGTACTTCTATATAGGTTGTTTACCTGCATGATCTTTTAGACAATAGATCTATCTGCCTTGATTAGATGGTGAAGATATAAATGAAAATAAATCTATTCCCATTTTGTAAAACATGTATGTTAACATCTTAAAACACAGTTACTCTATACAGTTATCATCTACTTTTCTTTATCTTTCAGTTTTACAATTTCATGAGACACACTACCTAAAACAAAACAAATACTCAATATTTGTGAAAAATTGAAGAGCTTAAGAGAAATTATTACTCTGTAATAATCCTGCAGAAAACACAAAGGATACAAAAATAAATTGTTTTGAGTTTAAATTTGTGCTAAATGCCAGATATAGTGTGATTTTTCAGATAAATTGGTCTATATAAAGTTGAGGTTACCTGGTACACACTATATGTACATATCTGCCATGATCATTTCAGGATACCCTGACCTAAGTTATGACAAATTAGCAATGCAAACCTACAGCAAGGAACCATCACCAACACTGATGCTATTTGCTAATAGGAATTTGCAGGGAATTTAGAAGGAATCCATTTCCTCCTTCCTTTTATGAGGAGAATTTAAATTATCTCAGATATCCTTGTGAAACCACAATATACAATTTTAGCAAAAAACCACTTTTCTTACATGATCTTTGAGTTTGAACCCATTTTCAGGATAGAATATCATTAAGCTCATCTCTGACACTGTCAATCTATATCAAACATTTGTTATTACCTTTAACTCTGAACTTGACATCTTGAATAGAAAATCACCAAACTCATCTCAGGAACTGTCAATGTATACCAAAAAGTTTGTTTTCATCCATAATTAATATTTTTTAAAAAGAAAAAGATAACATGTTACTAAACTTCAATCATTAAATGTTTTCATCAGATATATCCATAAAATGGAGTTGAGAAAATCTATCACATACTTGTTGATGTTAATATGCTCATAAACCAACACAGAGTTGGAATCAAGAAATTTGACCATGAAATACTAGTGCTGAGACCAATTTCAACATGTCAAGCCTGGTCCAAATTCATTTGTATATGTAAAATTCCATGTGTTCATAAGCTGATTGAGGTACAAAAAAATTCCAGCAGTGACCTTTGACTGACTAGAAATGGTCTTTAAACTTGTTCACAGCAGTAAAGCCATGTTGGTGTTTAGATCTGTACCACTGTCAATCAAGACCAAACTACAAGTCTTATAAAGTCTTAAAGTCTTTTGTATTATCCCAAATAGATACATGTGATGTGTCGAATTTTGAAAACTCTTAGAAGTATTGATTAAATGAATTGTACCAAAGTTAACTTAAAGTAGAATAGTCTAGAGACAGTTATATGATTATTTTCATTTCATCTCTGAACATCAGAGTCACCTGCTATGGTACAAGGGTTTTGGCATAACACTCTTCCCAAAATCAATCAGTTAAAATGGGAAGCATGTCAATAATTGATTGTTCAAAGGAATGTTAATTTCGACATGACTAGCTGTCTGACAATCAAAAATTCTACTTAGATTTAGGAAACAGTCGATTTGGATTGGTTAATGGAAACTTAAGGGTGTAACTCTGTAAGGAATTAAGGGTTTTGCTTTGGATAAATTCTTCAGTCTTCAATCTTTCTTGCGAGAAGTCAGAAGGGACTCCGGGCTAACGTAAAAAGTATGTTTTTTCCCCGTTATTGAGTAAGGGGCTAGATAGTTGTCTCAGATAGGAGATAGACTATGAAGTTGGAGGTTCGTGGAAACAAATAAGAAACGGCAAAGGAAACAGCTTCCAGAAATTTCCTGTGCAAATTTCAAATACTTTCGCCAGGAGAATTCCCCAGCCAGAGTCCAGGTCTCTAGGAGTCTAGGTCTAGAGACATCATCAAATCAAGTTTCGACTGACTGGCAAGAATCCAACTCCAGACAACTAGACAAAGGTTGGCAATGCAAGGACAGAATGGAAGATTCCATGTCTGGATAATATAGGTGATGATGTTATTCATCAATGAACTCAAAGGAACTTGTAGGCTATGACCAAACTGAATTACTTCTGTCACTGACAAGTAATCTAATGTGAAAATTTGTATTGTTTTTATTTGAGTACATGTTAGTACATTTTTTTCTTCTTTTGTAACAAAGAAATTGATTTCTTCCATTTGAAATTCTGTTGTCGAATTGATTAAATTTTATATTTGTTCATTAAAAGGGGGCTCGTTGTGTTTATTTCTTCAATATACTTGTTCAGAGATCTGCATTCTTCTTTCTATCCAGCCACATTGGGGAGGTCATTCCCTAGCAACGAACTAGTGGAAGAGGTTGGCATATTTTTAAATGCCACCAATTTATCACAAAAATGCCACCTGTTCAGTAGACAAACTAATAAGATTTTCAAGACCTTGGCTGTCAGATCAATATTTTTTTTCATTTACCACCAGCTATATATTATTAAGAAATCCTTTAGTGAAAATCCAACATTAATATGAGCATTTATTTATGAGTAGTGATTACAAAACTAGATATTCAAAAAGTATCATTATAATTGTGTAAAAACTAAATCTCCAGATTAAACTGTATGGTAAATTTTATATCCTTTATCCATGTAGTTTAGAAAGGGTAGCAATCAATAATGACTTGTAACAGATACCCAATAAGTAAAAGAACTATTGTAGTGAGGAGTTAAATTTCTTGATTAACGAGAAAAAGTGAATTTCATGTGTAAAATATGAATAAGTGAAAACCTTTAGGAATCAAGCATTACTCTGTAAAGCCACTAATCTAAAACTCTCTCATCAGTAAATAAAAATCAGTGTTGGATATTTCCTTACAGTATAGGTCATTAGCTTTTTATTTTTATAAGATAAAAAAGCATGAGAAAATATTTTATTTTTCCCCTCATGCACTGTGTGTGCTTCAAAAATGAGGCAACAACATGTAACACCATGATGCTCATTGCCTTTATCTGACAGCATGTTTAACCTTAGTGGTACACGTAGCTGATGTCACACCTGTTCTCATCAAGGATTTTTAGACAATATTGTAATCTTCAGGGTCATTAACCCATCAGGAGTTCTTAAAAACAAGACTCAAAACACATGTCAAATCTTAGTGCAGTGCTAGAACCCTTTCCAAACAAAAAGGGTAGTCTTGAAGTAGACAACTTAAGTCCATCTTAATCATATTTTGTCAAATCACAGCAGCTGAACAGTTTTCCATGTTAGAGTAATACCTACTATGGTACAAGCTGGCTTCCCACTGTGATTTAGGTCAGGACCTAACACATATGTGCACTTTACACTTCACCTTTCACATAGTTTTTATTTTGCTGACTGGCAACTTTTAAAGTTGCCATTTCAATGATGATGATGAAATATTGACTCTCCTTTTGCAAACAAGAATCTTAGTGTACATTATATAAAAGGATGAGAAACAAAATGTAGTAACCCTATGAACATTTATCAAATGAACCAAAACTCTAAAAGCTATAGGGATATTTCTAATTTGCTGCATGCAAATTTTTTAAAAAGAACATTCAGCGCAGAATTTGAATCTTAGGGCTGAAAGTCTTATACATGATCTGGAAAAATAAATCAGTAAACATGATTATTGATCCATTATGACAAATTACTACATACTTAACTTATTTACCAAATGTTTATACAAAGGGCCTAGAAAAATAAAAGTATATAAAATCCCAATAAAAAGAATAAACTGTGATTTATGTGCATTCATGTAAAATGATTTTCCTTTGTAACATTTAGAGCTTGCTTGACCTAATTAAACATTATATTTGCAGTGAAATATACAATTATGGCTACTTTCATCTCTGTGAATCTGACTGTAAGAAAAAGCCCACCATTCACGCCAATTACACAATGTATTTATCTGTCACTTACAGATGATGGCCTAGTGATTAGAGTGACAGCTTTGGATGTGAGAGGTCATGGATTCGAATCCCAGCAAATCATACCAAATACTTAAAAAATTGGTACTAACAGCATCCTCTCTAGGCACTCAGTATTAGTGTTAGGACTGATCAGCTTGGTGTTGGAATTATGTAACTGGGTGGGACACCATGCTACATGTCTGCAGCATGATGTCCCACTGCTATACACCACTACAAACTGCCACAGTGCAGTCATTGTAGCAATCTGACTGAAAAAATGTTAAAGCTATGTTAAAAATCCAAATCACACACACACACACACACACACACACACAAACACATCATACACTTTCAAAATAAAACAAAATAAAAACACACAGATGATTTTTACAAAAGCCATTAACAATGTGTGCATCACAAAGGATCCTGGTCATTACAAATGGATCTGAAGGGCCTTAAAGAGAGCAACATGTATTTGAAAACTCAAGTTCCCACAGAGGTCCCACAATCCGATGCAGTTAGGTCCCTAATGAACAAAAAAAAAACTGAAACATACAAACTACAAATAAATAAATAAATATTTTTGTTTGAATTTAGCACCAATTCAACTTTTGATTTTAATATTTCTCTTTTTTTTCAATGTTGTTGTTCAATTATATTTTTATCCCACAGAGAGAGAGAGAGAGAGAGAGAGAGAGAGAGAGAGAGAGAGAGAGAGAGAGAGAGAGAGAGAGAGAGAGAGAGAGAGAGAGAGAGAGATTGATCAGAGCACCAAGCAACACTTGCTGTTGACACCACTTCCCCTGTCCCAGCCCCATGCTGCCTATTGGAGATGCTGGTGTAATTTGATAGCCACCCCCACTTTCCCATGCTTCTCAAACTACACATTGGGATTTCAATTCATGTGGTTTGTACCAAATGTGCTTGCTTGCAAACATACCTGTAGATCATTTGTTGTATTCACCCATATATAATGTGCAGAATTTAAATGAAAACTCTGATCTACCATAACATGATAACCTGATCTGACTAATCTTATAGCTGATCTGGGTTTAACCTGTTCACAGAATGATATGCATTATATATATAAATACATAGGTATGTATGTATGTATGTATGTATGTATGTATGTATGTATGTATGTATGTATGTATGTATGTATGTATGTATGTATGTATGTATGTATGTATATATTAATATATATATATATATATATATATATATATATATAAATATTTATATATATATATATATATATATATATATATATATATATATATATATATGCCTGAAAAAAGATGCTCCTGTATCAAAATGCTAAGATTTTACTGTCATGACTAAGAAGATAAATATTCTACTTAGTGACTTTAACTTTAAATGCCACATCAGTTTGGGGAGTGTTTAGGATTGTTTTAATTAAATTCAGGTCATCAGTTTAACCTCAAAATAAATATTTTTACTTTACTAAAGGAAAAAAAAAACACTTATAAATATTATGTTACTGTGGTTCAAATTTTTTTTTACCATTTTCAGGTGAAAGAAAAAATTATACCAATGTTCAAATGAAAATGCTAGCCATCACATCACTCCTGTGAAAATTAAATGGTCAGCCTCCAAGCAATTACAGGCAAATAATGTTGCTTAATTACTCTATACCCTATTCTATATATATATATATATATATATATATATATATATATATATATATATATATATATATATATATATATATATATATAGACACACACATTGCAAAGATTGTTTATTATATTCTTGGATACAATATTTTCTTCTTTTGAACATCTGACTTTTTCCAGCCAAAATCCAAATTGCTATGTATTTTAAATGTATTGATTTTATATGTTCTGTTATAATATTCCTTTATTACATTTAATTGGTTTATTACATTTAATCTGATTTGTGTAGTCATTTTAATAGCAAATGTGTAAAACCAAGGGAACAGGTAACAAAAGGCCAAGCACAAAACTCACATGTCATTCATAATCAGTAAATAGGCCTAACAAAGATGCTAGGTAAAAATAGCAGGATAGATCAGTCCTAATTCATAATTAGTACATTGTCCAAAGTTCAATATAATTTAATCATGAAAAGACATGTTTCTGTTTTGTTCTTTTTGACTTAATAATTTAGTATTATCCTTTAGCTGTATAGTTCTACAACTATATGTAGACTAACTGTTAACGCTGGAAGTAAATCTCATGTGCTCATCTTGAATTTTGACTTTTGTGAAGATAACTCAAAAATTTTCACTAAAAAAAAGAACAAATTTCTCTATAGACACCAAATAAAAAATATCAGGAACAGCCAAGTACAAATATCCTTTAATCTAAAGATATCTCACAAGTTTTGCCCCATCCCCTTCCCAAAACAATAAAATAAAAATTGACAGTGAAATAATTGTTTCTTTTGCAAATAATATGACTTATCATGCATGACCTGATGTTTCTGTAGACAGAATTGCAAAGTGTCTTCTTCAGGCAAGGTTTAATGATCAAACAGTATGAGTGATAGTAATGCTGCTGTTGATGATATTCCCCTGATACAGTGTTTGATACTCAATTTGGTCTGGTATTTAGGGTATATATTTATTGGATTATATTAATTCTGACACTGACACTGTCAATGCTGTGATACCAACAATTGAAATGTAAATTTGTTACACTATGATCAAATAAGTTGTGAAATTAGTGATCACCTGGAAGGAATAGTTATTTAAAGAAAAAAAAAATTCATATAAAAGTGATTCTTATGATTCTCCAGCTGGTACATGTACATGTTGACACTTTCATTTGATGGTAAAACTTATTGGTTTATCATTTTATTTTTCTTTATGATAATATGTATTTATACAAATATTTCAAATATTTTATTACCATGACATACACAATCTGACATCAATCTGTACATGGATAAATTAATTACTATATGCCCATCATCATTATAAGACATACAAAAGTACACAAAAATTCTGAACAAAGAATCTATGAATTTGGATATAATGTTTCTTGGTCATAACATTATCTAGTCCCCTGAGAAAACACACACACACACACACACACACACACACACACACACACATAGTACTGCCTGTAAAAAGATGTTTTGTAACCTGATATTCATTCCGAAATTCCCATGCCACTACATCAACAAACTCAGTTTTGAAGTTGGTTGATTAATAGGTTATATAAGAATAATGACTTTAAACTAATTGATAAAATTGATCACATAATGTGATTTAAACTGTCTTAGAACATCGATAAAGCAATGCTGTCTGCACATAAATATTTTCCACAACCTGTAAGCAAAGACATTTTAAACATCATTTTCATTGCCTTTCATAACTGCTTTCACATAACAAAGAGTAAATAATTCCTATAGACTCCTTCACTAATTTCGCTGGTTTCCAAATAAAATCATTGAGACTGTAAATTGTACATTTACATAACTCTGAGATCAAAAGCTAAGATTATGATAATGATGAAAATCATGGCAATGATAAGTGATAATAATCATCATCATCATCATAATCATCATAACTGCAATCATAATAAATATGATAATGATATTTATATAAAGATAATGGATCAATATAATTGTTCATAGGAATGATATATTCCATCTCAGTGCACCAGTATACGAAAGGTATATGGTCAATGTTTGTCCCATACTGAAATTTACAATATACCAACCACAAAGAGGGTGTTGGGAGGCCCAGGATTTTATATGTTCTGCCCCATCTTTTGTTAGAAAACAAAATTAATTTTGTGCCCCTTGTCGGCTTGTTCGTAACACCACCTGCCCTTTTAAAATAATGAAGCAAAATTAAGCAACAAACTATTTTTCAGCTTTGAGGAAAGTCCCCAGCCTCAAACCCCAGTAATTATTAAATGTTCCTCTTACATGCTGGTTGATATGTCACAGCCCCTCCCACTAAAGAGCAGTAAAGATCAGCTTGGATTACTAATGACACACTTTCCAGAACAGTCTGTCAACAGCTCATCAGTCAAATCAGGCTTTATGAATGAAACTAAGTCTGTTCCAGATATTCATTCATAAAAAACCTACAGATCTGATACAGACTCTGGTAAGGAGTTTCCATTCATTAGAGAGAAGCCAGGCTGCAATCAGGGTTGCTGAAGGCAACTTGCTACAAGTGATGATGGATTGGCCATGCAGCAGTCTTACTGGAGACCACCCTTTAAATAAGTCTGTCTTGGAAAATTACTGTATTTCTTTTTCATGTCTCAGCAATCTGTGTAGAAAGCCTTTGATGTTGAACTAGAACATAACAAAGAACATTAAAATATAAGCTGTTTTTATGTTAAAATTGTTTTCCATTCTGGTTATTATTAACTTGTCCCATGCATCACTGCTGCATGCAGGCTCATCAAAGCATAAGAAATATTTCACTTTTCTTTCAAGTTAGTGATTGATTGGTTCAGAGATGAATTGGTGTACAATGGCATATCAACACATAAAAGACTATTAAGTGACAGGCAATGGGAATAAAGTGTTTTGCCCATAGACAAGCCACAATAGTCAGGCTAGGTCTGGATTCAAAATGTGTCCCACTGATTATAAATGAATCCTTTTAAAATTAGGTTTCATCCTTGTATGGTAAGGGTATATAACATATTCTGTACAATTAGTTTTAAAATTCAAATGTCATAAATTAAAACTGCAATACCTAGCATCTTCAGAGTATAAACATATCAAATAAATATGGCTACAGAATAGTGCTTGCAAATGGACAATTTAATTCTTTTATTTTATAAGTCTGCTAGAACCTGAAAAACTAGAAGTACTGTACTATGGGCCCAAATTTTTATTTAAAATTTTCAGTTGTTCTGTATTTTCCTGAGTAGAAAAGGGAAAATGTTTAATAACCATCTGAGTGATGCTTGTGATGCAACTTATTATTTAACTTATCCTATTTCAGACTAGTTATAGACCGTTCAATTATTTGACTTATCCAATTTTTGCTGTATATAAAAAAAGTTTCCGCTATAAAGAAAGAAAAAGAGAAATAAAGAAATAGATGTTAAAAAAGATTGATTCTACAGTTTAGATTCTTATGACACAGCAACACATATAGGTTATTATGTGCCTCCGAAATATGAGTCAAATGCCTTGCAGAAAGACAAACAGCAGTAGTTGTCTGGACTGGTAGGATTGAAACCTGCACCTTTTCACTTCTTACATGCACGACACATAGAAATCATTTTACATCCCCTATCCACAGGGGGCTGATGGTTGGACAAATGTGCCTTGAGTGAGATAAAAATGAAATGACTAATGTCAAATTACATTTACTTTGGATAACTTCAAAGAAAATGCATGCAAACTGACATTAAAACAGAATCATAGTATTTAGACAATCTTGCACCATTCGCACAATCAGCTGAAACATTCTAAAACCATTGAAAGTGATTACACATAATATAATACATGTAATATTTTCATTTCATGTTTCACTCCGACAGATATTAACAAATATGGCACTTGAACATTAAAGACCTCCAACAGTGAAACTTCAAAAGTAATGCCATTTCATGTGACTGAAGCACACGACAAAGCAGAATTAGGTCTTAATTTGCTGACATTGCAATAGATACCAATACTTGTTTCGAACATTTCACTCAAACAAGTCATGTCAGAATATTCCAATTTACTCTAAGACATATTTTGCCAGCTTCTTACACATCTTGCTAAAAACCTCACATTTATCCCTAGTCACAGAATGATACATGGAAGACATGGAAATCCACAAAGAAGTATCACTTACATTATTAACCTTTTGTAATTCATACAGCTATATAATTTATCCTGCAATGCAGTATAACCTATCTTGAAAGACAAACCCTTCTGCCCAAAAATTATGGTCTCTCAAGACAGGTGGTCTCCTATCAGGGGTTGTAAGACTATATAATCAATAAATTGGTGCACTGAGAATAATGTCTCTCAGGACAGGTGGTCTCACATAAGAGTGGTCTTTTTAAGACTGGTTTTACTGTATTTTCAAACATCTGAGACAAGTTAAAAACAAATATTATGTGGCAGATTTGGGAGTTTTAAGGATTAAAAATTTAAATTTTGTTCATGAAATGAAAAATCAATTTTGTTTTATCCATACATTTTATGTAACAATTATGAAAGATTCATGTAGCATAATGTTGAATCTTCTACACATGCAATCAGTGTCTTCTGATATTTTGTAGTCAACATTATCTTTGTTAGACTACAGTAAAATTTCTTTTTTTAATTAGCCCCTAAACTTAAAAATGTTTCATGTCATCTCATATTGTACCATAATTAATTGCAGATTGGCATAATTTACATAAGTTTGAAAGGTCTTCACATTATAATACTCCTGGCAAGTTATGTAAAGCTCTATTCTATTTGGGTTTTTCTCCCTTGGGAATGGTGACCATATTTGAAAACAGATCAGCATCATTTGTATAAAATTGAAAGTTTTTCATGCTAGGAAGTTCTGTCAAATTTGATTAAATTATGTGCAGCAATTTGGAGAGAAAAAAAAGTCAATTAAATGTCTGTTTTTAGTACTGTTGGTAATATTTGCTAATGGATCAGCATCATATTTAAATAAATCTGAAAGTCTTTTATAGAGCATGCTCTGTTCCAAGTTCAATTAAAATTGGTCACTCAGTTTTTGATTAAAGCTGTCTGAAAAAAAGGTGGAAGCATTTCCTCCCAACTATTGGGGTGGTGGTCAGTCAAAACTGTTTTCTGACTGGTTTTGTTAGCACTGTAACTCATCAGAAGGGAAATTATGGGTTGATACACTGGTTCATCAGATTTCTGTGTTTTGTCAGCATATGGTTTATATACCCCCAGCAGTTGGTGCAATCACTTTTTAGTCATATTAAATAGAAGTAGCTGGTTGGCAATATGCTGTGACATCAAAAACAAAGATTATTCTGTCAAGAAGTATTTCAGTGAAAACCCCAAACAGATATCATTAATTCAGGAGATATTGTGATAACAAGATTTTCAAGATGGCCACTGTGGCAGACATCATGAATAAATGAATGGCACCATTAGGGCCAAACAGGCATCATAAGAAGTTGTTTAATTAAAAAACCATAATGATACAACTATCCATTCATGAAGACTAGTGACAGCAATATTTCTTGAAAGCCAGCATTGTGGCTACATTGGGCATCACACTGACACCATTTTAATCCTGGAACATCTACAGCTACAAAAGAAGTCTTCTGGTGAAAATACAATGGCAACATAACTTTTTATTCAGGAGTATTAGCAACACCAAGATTTTCAAGATAACACTTGTGGCTGCTATATCAGACATTAGCTTGACACTATTTTCATTTAAGACCAACTGGTCATCATAGGAATTCTTCTGGTGAAAACCCCATGGTTCCTCCAAAGTAGCAATAACAAGATTTTCAAGACAGCTATTGTTGTGGCCCTTTTTGGACTTGAGATCAGTACCATTTTAATTTAGGACCAAGCAGACATCATCAGAAGTCTTCTGGTATAAACCCTGTGTCAATATGGCCTTCTATTCAAGAGAAGCAGGAATAAATATTTTCCAAAATGGTTGCTATGGTAGTCATACTTGACATCAAATCTGCACCATTTTCATTTTGGACCAAGTGGACATTAAAAAAAGTCCTTTAGTGAATATGCCATGTCAATTTGGCTTTTCATCAAAATGGAGCAGTGGCCATCTTGGACATCAGATCAATGCCTTGTTCATTTAGGAACAACTAAAACATCATAAGAAGTCATTGAAAACCCCATGCTGACATGACCATCCATTGAAGAGTAGAGATAAGAGCTTTGACTGGGTATCTGAATAACACTATTTTCATTTAAAACCAACTAGACCATTAGTGTGTGTGTGTGTGTGTGTGTGTGTCTGTGTAATGTTCATACCAATCCTCCAAGTAGGTTAGGAGAAATAGAGTTAACAACCTTGTGCTACCAGAAGAATGGATGATGGGCAACACATTAGAGACCATCCCATAAAATCTTCTGGTCTTTGACCAGTAGGAGCTGAAAAAGGAATTGCTGATGGATGACAGATGAATGCTGAATGATACAGCAAACATGGTGGAAGAAGGGCCCAACCATATTCTCATAATGTCCATAATTACAGCCAGGTGAGCACACCTTATCTCTGGCTGAAAGTTTATACTTTTGAATGTGTTCTACCATGAGCAAGGTACATAATAATGTCAAGGTTTACCCTTATGAAAGTATGCATGAGTCTGGAATGTGTGTTATATGTGAGTGACATAATTAAGGGTCTCGTGTTTACAGGAGCCAAAAAAGTTTGTTTACTGTTAGCCCTATAAAGGGTTAGAAAATCTACCATCTTTTTCATGATCTCAAGTTTAAAATTATTTCACATTTGCAGATGCCAGCAGTAAGTCTGTGCTCTGCAGAGGTTTTCAAAACATGCATCTTATGAGTGTACACATAGTCTCTGGCAGAAAGTACTTTCCAAAGCCATGAAGTGCCAATGAAAAACTAGCTATCGTTAATGCGTGTAATCACCGACCACACAATATAGTTCAGGGGAAGATATTCAAAATATCTGTGCTAAATTAAACCCATTGAACAAAGTAGCACAAAAATCAACAATTTCCAAGTGCATTTCTATCTGCTATGCAATTATATACAAGTAGAAACTTTTTCGATGACTTGCCTGTTTGGCACATTGAGATCCCTGTGAAACTATGATATTAATTTCAATTCTCTGATTATTAATAGACAGAACAGATTACTTTTTCAATTGTCTTATATTGCTGTGTTCTTCACAATGACAGACACAATCTATAGTTGTATACTCTAGGGCACTTTATGAAATCTTTCATTTAGAAGAAAATGGGTCACTGTTAGGCAGCTTTCTTATGTGAAGAACTGAGATGGACTACCTCAATAGCCCATTTCATACCGGATTTAACCGAGTTGCTCTGTAATTATCAGAAAAACCTCCCGAGTCACTTTATACTCCAGCCAATCAAATGCTGGTAGGCATCTGTACATAACAAAATGGCATACATTGTTGTTTTGACGTATCAGATTAAAACAAATTAAGAAATGCCCGCTACCTGCCTGCTAAATGCCTGGGACTTCTGCAGCTTTACCGTCAAAAAATATTCCAGGTTTGTTATACTGCGGATTATTACGAAAAATTCCTTTTATTGGTAAACGAAACTCGATTTATGAAATATGGTGTTATGGTAAATAAAGGGATTAAATTTTTAACATCGACACCATTTCCATACTTGCATGTACATGTCCAGATGTAAACAGATCATAGCTACTCTCTCGTATGGCTATAAAATCCAGAAAACAAGACAGGATGGTTCCAATATTAAATTTTGTCAATATCTGTGGCATCATCGCATTTTTCAACTCGATAAACGAAGCTGAAGTAGTTGGAACAGTTGATGCTAATGCTGATGCATCCGCCTTGTTCTGACCGCTAGTCTGGTCCCCCTGCTTAGTATGCTCCCTACGATGCACTCCGATATACTAAACTAGGGAGCATACTAAGCAGGGGACCAGACTATTTGACTACCAGCTATCGATTGGATATTGGGGTCAGTTGACCACCCGCCATGTGATCAAAATTCCGAGCAAATTACGAAGTTCGCCAAAGTCTCCATGAAATGGTCTATCAAGCACATGCTATTCAGCTGAAAGTTGTTAGTGTTTATATAAAAACTTCTGAAAAATAAGTTACTATCAACTAATGCCATCCATAACTTGTGGCACACTCATACAATAGTTGTGACAAAATTATCAGGCAGGTCTTAAACTACAGTTAGCAACTGGAAGCAATGGTTATTTCACTAATTGCAAAGCAATTCTTATGTACATGTAGTTGTCAGACAATGTCCAATATGGAAGTGGAAAAACTTAAATAAATCACTTTTCAAGCCCCCCTCCCCTTTCAATAAATGTATTTCTGGTTAGGCAACTGTCGCTGTTTTTCATTGCTGACCTCCAGCATGATTTACGCCCAGGGTAAAAACACATAATATCCAATATTATGCACCTAATTATTTCACAAATCTGAAATTTGTTTGTGCATCTAACAGAGCTGATATAGCCCAGTACTTAAAGCGTTTAGCAGATCACACACACACACACACACACACACACACACATATATATATATATATATATATATATATATATATATATATATATATATATATATATATATATATATATATATATATATATATATATATATTTAAATAAAAATAATAAATAATTTTAAACAAATCAAATTCCAGAAATGATCTGTGCATCAAATTGAGCTTGTTTAGCCCAGTACTTGAAGCACATAGTACATTACAAATACTAATCATTATAATGTATAAAATCTTTATTTACAGAAATATACATACCTACCCTAATTTTAAAACCAGTGCAATAGGAAAAACATTTATTTTAGCCTTATATATATATATATATATATATATATATATATATATATATATATATATATATATATATATATATATATAAACAGAATTATATTCTAACAAATGTTTTTCATTTGTAAAGTTGTTTACAAAAATGAAAAAAGTATTTTCTTATAAAACTGAAATCAAGCTCCATCTCAAAATGACAGAAGTATGAACATAAAAGGTGAAACAAAAACAATGTAACTTTGCAAATTTAAGAATGAAAATGTCATTATTAATAAAGTCAAATTAGCAGTGAATGTTTTAATTGGAGATCATCATTTCAGTTGGGCATAGAATAAATTCTTTAATGGTTAAAAAAAACCACAGATTAACAATTTTTTGGAATTAGTTTTCCATTTCTGACCAAAGCTATTAACCTGGATTTCCACTTTGCAATGGCTTAACCTGGCAGTGTTGTTCATTAGATTGGAAGCTGTCACTATCCCAGAGGGATTTAAGTAAGCTCAGCACAGCATGGCACCTAACCTTACAGTACTTGTAGGAATGTCAGTGGTGTTTAACATGTGTTTTATTGGCATGAAAATTACCTTTTCAGCTCAGAATCTCAAGTAGAGCTGGATTATTACACCTCACTCAAATGTACAAGGTGAAAGTGGAAATAAAAAGACTCCAACCCTATCTGACATAACCATGCCACTTTTTTTTAACTTAATCTAGTCTAAAGACCACTTGCACTAAATTTATGCCAAAATTATTGATTTCTATATAATTAAAAAAATAAACTGTTGAACAATAAAACGTTGCTGAACAACTAATTAAATATTATAAACATGTTCCATGTTTAATATCCCTCTATGTTGGTAACCACTCTGGTGGCCTTGTGGTTAGAGCATCCATCTTGGATGTGGAAGGTCAAAGGTTCAAAACTTGGCCAAGTCATACAAAAGTAGAAAAAAAAATAGGTAATAGCAGCTACCTTGCTTGGCACTCAACATTAAGAGTTTAGTGTTAGGACTGGTTGGCCTAGTGTCAGGATAAAGTGACTGGGTGGGACATCATGCTTCATGTCTGTGGCTTGATGCCCTAGTGCTAGACATCCCAATAAACTGTCACACTATAGACATCAAAGCAATATGATTGACAGTTATTTTAAGCTTTGTTAAAAATACCCCCCCACCAACAAAAACTTTCTATGTTGGAACAAATAGGACATTGTTTGTATCGATGATGATTATCTTTGGATTGGAAACTTACTTTTCCAGAAATCATAATTTTCTTATTAAATTTACCAAGACCATAAATTTGTACTTCAAATCTAGTAGTTTCCTTTTTATCCACAATGATTTGTTAAGGAAGTCTAGAACAAATGTTAGTGTGCTAGACTCAAACCAATCAATTATTCAATGACCTTGACCTTTGCTATTCTTACTTGATCTCAGAACCAACAGACTTCTTAAGACCATACCTTAAGTGCAAGCCTTCCACAAACTTTGGTCATAATATGTGGTCCAAACATAAAGTTATTACACACAAAAAAAACATTTTTTTCTTTCAGTCAAAGTTGATAGTCTACTTTTCAATCCCCAAATGTACAGGCTTCTGTATTATTCAAAGTGTAAGCCATTCAAAAAGTCAGTGATGAAGAACAAATGTCATTGTCAAAAACCATTTTTCTTCTCTGTCATAGTGACATTGATTTCTGACCTTTTGATCCCAAAATAGACAGCCTTCTTAATCTCAAATGCAAGCTATTTACAAAATTTTGCAATGTTGGTTTTTTTTATTATGCATAAATGAACTAGGAGTGGATGGACAGATGGAAGGAAGTACGCAAAAACAACATCACATCATAATATGTTGTACACATCATGAGCATGTAACAAAAATGAATGACAAATGCTTGCACAACATTTTCCAATATCCATAAATTTTACATATACAATATTTTACACAATTACATTTTACAATTTTTGTACAAAATAAATGGGAAACTACAGCTATTAGCAATGGGTGCATCACAAAGGGCACTCCTTACTACAATTTGTTTGACAGGGCTTAAATGAGAGAACCTTGCATTAGAAAATTAAAGTAAGATGCATGGACATTCAAGGGCCATAATTCCAGTAAATGATATAGAAATCCAATTAATACAAAGATGAATCAACATAAAGGTGCTTTATAAATGTGGTTGAAATCCAACAATCTATGGTGAATTTATGCTGTGGAAACTAAAGTTAGGCAGAAGGGGTAAAAGTACTTTTAAATCTTCATGTGGAATGCTGGAAATAGTCATTCAAGGTCTCATCACAAAACTGCATGCCAAATCTGATTTCATCCAACAAAACAGTCCTTATTAACATGGGTGTAAACATTAATGTGATACACTGTCTATCCTCTGGAAGAGTCTTGATTTCAATACAACAATGTAAATACCTGACAGGAGAGCATCTCATAGTATTATCACACTAGTATAAAGAAATTTAAAAATTGACACAGGCCCGCTGCATCAATATTGTTCTCTAGATACTGGGAAAAAATGCTACTGTGTATTGACGAATACAATGTAAATTAATCTCTCTTCAAAACCAATAAATAACACAATTTCACAAAAGAAGCTTAATCTTGTACATCTAATTAGTATAAGGCAGGTTCTATAAGCATAATTTTACATTTATTTAGCGTAAATGGTAACTGAAAATAGACCAAGTGATTGGAATGGTCAATACAACTGGTCACATATACGATCACATTTATTCATATATAGTCTAATTTTTGCTTCCACTGTGTTGGCCTCCATGATTATGATGAACTTTTTGTGCTGAGCAGCCAATATATTTTTTACAATGACATGAAATTATATTAACAAAAAAGCTGACAAATAAGGCTAGTGTATGGGAACAAATCCACCCTACTTTGTTGTTTATATCCATGACTTTAGATATACATGTTCCTAACTTTTCTTCAGTACCAATGAAAATAAACTGAGTTTTGTGTATTCTCATTTATTCCCAATATTGTAATATATTATTATTTTTACTGTTATTATTATTATTATTATTATTATTTATGATGAAGATTATGATGATGATAATGTAACTATATCACAATATATATGTACATGTGTTCGATATTTTCTGAGTACCTTCTATTAGATTTGGTCCAAATTCCCTATGTACAGATTTTATTACAACTTCACCATGTGCACAGATGTGGACATACTGATGCTTGTGTTTTACATTCACCATACAGTATGTTAATAATTTGCATATTGTGTGAAATACAGACATAATCATGACCTAAATGGTTGTATTTTACATTTCACTTGCGTCATGCATGGATTTAAGGTAGGGACACACAGGCATGTTGGTAAACCACGATCACACCAATATAAGTTAGGTGGCTGATTTATTTGGCTAATTGTACCACTTGTATACATATCTTTTGGGATGTACAAATCCCTGCTTCCAAGAAAACAAAGTACAAATCCCTGCTTGTAAGAATGTAAAGCTATCTTTTGACATTTGGTTTTAGTTGCTACATTGATTTTTTTCTGTCACAAAAAAACCCCTGTTTGGTTGCATTCTATGAAAATGAACTTACCCATATTAAAATCTAATTACTGTGACCCTATTTTTCCACCTTGTGGAACATTTGTGTTTTCATGATTTGTTCAATGAACCATTATTATCTCAGATGCATTTTTACATAAACTTATCAGACATTATTCATGGTCATCTTCAAAATATTTCAAAATCATGATAGTTCAAGACCTTGTTCATGGCCATCTTCATGATAGTTCATGACCTTATTCATGGCCATCTTCAAAATAGTTCATGGCCATGATAGCTCAAGACCATGCTCAAGGCCATCTTCATGATAGTTCATGACCTTATTCATGGCCATCTTCATGATAGCTCAAGACCTTGTTCAAGGCCATCTTCATGATAGTTCATGACCTTATTCATGGCCGTCTTCATGATAGTTCATGACCTTAATCATGTCCATCTTCATGATAGTTCAAGACCTTGTTCATGGCCATCATGATAGTTCATGACCTTGTTCATGGTCATCTTCATGCTAGTTCATGACCTTATTCATGGCCATCTTCATAATAGTTCAAGACCTTGTTCATGGACGTCTTCATGATAGTTCATGACCTTATTCATGGCCATCTTCATGATAGTTCAAGACCTTGTTCATGGCCATCTTCATGATAGTTTATGACCATGATAGTTCATGACATTGGTCAAGGCCATCTTCATGATAGTTCAAGACCTTGTTCATGGCCATCATCATGATAGTTCATGACCTTGTTCATGGTCATCTTCATGATAGTTCATGACCTTATTCATGGCCATCTTCCTGATAGTTCATAGCCAGGATAGTTCATGACCTTGTTCAAGGCCATCTTCCTGATAGTTAAGACCTTTTTCATGGCCGTCTTCATGATAGTTCATGACCTTATTCATGGCCATCTTCATGATAGTTCAAGACCTTGTTCATGGCCATTTTCATGATAGTTCATGGCCATGATAGTTCATGACATTGGTCAAGGCCATCTTCATGATAGTTCATGACCTTGTTCAAAACCATCTTCATGATAGTTCATGACCTTGTTCAAAACCATCTTCATGATAGTTCATGACCTTGTTCATGGCCATCTTTATGATAGTTCATGACCTTGTTCATGGCCATCTTTAAAATAGTTCATTGCCATGATAAATCAAGACCTTGTTCATGGCCATCTTCATGATAGTACATTTATCCATGGAACAGATTTGACACAACATGCTCATTACTAATATTTTAAGATGCATATATATTGTGTAACCCACATGTATAATATTCATCCATATGTACATGGTGAAAACCACAGGCAATAATTAACTTGCATGTAAATTGTGTAACCAACATGTACACTTATCCACTTGCATGTAGATTATGTAACCCACATAAACAATTATTGGGTGTATGTACACTGTGTAAGCCACATGAACAATTATCCACTTACTAGTACATGGACCTTATGCAGTTATCCAAACCAATGATATCATAGTCTAGCTTAAAATCAAAAGAAATTTGCATAGCTGTTGTTATTGTCATTTTGGGGTTTAATATCATTTTTTGAAGATGGGCTGCATATGGCAGCCAGTATAACTGGTGGAGGAAGAGCCTGGGAAAATCCTAAGAACTATTAACCCAGAGAAGCTACTGGCTTTCTCATGTACCCACATCAGCTGAACCCGAGACCTAAACCCATGCACACAAAGGTGAGATAGCAGTAATCTGTAACAATAAGTGCTTGAGAAAACTTGGCTGCTTGGGGCTCCACAAAAAGTGGTTGACAATGAGATTCATGTTTCTGAAATCCCTCAAATATTGCAAACAAAATATTCATTATAGAAAAGCAAACTATTTGTACAGGTATATTAAAATTCACATATTGTTTTCACCTACTGAACCGAATTGCCCCAGTGATGGACTTGTGCTTTTTTTGGCAATAAAAAGAATTAAAGAGTTAGTGGGGGTGGTGGATCAGAGATGTCAGAAAGATTTTGGAGGCACAACAACATCATTTTGTAAAATATTTCAGCAATTCCAAAGATGTCATCATAAATAGTTTCTGCAGATCTTTCCAATAATATATAATTCATTTTGGAAATTCTAAGAGTATGTGCAAGTACTAAAATTACCATGTGCAAATATACACTGTCTTGACCCACCTTAAGATAATGCTGCAAAAACTAAAATCAGAAGGACTGACAATCAGGGGACATAACTATTGTTGAAACCCTATGATCCTTGCCAGTTATGTTTCAGGAACAATATTTATGAAAAATGGCAATCAAACAGCATTATTCCAATAAATGATGATGTGGAACACTGGAAATCAACTTCATTCAAGGTCTCTTTAAAATAAATTTGCATGCCATACTACAAACTGGTTGAAATCCAAAATCTTTCCTAAGCAATGCTGCAGAAAGTCAGGTGTACAGACAAATCAGAGCATATTACTCCTCTAAATTATGACACAGAAGACTACAGAACTCTTTCAAGGTCTCCATCATGAAACTTCACATCAAATTTAGCTAAACCCCAATACTTATTTTCAGTAAATTTATCATGCAATAGCCAAACTGTTGACAAAGAGATGTGATTGGGATATTACTATCACGAAGTAGCAAACTGTTGATAAGAGAAGTGATTACTATAATCACAGCTTCTTACATTTGACTACAACCTTTTGAAATGAGAATTAAAAGAAATATTGAATGAACATTCTATTTTCTAATCACTGGGAAATATTTTCTTACAAATCAAATCATTCTTTTTAAAATAAATTATTTACAGCTATTCATGATCAACACTCTTTGGCAAAAAAATTATTTCTTATTTTTTGAAGAGAAAATAAAAGTGCACTATTCCTTGTCAATGAATCCAAATCAATTACTTCACAAAAATGCTAGGGAGCCAGTTTAAGGATGTTCTAGATAAAATAATGGTCCACTTTGCCTTGTCAATTAATCCAAATAATTTTTTAATTAAAGAATGCAAGGGAACCAATCAAAGCTCATGTACTATCTTAGTCATATTTAATATTCAAGGTATAATTATTACAGGGCATAAAAGCAACTCTTTGACCCCATCAATTACACTGGGTAATATGAGCAGTTCTCTCTAAGGTCATGACCTTATGTGACCTGAGAAAAATTCCAGCTTCCCCCCTCATGATGCCCTGAATACTTTCTTTCCCAGGCTCCTATGCTATATATATGCTACTGCATGGAGGATATATAAGTCACCATTACTTATGGAGTCTGCTTGTGTTTATCATTAACTTAAACAGGAAGTACCTTATTCATCAACATGTATGTACAGGGTAGAACTACTGTAAGTGACAGAAACTAAGATAACACATTGCAACAAAATACAAGCCCAAAAGGTTCTCTGGTGATAGTTACATTTCCTTTGACTATAATCAAAAATACATTTATGGTCATTGCTGCTTTATTTGAGTTAATTAAATATGAGAGAGTAAAGATTTATTTTATGGGTTAATATGGTAATGAAAAGTAAAGTGCCCTGTACATCCATTATCAGTATCAGATACATACATACATACTGTAAGTGTCATACCTTACTCAGTCCCATATAAGTTACACCTATAATTGAAATTTTTTTTAATGTAATTTTTTCAACCATTTATATCATGGTAAATACAGATCATTATTACTTATTCTCTGATTACTTGAAATTATTTATTTCAAAAGACCAAAGATATCCATTAAATATGCTGTTATGTATTTCTAGTGTTTGCTCATTTGTCCAGAAGTCATGAGTGTTTAAATATAATTTAAATAATTGTCATTCTTTGTGTTTTATTTCTATCTCAATGAAATTCACATTTTATCCTTCAATAATGTTTTTCTATCATTGGTAATCTACTTATATTTTTAATTAACTCTTTTTTTCCTTCTTCTGTTTCAGTTTATTTTCTATATCAAAGGAAGAATCAATCAAAGCAAAATATATACTCTATGAACCACTTGAAATCTGTGGGTATCAAATTCACAGGTACTTAATTTCAGGGATATATTTTTTCAAACAAGAGTCCATTGAAGAGACTGATGCTCAACTGTTCAAAAAGATATTTCATGAATTCAAAACAAGACCATTTCTTCTATTCTACTGCTGAAATCATCTTTGTATCTTTGAATATATTCAAAATAGCCACTGTGATAGCCATATTTTATGAAAAATTAACACCATTTTTATGTATGACACCAATGAAAGACTTCTGGTGAAAATCCAATGTTGATATGAACATCTCTTCAGAAGAATTAGTGAAAATATTTTCAATATATTCATTTTGGCAGCCATACTTGATGTCAAATCAGTATAGTTTTAATTCAGGACAAACTAAATATAATTAGATTTGTGAAAACCATGTCAGTATGACTTTCCATGTAGGAAAGTATCAATAAATTTTTCAAAATGGTGGCAATGGTGGCCATAGAAGATAACAGATTAATAATACAATTTTTAAAGACCAAGACACCATAAGAAGCCTTCTGGTGAAAACCCAATGCTGATATGACTTTCTATTCTGGCAAAATTTTTAAGATGGCTATGGTGCTGACCATATTGGCTGACAGATTGGCACCAACTAGATATCATAAAAAGTCTTTCAGCGAAAACCCCCATGTTGATATGACCATCCATTTCAGGAGTAGCAACCAATCAAGACATTAGATACAGACTGCCACTATGGCAACCATATTGGATGTTTAATCAGAGTTATTTAGGATCAACCAGATATCTTAAGAAGTTTTCTGGGAAAACCCCATACTGACATGTCTTTCTGTTCAGGGTGAGTAGCATTAATGTATTTTTTTGGGGGAAGGGAGGGGGTACACTAATTTTAATGAAGCAATACTTACCTGTTGCTATAGCATAGCTTACCAGTACAGAAGTCATCAAATTTTTAAGGACACAGAATACTTGTGGGACACATGAGCAGGGTGGGTGAAAGATATCAGGCTATAGCAACAGATACCTATCACATCGGTATTTTAAGCATGCAGACTATCACTGGGACATAAGAGCAGGGTGGGAGAGGGAATTAGGCAATAGCAACAACACAATATATGTTTATAGTGATGTTTAGCACTGGACATCATGCTACAGATATGTAGCATGATGTCCCACCCAGTCACATTATCCTGACACCAGGAAAACCAGTCCGAACACTAACCTCTTAATGCTGAGCACCAAGCAAGGCTGCTGTAAGTACCATTTTGAAAGTCTTTGGTATGAGTCGGCCAGGGTTCGAACCCGTAACATCCCACATACAAGGCAGATGCTCTACCGCTTGACCATTAGAGCGGTCCATTTGGCAAATGAGAAACTGACTTATAAATGTCATTGAATCATAGACATATTATTATATATGTAGGGCATGAAGATTGTTTCTTCATCTTGTAGATGCCAAGAAAATTTTTAAGGATATGATTCTCAAAAGAAGCTTTACCCAAAGGTTTAAAGGGGTTGGTTGGATATAGACCACAAGTTGCATAAGAGATTTGATGAGAGCATATTAGAGTGAGACACCAATCTCTGCAGTTTAAAATTCCTGAATATGAAAACCTGTGGCCCTTAATAGTAGAAACCAAGTATTTTCCTTCTTCAAAAAGGAATATAAGAAAAACAACAGCTGTACTCAAATGGACAGCTAGGAATAATTCATATCCACTACACCAGTTACAAAAAGTTCTCCACCTGGCACCATAACTCTTGGAAGTAATGTATCTCCAAGACTGAATGATGCACTGTACAATCTAGCTTTGTTATAAATAGCCATATTTTTTGTAACTCCAGTTACATGATTGTTTACATTATGTGTAATTTTTGTTCATGACTGTAAACTGTAATGATCATCTATAATGAAGATGTTAGCTAATTTCTGTGTATGGGTAAAAAAATCATTTTTAAGATATTAAGAGTACATGCAGCATAGGATATATAAATAGGTAGTTACGATCATTAATAATAATATTAATAATAAAACCTGTTGACAAGTTTGGGGTAAATTCTCAAAGACTGGTGGAGTCAGGTGGGTTCTTCTATGAATTGGTATATTTGCAAAATATTGCATAGTTCGTATGAGTAAAATGTGTGTCTATCTCTTATGCTCATATATAAAATATACATGTAGCTGGACAATATTTTCATTCTTATTTCACATATATTCCTGTTGTAACATCAGTCTGCAGATGTACTGAATGTTGATTTTATATATTATTTAAGAGGAAACATTTGTTTGGATTATCCATTGGAATTACAAAGTGCTTATTATTCTGTGACTACAGTCCTACCCGTTTATGTCGACGGGCTTGGGCCCGAGAAATTATTGTCGACATAGGCAGATGTCAAGATAAGTGGAGGGGTGTTGGAAAAAAGATACAGTTAAACTCACACAGACAGAGGTGAGATGGCAGTGATTCATAACCATAAACACTTTATACCACTCTGCCACTGTACATGAAGACAAAACCAGTGTGAAAGACAATTGTATATTGACAAATTATATTTTGGTTACCTTTGTGCAATAAAATCCACAATAAAATATTGAATCGGTCACATCCTAATATGAAAAGCATTACAATATTCAATGTTGGCATTATGGCACATATTTACATGATTCAAGTACATGTACTTTTACTTAAATTGGCCTAAATTTGTGTCAGTTGGTTCCCATGTTATTGTAGCTACCAAGCGGATGGGGCTTTTCACTGGGAAATAAAAACCTGTCAACAAGTTGATTTAAACAGTACTTATCTTTAGTAACAGAAGTAATCATGAAAAGTACATCAACACAAACAAGAGATATGCGGCTGGTATGATTAATGAAGGCATAATATTGTATACATTGACACGTACTAATGATGTATTAAAAGAAAATGATTCTTATGATACAATATTGTAACAATGACAGCTCAATACATTTAAAATTTTTCACAGACATCTTTGCAAGATGCGTCACCCTCAACTTCCCTTAACAGCCAGATATTTAGTTTAAGAAATTGCAAATTTAATCTGCATTTACACTGCAGTTGGTAGTCATCGTAAATAAAAATAAAGTTAAAAAAGAAACTTTCACAGCACATTAAACCTGTTTTAATCACCAATCACTTTGGAAAATGCAAGAATCAGATCAGATTTCATTGCTTTTATTTAAGTCGAAGCAAAAGGCCAACTTTATAGGACCAAACAAAAGCCTGTTTTTGTGCCGTTTTAAAAAAAAAATCTGTGACATTAAAGCCTGCCGGCAAGATCAACTAATTGTTGAATAAAGTACACCTCAGAACTGGCCGCTTGCCAACATAAATGATAAGGTGGTAAAATTAAAGCCTGCCAACAAGATCAATTAATTGTTGAACAAAGAATGGGTAGGAACTGGCAGCTTGTCAACATAAATAATATGACAACAAAGGATTTATTCAAGCTGGGACCAAGGAATTCTGTTAACATATATGTTTATTTTTTTATCTCTATGCCGATGCCTAGATAATCAAGATAATTTTGATAGTAATAGTAGACCAAGGGACCAGGACTTTGCTTTTTTCTTGAGATAGGCAGCTTGTGGACATAAGTGATGTTGACATAAGTGGGTAGGACTGTTTTGTAAATTTATACAAAGGAGTTCTGGACAATGCAACTGTAATACTTTGGATCTGTTGACAGACCAATACATCTGAGGATTTCAAATTCATTCAGAAATTTGATTCTTTTAGACTTTAAAAGGAGCTTGTAGGAATATTTTTGATTCAGTTCATATTACTGTAAGTTCCTCTTAAATGTTCATGTCATAACTTTGTTAAATAAATTATTTGTTAAATTTTACTAAACCTTTTGTTTATGCTTCTTTCTGTTACTTAGTTTATGACCATTGAGTCATAACATCTTGAAAACTTATCCTGGTGGATAGATTGCTTATGATGAGCCAAGAGTGAAGGTGGAAAACTGATGTGCAGAAGATAGCCCCTGTGCTGTGACACAAGGTCTCCCCTCTGAGGAAATGTCCTGGACTGGTCCACCAATATGTTTAGAAGATTGCTGAACCATGCTCATTGAGACCATGGCTTTTTCAACTAAGTTGATCGGTGGAGGTCAAGGTTTTGTGGAGAACTTTTGGAATCATCTTGAATAATCAGAAGGTCTAAGCAAACAGATGATCTCCCCTCTGACTGAACATTTCCAATGTAAGTGAACAGATGATTCCCCCCTCTGACTGAACATTTCCAGTATAAGCGAACAGATGATCCCCCCTCTGACTGAACATTTCCAGTACACACACCCTCTTATCTAGCACTGGGGAGATGTCTGTGTCATGTAACCCCATAGAACCTCTCTTAACTGGATAGAATTTTTCTTTCCTCTGAACCTGATGACATTGGACACAAATCCTGGGGTAAAATGCATTAAACTTAGTTATCAAACCTAATTGATCAATGAGATATCCTGTTCCTCCACCAAGATGACTGTTGGGAGAAGACAAGAGACCCAAAGAGAGGTGGAGGTGCAAACTCAGACTGTTTGGCATCAAACTCAATGAAATCCAATAAAGCTAACAGTTTTCATCCTTTACCACTCTTGGGAAGCAGGGCTTTGTACTTCCATATCCTTCTGATGTGAAGGAGACCTGGGGGTAAGGAATTCTCAAACCATGTTGTGCAAAGAGACTAACCCCAGTGGCCATCTTAACATGATGAAAACAATGTTTTTTTTACTTTCCTGGAGCACCTGAGAGAAGACCACCAGCTTTCCTCCTTTCTGTTTGACTCCACTAGATGATGTAGTGATGTTGGCCCATATAAACCCTGCTATGGAGCCAAGGCCCTTAAGTCCATGGCAGCATAAATGGAAGTGACCATTCGATTCCCTGAAGTGGATATCCCCACATCTCATTGGATACAAGAGTGATTATAAGAAAGGAAGGATGCTGATCTAATTCCTTACCCTAGTCTGGGCACAGATATGCCAACTCCCAATCCCTAACAAGATGTATTGGTAGCAAAGTGTGAGGGCATTCACAACCTGATCCTTTCCATAATATGAAGTGGCATTAAATACTGGTGACCAGTGCCCTGTGCTTATTGACTGGTGTGTTGTGATTGTTGACTAGTGCCCTGTGCTTAGTGACTGGTGTGCTGTGATTGTTGACTAGTGCCCTGTGCTTAGTGACTGGTGTGTTGTGATTGTTGACTAGTGCCCTGTGCTTAGTGACTAGTGTGCTGTGATTGTTGACTGGTGCCCTGTGCTTAGTGACTGGTGTGCTGTGATTGTTGACTAGTGCCCTGTGCTTAGTTACTGGTGTGCTGTGATTGTTGACTAGTGCCTTGTGCTTAGTGACTGGTGTGCTGTGATTGTTGACTAGTGCCCTGTGCTTAGTGACTGGTGTGCTGTGATTGTTGATTGGTGCCCTGTGCTTAGTGACTGGTGTGCTGTGATTGTTGACTGGTGCCCTGTGCTTAGTGACTGGTGTGCTGTGATTGTTGACTGGTGCCCTGTGCTTAGTGACTGGTGTGCTGTGATTGTTGACTAGTGCCCTGTGCTTAGTGACTGGTGTGCTGTGATTGTTAATTGGTGCCCTGTGCTTAGTGACTGGTGTGCTGTGATTGTTGACTGGTGCCCTGTGCTTAGTGACTGGTGTGCTGTGATTGTTGACTAGTGCCCTACCACTGACTGGCAAGAAGACTCTGATCTGTAGATAAGTTCTTCCTCATATCTCACTGCATCCCCTGTTACTAGCAACAGGATTTGGGGTCTGAAAGATTGCTACTTTACCCTTGCTGGTGGGTGTGACTCTCAAATGTTACCATGGTTTAGGCTTGAAGAAGATGCTTCTCTTTCCTTACAGGAGGGCATATTTGCTCTCTGCCCTGAGGACATGGTGAGGGTTCTGCTCTTCTCATATACTCTCAGCCCTGTTCTTTTCTCCTTTGCCCCTGGAACTGACCATAACAGGTTCTAATTGGGATGGATCAACTGTCCACAGGCCTTAACTGTCTTCAAAGAGACTTATCCCATATGTTTCAGTGATGAGTGTGCTTCTACACTAAGGAGCTAAATTGCCTTTTATGAGAATTAAGTAACTGAAAGCAGGAACCCGAGTATTTAATAAATGAAGAGTAGGGCCCTTTCCTCCTCCACTTATAGGTGCATCTGCTGTCTGTAGGGTCACCTAACTCATATGCACCAAAGCAAACATCCCTTTGTCCACTTGCAATTGGTATGAGCAAGGCAGGTGGGATAGGATGGGATGGGGTGGGGTGGGGTGGGGTTGGGGTCCCATGGTGCTTTTGTATGAGCACATTTTGCCATATTTTGTTTGGGCATTTTGCTGTAAAAGAATCCTATGAAAACAAGAACAATAATTACAATGAATCGTATGAAACCTAGATTTAAAACAAAGTAATGACAGCAATATCTTACCTGCACAGTTTATTGATGGAAATATAGCATCAATAATACTTCACTTGAAGTACTGATGTACCACAATATGCAACCAGCAACACTACATATTATTTAAATATTGAAGAATATAAGCTACTCTAACATTATGGGGATGGTAACATAAAAACAGTGGATCGAGTGTATCACTCTCAAGGAATAAATGTACTAGATATATAGCAAAGGTAAATTTCTTGCCGAGTGTTTTGAGTTGAACCAATGAAAATAATGATCTCCATAAAAAAGATGATGACTACTGTACATGGGCCGGTGATGTGGAGAAACTGATTGAACCTGTATTGTGCTAGTCTAACTTTCTAGAATTTGCCAAAAACTTCACCCAATGGGATGATGAATTCTTATGGTCATGGGTAATTCTTTCACAGAAAAGGTAAGCTATGCAATAGTGACAGGTAATGTATTACGGATATTTAAATCAAGACTTTTAAGATGACTGCTGAAATGGCCATATTGGAAACCTGAGCACAATCATCGTTATTATTTAGAACTACCTTGACCTTGGGATGAATGTGTGTGTTAAGTTTTGTGGCAATTCTCCAAGTAGTTTACAAGAATTAGTGACAATAAATTTTTGCAAAAGGTTGCATGTATTATAGACTATTTACCATCTAATTAAGTTTCTTCTGGTCTGCAAACTAGAACTTATGATAAAGTACTGACTGACAATGTATAAATACCTCTTTTAAAGATTATACCATCATTCTCTTTCATACATATCTTAGCAAACTGACTAAATCCCAGCTGCATTTATTTGGTTGAACAGGTAAGTTATCCACTACAATCGCTTAACATAAAAGTATGGATGATTTAAAGAGCCTTTTGGACATGTATAAAAAAGACACTAACAATAAGACTACAATTAGATTTTTCAGTATTGTTAAACCAAAGACTGCTATCATAACATACATATTTAACACATAGAGATTAGGCGCTAAAATGAGGAAAATGACAGCAAATCAGACTTTTTTAAAAATGGCTTCTATCTTTTCAATACAAAAACAGTTTTCCAAGTTGAGCTTTACTTTCTCAATGAACACAATATTGCTTAAAAAATGGTCGAAGAGACATAATCATGAAGTAAAATCTTCCACCACTGAACAGTGCATGTGACTTGCTGCCACATATACACTGAAAACAGAAGGTGGTAGTGCTCTTGGATATTTCAAAAGCACATCACAAAGAAAAGGTTGCTGTTTAATTTAAAGGAAATTGGCTTCATACTGACCATGCTTTTGTTCCAGCTTCATGCACATAACACCAGATTTATCTTTCACCAAATTCTCCAAATATGAACTTAAATCATGCTTTCACAAGTGGTATTCAACCAGATGTTGGCTCAATTAAATGAACAGAAGGATAGAGGAGATGAATTATCAGATAACATCTGCCATTAAAATAATTAAAAGAGAAGTGGATTATCTCTACACAAAACACAGAATCTCTTCAAGCCAACCCAATTAAAAAGGGCTTCAAGAAAGTGGGACTAATCTGCTGAAGGTTTATTTGGCAGTCAATTACATGTATTGAAACATAATTAGTAATAACAATGTGTTCCTGTGTTCTGTTTGATCTGTGGAATAATAGTACTTGGGATCAAAAGAATTATAAAATGAATTCAGAAGATTTTTATTCATGAAACAACTAATGTTTGAATCTGACTATAATTGTTTTTCACAATAGTCTGTCTATTAAGTATGAAACTGTCTCTCAGTATACTATGGCTTGGTGATCCAAACATTATTTTTATGTTGGATATTTCCATGGAGATTTAGCTTCAATCAATATTCAAAGTAATTTTTAAAAAAAATGGTACACAGTGATATTTTATTTTCTTGAGCTTTAATGCTTTAAATATCTCAGATGTTTGCAAATGCCATTGAAAATCATTATGTTTTATTGAGTATTTTTTATTGTAAATGGATATGTGTGCTCAAAGAAGGAAAGAACATCAACCAGTAATTTTTAATCATTACTAGCATGAGGTAATCACATAAGTACATAGCTTTCAAGTTCACTATCTTTGGATGCAAATTGAGTCGTAATAAATTTCTGTTGTTCCTCATCTTACCTGAACATATCATTAGTTATAGAGCAAGATGTTTTATATGGTGTTCATCTTGTGAACATATTAATTCAGACACATAAGAATATCGAGATGGTTTCAATACTAAACTCCTTTATTGATCCCACCTTTTATTCAACTAGAAAGTAACCAACATTACCATAAAGTTTAATCTAGAAGCCTTTAACACTGATTTTTGTCTCCACACACACACCAAACTGACTGCTATGAAGCTTCTGCTATGACATGCTTGACAATAAAAGGAAAGAAGAAAACTTATCATCAATGTCAACAATTTTGGTTTGGCCAGTTCAGCAAGAGACTTCTGTACATTGTGATATTAAACATTTCATTTACCAGAACCACAAAAAAAACATGATAATTGGTACCCTCCAACAAGTCAGTTTTAATGGTACTTTTAACACATTATTGGCTATATCATTCTGAGGAAATGAATTTAAGTGCTTTTCCAATGGCACACTAAGGCAGCCTATCTGGGCTGGCCTTGGATACAGTGCTAAAAGGAAAACACTCTAGTGACATAAATATGGGCTTGCCAGAGAAAAATGACATTTAGATAAGGGACACCTAGAAAAAACTAAGACTAATATGGGACTGCCAGAGAAAAATGGGTTTTAACAAAGGGATTTACAAAAGAAAAATGGAACTAAAATACAAAAAATTTTGAAGAGTGAACTTAAAATGGGTGACATGCACTTACGGAGAAAAATGGAATGTCAGCATTTGTTTCCAGAGAAATATTGCATCTAATGGAGTAAATATTTGTAACAAAATAAAGATGCAGTTGACAGAGGTTTTTTAAGCTTACCTATTTTTATAGGATCCTTTTTCTGCATAAACATGGGAAGCAGATTTTCAGGTATCTGAATAATGGTGGGCTGATTCTCTCCACTAGTCACAGTCACTTTGGCACTTTGTACTCCAACATCTTTTCTAGATTCCTCTCCAGAAGCTGTTAAAAGATTTGGTATTTGTAAATCATTATACTTTTTTTAGCAAAAAGGAGATGGTCTTAAAAGAGTCTGAAAGGGGTACAGGTAGGCATGTGATCATGCATTTGTCTGGCCCAATAGTCCCAATGCACAAACAGCTTAGCCATGAAATCTGTATCAATAGAACGGTTTCAATCAATAAATTTTCATAATCTTTTTGGTTACAAAACAGCTTTCTGAAGGTGTGTCTAATAATTACAACCTCACCCCACTTTTGGTCACAGAATAGCATCATTTGTGCTAAATTGAAAGACCATCATGCCCTAATGCTTTCTTCTAAATTGGTCAAATTTATGTTATGAGATTTTTGAAAGATTGCCATTTAAAGGTTATTATATTTACAAAAACAGTGCCCACGCTGGATGGCCAATCAACATCATTTGTACAAATACTGAAAGAATTTATGCCATAATGCTCTGTAAAAATTGTAAAATTCTGGGAACAATTTTTCTGCCGAACTGATTTCCAAGCAATCACAATGGATGGCGGATACCCTAACAATGTTAAAAATCTAAAATAAATAATTTAACAAAATTTAAAAAATCATCAAGCTAAAATAGTTGATGCCAAATCTGGTCCAATTCTGTTTAAAAGTTTTTTAGAATAGGTTTCAAGATTTTTCTGTTTTTAATAATGCACACCATATTAAATACAGCAAATAAAAAGTGCACTGATGAACTTCCACTCATGCCAGTACAATACTTACTGACTTACACCCCTCTACACTGTAACATCTGAACTGTTAGGCCTAGGTTATAGTGTGTTGTGGTGTGTTAAACTTTGATTTATGACCCATGGAGCTGCTATGTTCTGTGACTTATTTATGAATATAATTTAATATACAAGGTAATTCATAAAATGGCCAGGTGCAATCTAACCATGCCTGTGAAGATGAGTGCAACATATCTGGTGACAGTAGTACAGCTAGAGGCAGAATATTACAACTGCATATATCCTTAACTACACTCGAGGCCCTGAGTGGCTGAGTGGTCTAAAGTGATCTCCATTATGGATCACTGCCATCTCACCTCCGTCTGTGTGGGTTCAAGTCTAAGATTCTGCGAATGTGGATATGGGAGAAATCTTGCCAGAAGCTTTTTGTGGGTCAATGGTTCTTTCTGCAGATTTCCAGGTTTCTTCCTCCACCATTAATACTGGCCGCCATGTATAGCCTATCATGTGCTGAAAAATGGCATTAAGCCCCACAACAACCAACCAACCAAAACTACACTCAACACACACAGGACTGTAAATCAATTACCATGACAAAGGCAAGAATGGAAAATCATCAACACATTTTGTGTGTACTGTATCAAATAAGACATTATCTTAAATGCTGCTTATGTTTTCTGTTTTGTATCAAAATTAGTATGTATTAAATCTTGAATGCTACTTCTGCTAGGCTAGCAGAACTGTTCATTTGGTTGGTTGGTATTTAATGGACCACCAGAAAAAAGGGAATAAGACTCCTCTCTTAAATCCATCAACAGCAGGTGACCCACGCTGAGCTCAGCAGGATTCAAAACCCTCATGACCTTTGGCCTACAACTCCATTGTAATACTATCCACTTTATGTAATGCAGCTCATCAGTATAATTTGCATACAATTAAATGGCATCACAGACAGGATGCTCTCTGCCAAATTTGGTTGACACTTGTCTGATGGTTTTTAGAAAAAATAAAACTGCAAGGAAAAAGGAATTATCAAATAATATTCAACATGCATTGAAAAGAGCATTCAAGTTGCTATTGTTGGTATGGGGTTTAATGCCCATTTTCAGTGCAAAATAGGCAATAGATAGTAACCAGCATAACTGGTGGAGGAAGAACCTGAGAAAACCGTTGGAACAACCACCAACCCATGAGATTCTACTAGCAAGCTTTCTCATGTACCCACAACAGCCAAGCCTGAGACATAAACCCATGTATAAGTGAATGGCAATGATTTGAAATGGTGAGTGCTCTTGACCAATTGGCCACTTGGGGCAATCATGAAAACCAAATTTAAAACTTTTCCAAAACTATCAGCAAACACAATACATAAAATGAAGATTATTTCCATTTCTTTTCTTTTGTATTTTATTTTTCACCTTTTGTGTGATTAAATAGTCTATTCATCTGTGTCCATATAGGTAAAACATGCAAAGGGAAATAACTATTACTAGGAGTTTCTGTTCATCTAATGTTAGGGCTGTTCCAGTAAAACATATATACCCTGGGGGACGGCACTTCAAATAAACTTCTGTAGGAGGTTTGAAACTATTTTGATTCTGACAGTGGAAGGTTTATTAGGAAAATAATTTCTGCTGTGGGTTGTGTTAACAAAATTGACAAGTTGCTGGTAAGTTTGTCAGGGAAAAAAAACGAATATACATTTAAAATCGCATCTAAACCCCTCCTAGTGGTCTAACATGAACAAAACATTGGGTCAGAAAATGTTGTCAGAACATGTAAGTGCACATAATTTGTACAAATTCTCATACTTTTAAAGCAGTGATACGCATTCCGCAAATTAACTCAATGTTGTGGATATAAACGTGCTTTGCACAGGATGCAATTTTTATTAAACTTTCAACTTTCAAAGTGCATTTACGACATAATTCGTGCTATCAGAAGAAGTATCTTGATGTGATATCCAGATTTAGGAAGAAAAACGTTAAAATAGCTGGATACTTTGGTTCGACATGTATGGTTGTTAAGCTAAATTTGATTGGTTCACTGGCCCTAGATCAAGCATTTTATGGGAGTTTTAACATTACTTTCATCATGGAAATTGTACAAATGAGTGTTTCAAATAAGGACCACAAAGGAAACCAAAATGGCAGAATCACAACAGTTTGTTGTCAGATGATTTTTTCAGTCAGCAAATATTGGCTGGTGATAGATATGATGCGAATGAATTTCATGTATATCAGTCTATTAGACATTGGAAAAATGTCACTGGAAATACCAGTGAGTGATTTTGAGCCCAAAATTGATGTTGAGTGCAAGTCCTATGTACGTATGAATTTAAGGATGCTGGTTATATTTATTCAAGGCAATCAAGCCCAAACAAGCAGACTATGGGAATGTTGGACTTAAATTCCTACTACAGCATTATGGCAGAGAAAATAACCTGGCACAAGAGGCAGCAAAGCACTGATTTAAGGAAGTGAATCTTTGGCAGAGTTCATGTTAGAGAAAACTTTTCTTTTTGGAACAGAGATATCAAAGGGAGAATACCCATGGATCCATAACCTGTGAGATGCTGAAAATTGCATAACTACAGAGAACAGTAACTTGTTCAGGCTAGTTATGCATATGCACTTCAGACAGCAGACAGTGAAACGGAGTTCTCAGCACAGAATAATATTTGTACACAGAGGAGGAGGAGGATCATATTAAATTCAGAGACAATCAACATATTAATGCTCATGGGAACATCAAAGAATCCCCATATAACATTATTCATTGTGCTTGGATCACTAGTTGGCAGAACCACTATGACAACAAAAGAATAATGAGACTAACTTTCATATTATGCAAATGTATTACCAAATGAAGTACATGCTCTCTATGTGCAAAAATTAGATGACATTAAACAGGAAACTGACTGAAATGTGTAAACTCAAAGCAAGATGAATAAAATTATCTTGTTTGCTGATATTTTCGGCTGACCTTTTGGCACTTAGTTCCAAGCCATCATTTGGTATTTGTATTACAAATTGGATTACTATTATCTAGTAAACAACATTTTGAAGCAGTGTCATTAATTAATGATGAAATTGATGAAAAAATACTTGATGTCATTCTGATATATGGATTCTTTACTACACTATTAATCTGTTCATCCTGATTCTTTTTTAGCATCTTCTTTAGTTTTAGTTTTACTGGTATCAAAACTTTTAATAAAATTGTATCTTCTATTTTCTTACAATCTAAATATTTGTGATCATGTATCAAAGGTGTGATAACAGTAAAATGTGCAAAGTTATGTTGTAAAATCTAAAACTATTAATTAGCAAGGGACTAAAGTAAAAAGTGGGTAAACTTCTTGTGTGCAAAAATTATTGACATATTACAGTGTTGTTAGAAACATCAGAAGAGTTGTACAAGATGTATTTTGCAATGTTGTAGAACCAGTACTCGTATTTTAACATATTCCATTTAAATAATACTATCATTATTTGTGCTTATTCCTATCAGTTTTTCCCAAGTGGTATCAATTTCCTGATCTGAGGTTGTTTGTTTCTTGTGCAATTTTTACACATCAAGAATTCTCAGTATCATTAAAAAATAATGTAATCTGCATCAAATTGAGTTGTTTTGGAAGAAATTCATTTTTTAACCCAAAATCACTGAAGATATGAGTTCTGGAATTAAAGTCTTACATTAAATAACGTTTAAAGTAGCCATGATAGTAATTTTGGATGCAGCTGTTCTAATTTCACCTTTGGTATATTCAAATTTTGAATGTGATGGAGGAAAATGGCTCCAAAATAAACACATCAAGTTCAGAACCTGTTCACTGACTATGAATTAAGTATATAATCCGGGTCCAACTAAATTGTTAGAAAATTTTTATTTCTCTTTCTCATCGTAATTTGAAGTCAAATATGAAGTAAGCCAACAAGACCCCACTATGACCACATGCCCATGCCCTATGACATCACAGTGATAATTGCTATACAACAAGAGATGACCTCTCTGAATATTTTGATTTCAGTAGAGCCTTAACAGAGTGGAACAGTAAGAAAGAGTGACAGATATATAAGTGTTAGGGAGATATTTAACAATGGCTATTCCTCCCATCACCACTTCCTCACTGGAGATCACTCACACACATAACTTAAGATTAAATTCTTAAGTCATGGCAGCATCTCTGCAAGGGAGATAATTTGATCATTTTATTTGCTTTTATTGGGTTCTTGTTATCCGATGGTATTTCTATTACTTGAACATTATCTTACAGTGTGTCCAGTCAGCATGGTCAAAATGATTTGTTGAAGGACTAGTATTTCTACAGATATGAAAGAATGAGAACCATACTATAAATCTGTGAAGATAAAATAGTGTATACATGGTTTGATTGTCCCTGATTGGTTGATAATAGAAGTAAGATTTTAGTAAAAAGAATATTGAGATCTGGTCCTACTTGTAACTGAACAAAGTCAGGGACATTGTTTTATTAACATAATTTCCATTCCTTTACAGACCTGAGTTTAGAAGACTTATTAACGAAATCAGCAGCTGACTCTTTGGTGTAGTACTGAAGCACACATTTCAAATTTGTGTAGACCCAGAAAATGTGTGACTGTTATGGTTTTCTTTTCACAAAAGCTGTCTTCATAGATGTGTCTTTACTGATGCAAATTTAATCAAGAGTACTCGAAAATTTAAGTTATTGAATTTTAATATCATGGTGTTTGCACAGTCTACAAGGGGAATTCAACTACGACAGTGAGTCTTGAACTCATGAGTTTTGAGCAGAAACGTGAAATCCTAGCAGAATACATCTAGAAATGTAGAGATTTTCTATCATAGATTTAGTCTCCCCATTACATTTCACATTGATATGCATATTCACAAACAATTAACATAGTAGTAGGAAAAGTGAGCTACAAATTTAAATACATATCATAAACATGACAAACAATATGTTGGGGGACAAGATCACAAGAACAGGTTGTAATGGAGAAGTATAATAACAACAACGAGTAGAAGTGTGCCTCTTTTTGATGTGTACAACATTATTTACTTAGCTTCAGCAAGAAATTACATCAAAGGGAAGACAATAAAGGATAAACAGTTAGCTAAACCATGTGAATCTCGCTACTCAATTTTAACCTTCTGATTATATCTGTTCTGGTCTGTTTCTGTCCTTTTTGGTGATTATGTCCACTGAATCAGTATGGTTGGAAAAAATTTTGGCAAATTTAATGATTGAAAAATCTTTTGGCAGATTATGATTATACACTACTTCTGCCTGAGAGAAATGAATAATTTCATTTCTTGGTTAGTTGATTCTGGTTGTTGCTCAATTCAAATGATGCATCAATGAAAAATACTGATGCATTCTCATACTTTTGTTACAAATATTTATTACAGATGCACATCTCCAGATATTGGTGAATATAGCTTGAATAAGTTAAAACAGGTCTGTTTGGAACAATGGACATTGTTAGACAAACTTTAAGTGAGCTAAAATGTAAACTTTTTGGCAGTGTGTGATGCAGGATTGTTCAAGATTTCTCCATCTCAAAGGCTCACCAAGAAAAATCCTTTTGTACCAACTGGTGATGACTTATAGGTAACTGTCAGAAATGCATAATTGATAATATTCAAAGGTCTAAAAAAAAAATGACTAGTGTCAAAATTTATAAACTCATACAGCTGTAGAAGACATGATGGACTAGTACCTTGGCTGCTGTTGCCACAATTGACTAGTTGGTTGATTTAGTTTGGTTTGGTTGGAAGGGTTGTGGGGGGGGGGTAACAGTATATTAGGTGGATTAAGATTCCCAAAAGACCACCAACCCAAATTGGTTGATTTGTGCCAAAAATTCACTCTGAGATGTGCAAGTGATTTGTAAAAACAAGCACCTTAGTACACTTGGGCCTCTGTTGATTTGATGTTTATCTCAACAGCCAAAGTCGTTTAGACATAAGACCTCGTGTTTCAGTAGATCATTATGACATTTATACCATTTTTCAGATGAAGAGAATCTATATATGGCAGCCAGTTTTACTGCTGAAGAAAACCCAAGTACTTCTGAGATATCAAACACCAATTATGTAGAACCTTTGACTTTCCACATGTAACTGGCAACATTCTCATTTACACATTGGAGGCAGGTAATCGCATGACAAGCATCTTGTACCACTCTGCCATGGAAGCCCCACAGATCTGTTATCACAGGACATGCATCTTAAACCACTCTGACATGAAAGCCCCTCAAACCATAGGTATAAGTCTTGTATGAATGAACAGAAGTGGGAGACAGAACCTGTGATAACTGGATTTAAAGTGCAGAATGTTACTTCCTAGGTCATCAGTGATGATAATGATGATGATGCAGTTGACAATACAGTTAACTGCAATGAAATTAATTTTATGAGTAATCTGGGAACAAAGGATTCCTTGACTTTCATCCATTTTTTAAAATCTAATTTATGATACAAAAATGTTTGACTTGCTAATTTCTTTTTTTAAAAACTTTATATTAGTCTTGCAACAAGTAGTAAAATTAGGATGTCAGTAACTGAAATGTGTGTTCTTACAAGAAATGATATAGTGTAAAAGTAGGCAGAAATAATGCAACATCACTTTCACAGGCATTAATGATTTTTTCTGACAAATCATGTATTACAAGTTTACAAAAGATTTATTAAAAAAAAATAATAAGGGAATCATAGAATCTGACCACACATTTAAAGTAATACAAGATTTAACTATTATTCTATTCAAAAGCAGCATGCCTGAGAACAAAGTAAAATAGCAAAACATAATGATCACTTTAGTAAACACAGTTTAGTAAGGATACAAATTCATGATTTCCGTATTAGAATAGAAATCCCTAATATAAAATCTATATTCATGGACATTAAATTAGTAGTTAAGGGACTGATCAATGACATCTATAAATAATAAGCCACCAAGAAAATCTGTGATTTCACTGTATCAGAGACATACATAGCTGACAGACAAACAAACAAAAGAACAAAAGACTGATTATAATGAAGGCAGATAAAAATATGCAGTAGATTATGATCAAAAAGAATTCAGTATATTACCTCCAGTCAGCTCTCATTTAAATCGCTTCTGTCCCCAATCCAATATTAAAATCATTTCTGTCCCCCACAAACCCCTATCCAGAATTTATTTAACAAAAATGCTTCTGTAGGGAGCTGTGTCTTTTTATTAAAACATATCTAAGATCATAATTTTTTAAAATTGCTTCTGTTGTGTGTTGGTTAAATTTGAAAGTGCCTTTCTCATGGAGGTGGGGTGATTGTTTTACTGGAACAGCCCTTATTGAAGTGACATGTCAGTTCACCATTCCTGATAGAAAACTGTGACATTTGCTTCTATGCCTAACTGGAAGGGAACACATTTCCTATATTTTGAACTGAGGAAGACAAACATATTATCTATAAATTTAAAATTAATTTTCAATACTGTCTAATTAATCGCATCATAAAGACCTCACAATGTATTTAATATAAATGCACATGTAATTAACTTCTCTCCAAATAGGTACCTGAATCTGTAGTGTTCTCATCATTTGACAGTGATGTGCCTGGTGACATTTCTGGAGACAAATTTGACATGGATGACACAACTAATACACCAGCTTCTGCAGCCTCTGCAGCACGTGTAAGCTCTGATGATAGTGCTATGAACAATATAAAAAATATATACCAAGATTTTCTGTGTGACATACAAATGTTGTATACAGTGTTCTAATAATAACAGAGTGGTGTATGCTTGAAATATTAGACTGAAAATTTCAGAATTTTTACAAGATTAGAATAATTATGTCAATATATCTTAAATGTAAGCTGATTATTAAAAGAAAAAACATTGGCATTCTTTAAAACTGAAGAGGAAAATTAATATTTTCAAGCAAGCCATTTCACATAAAATTCCTTATAATATTCTTGATTATTTTGATATTGGCAATAGGCATGTTATATTATGATCCTATACAAACATGAACACAATAAAGGTAAATTAACTTTGTTGATATATTCTGGAGTATTTTTTTTACAGTATATTGACATAAGTGTCAAATACCATTAAGCTAATTGTTTTTTGTACATGTAAATTTAAACGGTTTTATTTATATTTTTTATTTCAGAGTGTCATAAACTCATGAAAACTTTTGCACATTTCTTCAAATGATTAGCAAATTTGTATAAGATTTTTTTTTTCAATCTTAATTTAAGACCTCTTCATTGCTAAAATAAGTTACTGTACATTATTTAGTTTAGGATTAATATCCACTTGCTACATACCACAATTTTGTTCTGTGATCACTCAACAACTGTACTATCACACCTTTCAACATTTCAAAGTGAAAACCACTAAATGTAAGACAATTTTAAGAATGTAAAAAAAAAGCATAAATTATCATCTACTCACCACTTGTGCTATTGCCACTATCAGTAGGCAAGGAATCAGTGCCAGCAATACCATTAGTTAGCGATGAAGAAGTTATAATTTTATTCAGATACTGTGAACCATCATCAGCTGTGGTCACTGTGGGTTCCACTTTGGGAAGCAATAACGGCATGCTCTTTACCTGCTCTTGGAATGCATGCAGATTGGATAGGCCCTGCACAAAGAAAGGTAGATTTAATAGGTCTTCGACAAACACTGGACAGTCATACATAAAATTAATTTCAACAATAATGTGGGATTTTCATTCAAATGAGCTCTTAATAGTTTGGATGTTTAATATACAGTGAAATTAATATATTTGCACTACTTTCTTACAAACTACAACAAATTTGGATTAATGATTTGCTTCAAATAATAAATGATGAAGTTTTATTGTCCAGATAGTGAGACAGTTTGACAAATAGAGTCTGGATTAATAAGGTTTCACTCAACAGTCTAGACTCATTTATCCAGAATCCATTTATCTGACAATTACATTTATACAATACCCTTAATGGTAATGATTTCTCAAAAGACTATTAAGGCTGTTCCAGTAAAACATACTTCTGACCCAGGAAAGGCATTTTTAATGTGGCCTAGTCACTATATATGCATTTTAGAATTATATATCATTTTTATATGAACTCTTTAAAGGCTGTTCTGTTAAGGCATACATGGAACTCAAGGAAGGCACTTTTAAAATGAGGTATCCACCCACAGATGCAATTTAGAAATGTCCAATCATTTAATATGAACTCTGTGAAATCAAAGTAAACTGAACTGGCATATATTTGTTTTAAAAATGTCTTCTATGGGTACCCTGTATGTTTAAATAGAACAACCCTGAGTAATTAGAGTACACTTAAATAAATTTAAACAACCATCCCTGGGTACCATGCATGTTTAAAAGAATATAAGAAAGATTATTTGATGAATGATCAAAAAAAAAGAAAGATTTGTGATTTTTCAAAACAAAATCTCAGGCTAAAGAGTTGTGATTTTGCAGTCATGTTTTCAAGCTTTGTCCATCTAAATGGATATCTTATGTCTTCATAATTGATATCAAACAAATTAAAAGTTTAGCATCTGTTATAAGAATGTTACACAACAGACAAAAAGGCATCCCTATACCAATTATATTTCTTATATATTTGCTTTACCTTTCTACACAGCTGATGAAATCCAGTTCAACAGTTATAAGCTCAAATACACCACGATTACAAACTGCAGTTTCATACCATGTGGAGCCCAATAGCTTCATACCATCTCTCCAAATGCAGTTCCAATCCCTATGCAGTCCAATGGCTTCATGCTATCTCTTAACTGGATGTAATTCTTGGTGTTTCTTTTTTAATTTCATTTTTGGAGATAGCAATCTTTTCTCATGCCATGAGCCATTCAATTCAATACATGATGTCCAATAAATGTAACTGTACCCATTCCTGCTTTTTCACCAAGAATTCTGAACATTCCCTATTATTCTTCTGCATAGACTATTTAAACTTTTATGAGGTTTATTGTCCCTTTTGTTTTAATGTGTATTGTTTGTTGGACACCATTTATATAAAATTCTATAAGCAACAGCTTGATAATACAGACCTTTTACATGAATAAATATGTGCAGTTTAAGGTGTCAGAGGTACTCCTCTAAAGTTGGTATGGTTTTGTGACCAACTCCATTGATAAAACCTGGATCCGAATCAAATGCTATTTAGATTTAATAGCAACAAATGCATTTCTGTAAGATTTGCTATTATTCTGTATTTAAAGGTTTATTTCAGCAAGACTTGCCACAAAATTGTAAGGGTTGGTAGATCTATTCCTGCTGTAAACTGTCAATGTTTGTTTATTGTACTTGATCAATGTGTAAACACACAAACTGAGCCATATAATTGAATGCACCCTGAAGTAGTCTTTATCATATGTGTTCAGAAAACATCATGACTTTATCACCAAGCTATTACTTACATTTTGACAGCATCATTAATGTCTTGATTACCAAGCCATTACATGCATTCAGAAAGCATCATTGATGTTTTGATCATCAAGCCATTACATGCATTCAGAAAGCATCATTAATTTCAAGCAGTCAGTACAAAACCTTGGTGTCACTCTTGACAGTACTCTCACACTGCATCAACATGTCATGAACATTTGCCGGGCTGCATATCTTGAACTGAGACGCATCAGCTCCATACGCAAGTATCTGTCAGCTGCTGTCACAAAAACACTTGTGTATTCATTAGTACTTTCAAGACTGGACTATTGTAATTCAATTCTGTCTGGTTCATCTCAATATTTATTTCAGAAACGTCGAAAAGTTCAAAACAGTGTTGCTCGGATCATCCTTAGAGTACCACAATCAGAGCATGCCTCTCCACTGCTCTGTACCCTACACTGGCTATCCATATGATCCAGAATTAAACACAAAATTTGTTCTCTGTGCTATGTTTCACTGATGGGCTCCAGTCCAACATACCTATCTGACCTCACCCATGTGTATACATCTGCAAGATGCTTACGCTCCTTTAAAAATCTACAGCATGTATTCTGTTTCTTATATTGTGGTGTTTGTTTTTAAATTTTGTAATCATTTCATTACAAATGGTTTGTTTTTGATATTGTTTTTTAAGCATTGTCAAATGTTGTAAAGCGCTTAGAGCTTCTAAAGATTAGGTGCTATATAAAGTCCTTGTTATTATTATTATTATCATTAATAATGATCACCAAGCCATTGCATGTATTCAAAGAGCATCATTAATAATGTGATCACCAAACCAATTCATGTATTCAGAGAGCATCGTTAATGTTGTGATCACCAAGCCATTACATGCATTCAGAGAGCATCATTAATAATGTGATATGATTATAAGTTGAACATTATGAAGATGAGATACAATGATAGCGGCAACTGTTTGCACAATTCAATATGACCATTAAAAGACTGCTTTGGTAACCTCGATTTCAAATGAACCAATCATATTTTAGAACTCTATTCCTATACATAATGTGATACATTTTATCAGAATGGAACCTAGTGTCCATTCTAAACAGAAAACTGCAAGGAAATTTTCAATTAATATTTTAAGTTCAAAAAATGGATTTTTAAGAAGGAAAATGTACACCGATATTCAGGTCCAAAGTATAGGACAAATACTGGAAAAATGGGATACTTGGCAGCTATGCTACACTGATAATGAATCTCCGTCAACAACCAGCATCTTGACACCATAATCTGACCATATAATGTACTGTTTGCAATACCTGCAGTGGTGCCATCATGATTGTTTGTCCATTTATACCAGGAATAATCATGGCTGGAATTTGTTGATTAACAGTGGTCTGACCAGGAGGGGGATATCTACGGGGTCGTCCTCTACCCCTTTTCATAGCTGAAAAAAATACAGTAAAAGTAATTAACTGATTTACAAATTTTTTTTCTAACTCTAAGACAATTTAGTTTCTTTGGCACAATGTGAAATGTGATTTACAAGTGTAAGAAAAGAACAAGGTCACACCACTGTCACTGCCTACTGATGGAAAGGAATATAGTACACAAAAGTGTATTGACTACATTTCACTCATGCTGTGAAGAGTGCTGCAGAGTTTGTTTTAGTGATCAATGGATGCCTATGAAATCTCCTCTCTTTAGCTTAACATCCCAAAACAGGTGTAATTTTCACTCATCTCCACTTTAAGAATGGATTCTGCCTGGCAGTTTATAGATAATGTTTATCTCCCTAAAGAACATACAGCAAGACATAACATCATGGGTTATAAATCAATTAAATCTGTTACCGAACAGCACAGTATAAAGGACACTCAGGCCTGTCTCCACTTTGAAATCCAATAGATTATTTTATAGTGTAGTGTAGTGTACTTCAGTGAATAATATACAGACAAGAGTGGAAAACAGTCCATAAACTTTTTGAGTAATCTAACTTTCATTGTAATATCTGCTAAATCAAACAAGCCAAAAAAATACTAAGATTCTGTTGTTGTAGTTGTTGGGCTTAATGCCATTTTTCAGCACACAATAGGCTATATATGGTGGCCAGTATTAATGGTGGAGTAAGATACTGGGAAATCCGAGGAAAAAACCACTGACCCACGTGAAGCTACTGGCAAGCTTTCTCACATATCCAGATTCGCAGAATCTTTGACTCAAATCCACGCAGACAGAGCTTAGATGGCAGTAACCTATAACGGAGAGTTCTTTAAACCACTCGGCCACTCAAGGCCCCACTAAAGTTCTGTAATCATCAAATTAAAAAATTAATAAAAAACTAATATAATAAATTTACTTTTTTATATGATACAATATTTGTGTAGTTGCTTCAAAGACTGAGAGATCTGACAACAATGAACTTTCTGTGGAAGTAATAAGATTCCATCCTCTAACTTCTCAAAATTTAATGTTCCTTGAAAAATTAAGAGTATAGGAAATGGTCTGCATGGTACAGAATGATCCAACATGACCCTTCAACCAGAAACTGGGGCAGACTGGTTGACCCTTGGAACAATCTTTGTGGTGGTCATATTTCAGACAGTCAAAACATTAGGAAGGATTAGGAATAAAAGAGTCAACTTCAATGTTCAAGAAACTGACTTTAACTGATGAAGGTAAAGTGACATAGTCAAAAGTTTGATGTAAGTTCTTCTAGGAATCTACTTGCTGTTAAGATGAATGTCAATTCCTTCAAGCATTTTAGTCTTGCTGAGGCCATCTGAATTTCTAAATCACAAAACTCATCTACAGTAGCAGAGAGAGATTTGCGATGAAATACATTAAAGTGTACCTCCTTAAAGTGAAGCAGATTGCCAAAGTCAACTTTGCACCTATACTGAACAAGGTTCAAGGTTAATTTTATCATACTGTCTGGTTCATTAGCTGATGCCTGAAGTTTTTTTTTAGCTATCATGAAAGGTCACAGCATGATACTTTTTGATTCTCATCTATGGATTGCAAGTCTAGCAGGGGTCAAGCTAGACTTAAATTTTAGGAAAAGGTGACTTCTCCTTTTGGTCAGAACAGGGAGACGTGGGAGCTAAACAAGGAGAAGTGGAAGCTAAACAGGGAGAAGTGAGACAAAATCAAGAAACTTGATATATATATATATATATATATATATATATATATATGCAATAAACTGATGCCAAACAGTGTGAAACTAGTAACTAACTAACTAGGCTTTTTTGTTACTAGCTTCGAGCTGTTCGTAATCAGTTTAATGCATCTATATTAATCTATCCCTGACATGTGATTCCTTGCTGGATCCAGTGTGCTTGAAAGGGTTGTTATTCGCCGTATGAAAGAAAGAGAGAGAGAGAGAGAGAGAGAGAGAGAGAGAGAGAGAGAGAGAGACGGATTATCTTTTTTTAATGATGTGCTCTATTTCACAGTATGCTTTTAACAGTTTTAAGCAATGTCTTTAAGCTGAAAAATGTGTTGTAGTTTTTATATTCATACCCATTCTATTCATAATGGTATATTTGTTTGAATTGAAGTAAATGCAGTATGTTTTGGCTATATGACTCAAAAAGCATATCAGAAACTAAACATTGTAATTAATTTTAACTGAAAAGCAGTAAAAAGATTAGTCTTGTAACTGCAAATTATTAAAAATGCTTACTTAATTACCATTTAATTATTTTATTTTCTACAAGTTTTGTGTAAAATTGCAGTCAAAAAGATTTCTAGGATTCTTTGAAACAATCCCTAACACATGTACATAGAAATAAATGCGCAAGTGACTTAAAACCATACTTTTCGTCCCGATTTCCTTGTTCCCAATAAAACATTAATGTAACTATTGATAGACAACACACTGAAGCACTAAAGTCGATATATAACTAAGTTGGAACCTTTTTCCCCCAACCAAAATTCTAAGAGTTCGTATTGCACGGTGCACAGTGTTAGTGCATCTATTATTAGAAGGATGGCTTTTCTTAACTACTCATTTTCTTGCTTTGTAAACAAAATTCATTAATATTACTGCATATTTATGGTTGTATTATTTGTCTATCTACTGGCAATAATGATATGCATTGGTTAAATAGTATTTGCTTCATTACTATATATATTTTTGGTATTTTCATGAAAACTAATTAAGGTAAGTCAGAAAACAACATTGAACTTCCGACCTTTTGATCCCAAGATCAATAGGCTTCTTTTTTATGTAATTTCATCCACAAACTGATGGTTCATTGTCAATAGATTAAATTTCTCTGAAGAAACCATGGCTGACTCTTGAGTTATTGTGCAGAAAAGACAACATCATGGCACAATATACTCTGCCTTATGTTACAAAATATAAAATGTAATGCAATCAAGTGAAGCATGCAAAATAAGTTACAGTGACCTTTTGTGGAAAGCTATAGAGTACAAGTCACATGCTTCTTGCTGGTGGAATGACTTTTGAGGGCAGCTTCTCCCATACAACACCGACGATTTCAGTAATGGTGTCATTTTTTAGAATTTGATTCTACATACCTTTAAGTGGCAAGTATTCACTTCATTTGGATTCAGATACATCCATTTCCTTTGGAAGGTCATTATTTAAATGCCCTAAGAGGTGCATATGGCAAAATCAATTTTAAAGTAAGTGTACATATTTATACTAAATGAACTTAAAAGTGTGATCCAGTACAATCCAGACTGAATGTCACATGCTCTGATGTCACAAAAAGAAAGCTATACATACTTATAAATTTTTTTTCATACTATCCTCAATTCCACTCAACACTCTTATTTTGCCCCCGTTTAGTAAATGGCTACCATTGTAAAAGTCCATAGTGATAGACAATTTCAGGATTCCTGCAGACTTAACAAAAACAAATTCCATGACTTCTCCAAAACTTTTCCAGGGCCATATTACAAAACTCAAGGACCTTGCATTGTCAAGTAAATAAATATAATAAATGATATCAATGCAAAAATAACAAATAAGTTAACAACAAATATTTTTAATATGTACATGCTTCTTGCTGGTGGAATGACTTTTGAAGGCAGCTTTTCCCATATTTACAAAATCTATAATTTTGATACAAAGCTCTACATTTAGCAGTCTTTGGGTCTGAAGCATTCTTCTCCACCCATTTTTCATTGCCTGGATTAGTCAGCCAACTGTTATTGAATGTGCACATACCAGTCATGTTGTACTAAACCTAAAGCAATGTAAAATGAAAGATATTAAGACTTAACTGTCAACAAATGGGATATTTTATTGTGATCAGAATTTTCTAATAGCCCAGTGTTCATTAAGTCTTGGAGATTTAAAATGAAAATGCAGTTTTCAGACAATGTCAATTTTTTCTTTAACTTTAAAAAATTTCATTAATGATACTATTAATATCTACACTAAAAAAAAACATCAAAATTAATCAGATACAGAAAAATGTTTGATTAAAGTTAAACTATATTGGCAGTAAACATGTTACATCTTAATCTGACAACCTTCTTGAAAAATGGAAGTCAAAATTTTCACACTGTAATATTACTGGAAATTCGACTGAAGCCTTCTTGCAGATTTTTGATTTTTAAATTCAAATAGTTTTCTTTCTTTAATACTTGATGTATTATAGTATTTATTTATGTATAAGGGGGATGAATTTTTGGAAAATCAGGATAATTCAATTGGGAGACTGAATAAAGGTCTAATATTAAAACAATTCTCTAAATTATTTTTCAGTATGGTTGGCAGGTTATCTAAAAATGGCATCCAAAAGAAAACTATAATTTTTAATATTCTGAACCGAAAACTAAAGTAACTGCCCAAAACAAGAATATCAAATTGATAATAGTGATTATAATCATGTTGTACTGTACCATCTGACATAATAAAAGAATGACCATGTCGCATGAGATGCTATGACAGACCCGAAAAACAAGAGAGAAATATAAACAAAACCAAATTAGTACTTACCTTGTATATTAGATTGACAAAACATCTGACTTTTTCGGAAGAAATTAATTTTGATTTGAAAGATCATGAAGTGGTAATTACTCAAAGTGGCACAGCAAACAACTACACCAGAAATCATGTGATAATACTGTTAGGGGAACTTACTCTTGTTATATGAAATGAAACCATGAATTGATTGTAGTTTTATCATGTTTTATTTAATCGGTGCTCAATGAAATTTGAAGTAATCAAGTTCTTTAACTCCATTGTCAGAAATTCTATGACTTTTCCAAAACTTAGCAAGGATTTGACAAATTCCATTACTTTTCCAGGATTCCATGACCCATGTGAACCCTGTAATTTTCATCTGGAAGTTTCTTAGTGACAGTTAACGTGCAGAACATTCAACAATCAGGACTGAATAGACTTGTATTAAAGAAAATTAGTGTTAAATTTGAAAAGAACAATTTATTATCATTTAAAATGATTAAAATGTGCATACATGACTCATGTGACTTGTAATATAGTACTAATTAAGATGCATCTCCTTACCATGTGAAATATAGGTTACAATTACAATCTTTTGTTGCATGGATGTTGTTCTAAAAGATTTGCATACAATAATGTACTTTCATTTTTCAAGAATGATAACAGCTTGAAAAAAAAATTAAATTCAAATACTGAACCAAAGTCAACAAGTCATGAAATGAGCCTGATTGAAAAAGTATGTATATATGGGGGTTGGTTGAACAAAATATTTCAGCACATGACAGGCTATACATGGCAACCCAAATATTTGGTGAAAGATGAGACATGGAAGACCCAACAACCCATAATAAGCCAATGAAGACCCCTGGAAGAACCAAAAACTCATACTAAGTCATGGAAGATCCCTGGAAGAACCAACAGCCTATAATAAGCTACCAGCAAGTTTTCATACACATGTTGGATGAGACAAGAATAAAAACTATGTGGACACAGGTGAGATGTCAGGGGCCTCTAAAGACCTTAGACCACTCAGCCACCTTGGGCACTATATATCGGGTGCACCCCCCACCACCACCCTATGAGTTCAGTGCTCTAACTTAAAAGAAGCACAGATATTGAACATGTTCAAAGTCAATTCCCTTTAAAGAGGTTAGGTGCCATGAAACCAACTCTAATTTGTTATTTAAATCAATCAGAAATAAAACTTCAGCAATCTACACCTAATAAATATACTCCTAAAAAGTGTATTTTTTGCACCAAAATGCTAGGCCCAAGCCCTGTTCTAAAATGCTGGGAAAAACACGAAATATTAAACTCTAACCTGTCACAGAAGTCACTACTATTAAGTTCCTGTTGGTTTTAAAAAAGCAACATTCATTGTCACCATGACAACCTTTTAGAAAGAATTAGACCTGTAGCAGCAGTGGCTATTTAATACCAACTTGACTATAGCAAATATATCAAAAACTGCAACAAATGAGATAAAAAACCAGTCAGTCTTTCTAAAATAATTGAAAATAAATGTGAATAGTGGAGACCCAGGTCAGAGACAATGCTGTTCTTTCTATCAATGATTTCATGCATTAAGCACAGATTTTGATCTTCTTTTGCAAATACAGTATGCACACAAAGAACACAACATGTAAAGGTCAATATAATCAAACACATTCAACTTACGAATCCCTATCATGAAGGGACTAAAAGTCTGGATTTCTTTGGGTGAAGAGGCAACTTTCCGTTTTTTAGAAATGGAAAGAGTAACTTCTGCATCTTCATCATCTGCCTGATCGTCCTCGCCACTGGAAATCTCCAACACTTCATAGTCTGCAAACAAGATTGACAATTTCTGCTTGAAAAAAAGTTTCATAAGTATACTAGCTATATCATGATTTATTAGAAACTGTCAATTTACATAAAATGAACTCAGACTTAAGGCACCAAAATTTAAAAACATTTTTACAAGTATGTACAGGGTCCTTTCAATAATGTGAAATGTTTTTGTTATATCTCGAAACTACATTTTTGTCATTAGTTAAATTCATGGACTGGGAAAAGACTTGGCCGGGTGAGCTTTGCTTCTCTAATCTATAGCAATGAGACTCATCTAGTTCCCCTTTTGAAAGTCGCAAACTAGTAACCAAACATTTATGAACCTGAATTGATTCAGCAAATTATTTGGATCATGCTGACAAAATGCATTATACATTATATTAAGCTTTCTCATTTCTACACTCCAGCATGACTAACAGTGCTGTGTAAATAAGTGGACTCAATATGGAACTTTCATTTAAATATTAACAATACATTTAACCTAAACAGCTAATATAACAGGTGAGATTGTTCTTGGGCATATTGTACCTGGGTCCTTTTCATCTGATGTTTTTGTTACAATAGATGATTAATTTAATTCCCAGACAATATAATTTAAAAAATGAAAGTATCTGTTGTTTTTTTTTTGCTTCAAGACAGGTGAATCACATTCTATGCATGATCTATCTGAGAATAAACTTATAAAATGATAAAAATGATAAACTATATGACTCAATTCATTGTAGAAGCTCACTATCAGAATAGAACCATGCTGAGTACTCCTCATTCATATATATGGTAATGTGTCGTGCCACCAATTAAACGGTTTAGGCTCACATAAATAATGCATACCACTCATCTATACAATGGCTTCTTAAAACAAAGACATTAATTTTCTGCTTATTATTTGAGCTAATCAGTGACATTCATTCTTTTGCAGATGGTGTTTAATATTCCACCACACAAAGTCTGGTTCTGTAGATCATAAAACAAATATGTGGTCTGAAAAGCATTTCCATGAATTCAATATACAACCATTCCTTCTTTTAAATATCTCAGTGTTCAAAACATCTCAGATTCTTGTGAGCAATAAGATTTACAAATTAACCACTGTCACAGCCATACTGAATGTAAGATCAGCACCATTTTCATTTAGAACAAATCATACACCATTAGATAACTCAAAAACCTCTGTTTATACAACCATCTATTCATGAGAATTTGTGGCAAGGTTTACAATATTTTCTTTTTTTTGAAGTCAAGTTAACATTTTTTCAGCACCAATTAGATATCATAATTAGTCTTCTGTTACACATTATTTTAATATAAGTTTCCATTTTGAAGTAGCAAATTAACATGATTTTAAGATGGCTGTCATACAGGATCCAGATCCGGAAACTTTTCAATAGTACCTTAGTGGCATCATATGAAATCTTCTGGTTGATATGAATTCCTATCCAGGAGGAGTAGCAATAAGATTTTAAATATGGCAACTGTAGTGGTCATATCAGACATTAGATCAGCACAAGTTTTATTTCCATCAAATCAGATTAGATGTCTTCCACTGAAAATCCAATGTTTATGTGACTCTGCATTTAGAAGAAGTAATAACAAGATTTTCAATATAGCTTTTGTGGTGACTATATTGATCGCCCCCCCCACAGCAAATTTTCTATATAAATGTTATGTGTGTAGTGGTTATCTGCATACTGCAGTCAGTAGCCAAGTGTTTCCTAACCAGACAAGATTTAAGTGGTCACTAAAGTGTATCTACCGTGACCACACAGTCTATGCACACTAAATGTTTACTTCACAAGCAAAGCATTGTATAGGAAAAGGACGATCATGTGAATGTGCAAACATTTCTTTTCTCACCTGTATTCATCACACTGGTTAGATGGTTAATGTAACACTGAGGTATCAACATCAAAACTCTGAAGAAACAGTTGTCATCAATTTGGGCAGTGGGTCAAATCAATGTTTGCTAGAAGGTGGGTTAAATAGTTGTGATACTCCAGCAGAAATGGAAGTCACACCTTATGTCAGTGTGAGAGGTATATTTAAGTATCTACATTATATTTTCCTCTGCATTAGAGCTATCTCTCATGAAAAAGGTTCATCTTTGAGAAGAGATATGAGTTATATCCCTTTTTTATTTTAGGTTGAGGTCATTCAATATTTAAAACTGATCTGTAAAGACAGGCTAAGTTTTGGTTCATGAGACAGACATTCCTATTCATCACATGGTTCTCACATAATCTAAAAGTCTTTTGGCAAGTTGAGCATTTGGCAAATCCTGATATAGCTTTTAAAGTGTGAAGAGCTGTTACCAAGTCTGATTTATAAAAGCAAAAGTAATCTTGTGTGGAACAAAAATCTGGAACAGACCAACATATATGCATATTTTATGATTTTATTTTACTCTACACATTAAAAAATATTGATACAATAATAATAATAATGAAATAATAATAGTAATAAAATAATAATGACATTTGTGCACAATATTTGTTCCAAACAAAATCTGAAAGCTGAGCCTGTATACACATCCATACAAATGCCAGTTTTGACTTTGTCATGGTGGCCACTATCAACAGGTTTTTATTATAATCATGAAAGTTCATAACTAACACTTTATTCCAATTCCAACCAATATTCAATAATTTTGATTAAAGATCTAGCAAAATAATTTAAATTAGCACAAATGTATGATTTTACTTCTAACATGACAAACCTCAATGATTTTTTTTAATAAAATGGCAGAATACTGTGGCAGTATTATGCTGAAATGCATTTAGATGTCTACACATTAAGCTTTTGACTCAAATCACGTAATATTTTCATAAGGTGTTATCACATAATCTAATACAACAAATTATTACATTATTCCCAAGATAGAAGGTTTTTCACTGGAAAGCATGTCATATGATATGTAATAGTTCTTCATGTTAAATGGTCATTTATTTATGTCCAATGGTCATGGTCAACATTGACTTTAACATGACGTTCTTACAAGTTTTTGGCATCATACTGTTGAAGTTTTAATTGTATAATTTCAAATCAAAAGAAATATCAACCTTTTTTCCTATGTCATCCAAAAAACAATTACAGACCAATGGTCTGATGAATATGGACTTTTATTCTATGCTTGGCAGGAAATTGCTTGATTTTCTCATAAAAATAATTTTGGTATTTCAATACAGTGAAAAAATGCCATAATGTTTCACTGGCCATGAAAAAGACAATGACTCACCTTCAAGTGTACTGGCTTTTTTTCTCATCCTTCCACTCCTTCTCAACCCATCAGGACCTGCAGTTGATGTGGATAAAAATTTACAATTAACATGAACAGTACATTATATTCCCACCCAATAGTAGTTCTCTATGTAGGCACCAATATGGTATGGATGACTTAGCAGGTCAATGACTAAGAGGTCTAAATGACTTTAATCTGTAGTTAAACTATGCAGTCATATACCAAATTTATTATGCAGAAACCATTATTTTCTTATCAGACTTACCTAAATCACAACATGTAGACCCTCAAATTTATAGGTTTTTTTATTACCTTAAGTACAAATCATCAACAATGTTTGAACAAGGAACTCACACTATGATAAAAGCTATTCTGCAAAGTCCATTTTTCATTGAGACACAACGACCCTAACCCTTGACCCTAAAATCAGTTGGCCTCTATGATACCTCAAACACAATCCCTTAACTATCAAAGTGACCATTTTACTTGCACCAAAAAAAAATATTTGCCTCTTTGCTGATTCTGTGATGACGCTTTTAACCTTCTTTAGTTGTTAACATATATAAGTGTCAAAGAAGTCCTTCCAAACTTCAGATCATTTAATAGTCATTTCTGCACAAAGTTTCTCTGTTGCTTTGCATTTATTTGGATCGAGTTTGGATGTTAACACTTCCAGTATGTCACAGTGAATAAGCTATAGTTAATCCTTATCAGTGGTTATTTGCTTAAACCAGACCTGAACAAACACCCTCCAATCAGGAATGAGTGTAACATATTTGACTGCACAAGACACCAGAAGTATACCCTTCAGATCTGATCCAATAGACATGATACAAAGCATCAAAGAAACTATGGATAAAAGTGGTTATTAAAGAATCAGTAAACTACTTAAATATCACACTGGGAACAAATCTGGAAAATCTTCTTTCTGTTGATATATGTAATCTGTGTCTGAATATGTGGATGGGTTAAAATAGTTAACACAGACTTGGTAAGGTGGGGGAGGGGCTATTTTGAACCACATGAATAAGTCACCTTGTGTTATTTTGTAGAAGGTGAGTGGGTATTGTCAATAGTTTTTCAGTTTTGCTGACAGAAATGTATGCATGTGCCTGCAATGAATGTTCACAGGTGAAATTTTAATTTAAAGAATGAATTGGCAAACACTAATTATTCATGACTGCTGATGATTAAATTAACTTGCATATTGTACATATTGTTTTGTAATGATTCTTCACCTCTTGCATCATTGTGGTATCAATAGGAAAAAAGTATCAACATCAACATATCAACAGATTGTTTCATTCCTAGTTTCTTTATTACCCAAGTGCAAGCCATCTGTAAAATTTGATAGCTGTACATGGTGAAGTACTCTAATAATATTATGGCAGCAATTTTTTCAGATGGTCATCCTGACTTTTGACCATGACAACATTAAAACATAATATCCTCCTCCTTACGAAGTGTGTACAAATGAAGTTTCTTAGCCTTTACACAATTTCACATCTCTCAACAACTTGTCAGTAACTGATTCCATAAGCAATTATCACAGCCTAGGCAAAGGCACAATATAATGAAGGAGACCAAAGTTTGGTTAACAGTTTGGGGAAATGGGGTCAGGTGCTATTAACTTTTGTTGATACATTATAATTATGATATCCATTTTTCTACAAACATCTCAAATGTTCTACACAAATATTCATCTAATGTATTTTAATATCTATGGACATTATATCGAAAGAAATCAGTTACAATCAGTAATTTAATAAAAGATTTTCAGTATAAATTATGTTGATGCAAGTATTCACCATTTTATGTCAGCAAAGCTAGAATTACTTCCCTTTAAATGACAAAGCACATATGTTCATCATATCCAAACACTAATGAAATAAAACTTCATATGTAAACTCAATAAGCACTAGAGCTAAACCTCTACCAACATACACTGGTTAATTCTCTATATAGTGATATTCAATGTCTTCAAATGATTCTTCTCATAGTACAACTTAATATCATTCTAATAAGAGCAATTAAGCACACTACAATTTCATGGTCCCAGAACACTATATCCAGACATTGAAAGAAAACCACAACAAACTAGAAATGATACAAACTTTTTATTTTATTAGAATGTGCAAGATATCAATGAATCATCAGTGTAAATTTTTGAAGAACAATCCACACATTTGCTAACAGCAAAAACTTAGGAACTGCAATCATTGTGCACTTTGACAAAAAATTAGGCTGGCCTGACACATAATATTGCTGTGATGTCTGCAGCTGTCATTCATTGTAATTGGCTGAGACTATTAGTCTGTTAATTGGTCTGAGGTTCCATGACAAAGGACTATTAAGTTATCAACAGTCATCAGATTACATCCAGCTTATGCACTGAGTAAAATTATATTTTCATGGAAGTGATCTTGGGCACAGCCATGACAGTTAAGGACTCTTCACATCAGAATATACATTTGGTGATTACACTTCAGTCGAATTAATAAATAAAATTCAAATATGATCTTCTATAATTGATACTTCTATCTTACTGTGCTGACACCAGCAGGCATTTCAAAACGTTTCTTTTATCAATATTTTCACTGGATATTGGTAGCAATTGAGAAAATATATCCTTTCATCTTAAAATTAGTGAAAAAATTCAAAATTTATGTTACTGACTACTGTTATAATAATGTTAACAATTCAAATGCCAATTAGTATCCCTTCTCTACCACAAAAAATTAGGACTTGCACCTACAGCTACATTATAAGTGGATCTGATGTTATCATTGTTTGCTAGAATGCTAAACAAGTGTGTGATGTCCTGTAAAATGCAGCTGGCTAAATTTCATAAGAGTGAAATTCATCAATACAGAATGGGTACCAAATAGATCCTTTTCACAAAAAGAATGATTTAAAGGAACATTATTTCCAGAAAAATATTGAATAGCAAGAAAATTATTCTGGGATGTTCAACACCTTTTTAAATAAATGAATTAGGGTATACAATTTCCAGCCCAGAACTCAAACAGTTGTACTGAGATATAAATTGACCCAATTTAAATTGGCTGCATTCATTAAATGTAAAGAATGATGTATATAAAGAATCTAAACATGCTGCACATGGAAAAACATGGATATTTTCTTTCTCTCTCCATCTTGTGTCAGTGTTTCAGCATATTGCATCTTCTTACCTCAAACATAACAAGTGGTCCAAGCAAACCTGTTCCTGACTTATTCATTTTAGAAGCATAAATTCAAAACTTCAGATCAAATGCCACCAATTAAACCCTCTAAGAAACACACTTATGACATGTAATGGGCACTAAAATGGTATAGAAATATGGAACAATTGAGCTTAGTTCATTACAAAGTGCAGATAGACAGAAAATAGAACTTTTTATGCTGTGACAGACTGACAGGTGGAAAAGGTTAAAACTCTTGTGCTCTCAGTTCATATTGACTGATCATGATGTGAGAGCCATATTCTGTGAAGAATTAAATCCTTCAAATGATTTCTTGTGGTTAATTATAAATCCAGAATTTGTATCAACCATAAATTTTTCTATACTATTTTGAAGAAAAAAGCAACAAATGTGCTTATGTACCAGTATTAGAGAGTTCCAAGAGACACTCTGCAGCTGAGTTAGTCTGGTCCTGGGATTGGTCAACCTGATCATTGCTTGATGATGCAAAAGTCATGGTCATAGGTTTCTCATTTCTCTCCCCTTCTCCAAGCTCATCAAAATTACGATCCTGCCTCCTGGGTCGACCTCTCCGTCGCTTTCCTGTGTCAAAGAAAACAAATTATACAAAAGTAATATCAGTGTAGTGCATTGATCTGGAGACTTCTGTAGTAATCTTTAGCTGGTATGTGATTTACAATTGTTACACACCAAATTTTAGAGATAACAAAATTTGATTTTGCCAAAATAAAACAGGCCTTTATCTGAGTATATGCTATGGATTGGACACTATCTTATTGGTCTGGTTGATATTACAGCAAAACAGATAAAAAAAAGACATTTAGATACCATATACCATAACTATATTATGTATGAAAAGTAAAATTCAAATATCAGCCACAAAACTGATCCTGGGTAACAGCATGATGGGTGAAGGTACTGCCCCAAGACAATAACATTAAAATCTTCATATCCTTCTTTAACAATAGTATAAAGTCAACTTTTGTTAAAATGATCCAGTTGGTTTCCAGCAATTTTGCTCTCTAATAAATCTGGTCTTGCAAAGATCATGCCCTAAACTTTTAGGTATTATCATTAGCGTCTCATACTGTCAAACCAACATGTGAATGGAAAGAAACTGTGTTAGAAATACAAACATACACTTAATATTTAATATTATAGTAATTATATTTGAAATCTAATGTTTTCCCTCAATCAAACTCATATTTATAGAAACAGAATGTGTTACATGCTATCTTCTAAAATATTCTCAACAAAAGCAAAAATCTAAGGAAGGTGGGTAAGTATGTATAAGGAATTTACAGGTGTGAAAAGCTTGCTGGGTGCTGGACCAGGTTGGTCTTTACCGGTTAGAGGTGGGTAAGTATGTATAAGGAATTTACAGGTGTGAAAAGCTTGCTGGGTGCTGGACCAGGTTGGTCTTTACCGGTTAGAGCAAAACTGAGCTGGGTACCCAACACCTAAAAAAGATATAAAATGGGTGGATGGGTTAGAAAATATTACTGGGCCTGAGTACCTGGCATGGAACTACCTAGCTAGGACTGTTCACTACCATGTTGTTTGGATCTATCAGTAGTATGCATGTATGTGTATGCATGTACAAGGTTTAAAGGCACATCAGCCATAACCAGGATTATATAGTGCCAAACCAGATAGTAGAAATGGCAAACCACCATGCCAAGTTCCCAAAAAGACAAACTTCTCCAATGAGAAGTAAATATCCACCATGAAACAAAAGTGCAGCTGTTATATAAGCTACCCAAGAAAAGTATTGCAATGTATCGAATTTTGATGAAGTACTAAATCCTAATGTTGAATAAATTGTGCATTAAAATTTTCATCATCAAGCCAGAAATGTCTCAAGAAAGTTCACTGATATTTCCCTTATTTCATCTCCGAAACATAAAGCCTATGTCTAAGCTTTAGTGGAATTGACCCAGTCATCGTAATGATATAGTGGCAGAGAGTACATAAGAATTACTGACTGTAACGGTTGGAGGCGACTTTATGTCAAATAATAAATCTTCAAAGTAAAGTTAATTGCATCATATTCATGGCTGTCAAAAACTGATGAAAGACGTGATTATTTGGGGAAAATTTAAAAACAGTTGCTTATGATTGGTCAGTTAAAATTAAGGCATACACTTTAGAAATAATGGGAAATTTAAGGTAGCTGTTTAGCTCAGAATTCTTTAGTCTGATTTTTCTTGTGAGAAGACAAAGTTGGCTCTGTGGGAAACCCAAAAATAGAGTTTTCCCTTTTTAAAAAAGTAGAGAGGCAAGATAGCTGTCTTGAAAGAAAAAAACAGGCTACAGTATTAGGATACATGATTATGTGGAAAAGAAATGGCAAAATGGTCAGTAATTTTAATTTCCATATAATATTCTATTTCGCTTGTTTGGTTTTATGCAAATGTTTGATATGCTTATGATTCATGTATGTATCATGCATTCATTTCATAGGACTATGTTGATATGTTAGAGTGTTATGCAATTTAATTCTTTAAGTTATTAGTTCACTGATAAAATTTAAGTATTTGTGATGCAATCCCAATTTTAAATGTGTAGTATTTCATAATGATATTTTAAATATTTCAAATATGTAGAATTTCTTATGATTATATGAATTAGTTTCATTTTTCTATAGGACAATAATGTTTATCAACAGCTAATAATAACTGCATATTTATATGATTTTGCAATTCCTAAATGATCTTGCATGTTACTGGTTACTGTAAGCTAGAATTTAGTGAGTCTTATAAAATAGTAATCAAACATTTAACGTATTAAGTGGAATTGGCTAGCTAGCTGTAAGGAGATGTAGAATAATATATGTTGATATATGCTGCAGCATCGTTTGTACATAGCCATCTGTAAGGATATGTTTAGTAATATATGCCGATATATACTGCAGCATCCTTTGTCCATTGCCATCTGTAAGAAGACGTATAGTAAGGTATGCATATACAGCAAGTTGTGTTTATACACACCGCCCATGTGTCAACTGCTGCTATAAATCGAGATCTAATTAGCCCAGGCTTGGATGTATATATGGATATATATTACAGGGGTCATCATTAAGGATCATTAATTGTGATGGTCACATTAGGTCAGAATTTATGCAGAGTGCAAAACTATTTATGGTTCTGAAATAACAAAAGTGAAAGATCTTATATATAATCAGATAGACGGTGAAATCATGCTTTAGCCATAATCTTGTCATTTAAGGGAAAAGTTTTCTATATCTATTCCCAAGAACTAGATGAGGAAAGTCCAAGAGTGAAGTCGGCGAATAGAGTTCAGAATAGAAAGGGTCAGAGGAAGAACCAAACATACATGTTAAACATGAAATATACCAAGACTAAAGAAGAACAAATCCAGGTGATGCAAGACAGTGTAAACATTGTACTTTTTTCACCACTCGTTGCTATAATGAACAAAGTCTCAAATTGAACACTGCTATTAAATTCCATTATTGTAAATCTGTTGGATTGAAAATGCAATTTTGTTTTAGTTTATGTATTAATTAATTTTAAAAAAAATTATTTTATCGTCTACTGGGGCTAAAATTTGTTTGTATCATTTCAATAGTCTTGCTTAGTTCTCTGTCAATATATTCTATCTATCTACTCACACTGGGCAAGAACATCAAAGGAGGTCATTCCCTAGATCACAATCTCCAAATAAATTAATATGGCACTACACACACAAACCCTGTTACAGGCATACAAAACCCAAGACCTACTGAGTTGGAAGGCCATCACATGATGCATCTTACAGGTTATTATCTCATACACAAGGGATGACAATTCAAATGCCCAACTAGCCATAATAATTTCTATATCAGCTAGCCCAGATGAGTAAAAGCTGTTGTCGAGACAGCAAACATGTGTAAATAGCCAAAATTTTGAAAGTAAAAGAAACATAAGTTTTGGCTTGGAGATGGATTTCCTAATGTCATCTATTCTCAGCTGATAGATCCATATTACATATCAACCACCATACACATACCAGCTGGTGGTAGCAAAGGGTAGGCACAAAGCTGTCCAGTGTCAGGATCGACCTTTAGGATGCATTTCTTGCCATTTATTATAACTTCTGTCTGGTCATCCACCTGGATGGGTTTAGAAAGATCAGGTTTCCTGGAAGCATCATTCTGCATGAAAAAACATAATAAAATTTACAAATTACAAATAAATTGATAAAAAGTATATATAAACAGATACATAAAACAATACAATTTATATCCTCATCTTTGATCATTTTGCATACATATTGCTTAACTCCAGTCCACTAAGCTCACTACTGGTAATTAGCCATGTCCAAGCCAAAATCCAATGACAATGCAGGGGTTTATAGTGGATAAGATATATAGATAAAACTTCATTTATTGATGTTGGTAGACTTTTAGAAAATGAATTTTTTTTAGCACAATGGAGAACAATTACTGTTTCCTACACAAGTTTTTTGTTGAGCTGTGAAACTTGTGATTTGCAGCAGCTGCATAATCTTCACAAAAATGTGATACTCACTACGTAAGTGACTTCACTGCAGTTTTTCATTCTAAAACTCAAAAACAATTCCTTAAGCAAATAGTGTGATAGATACTGCAGATGAGAGAAGATTTCTGTAATCCTAATCATTGTGTTGTCACCATAAGCCGTTGTAATAGGCAACAACAATTATGAGTTGATTAAACCAGGAAGGATACAAATAATTTGTTTTAATGATATATTTATATCTAATATATATGTGTGTGTGTGTGACTAAATCTGCCCCCAAAATACGGTTTCCCCATATTAACATACTTAGACCACTCAGGACTGTTACTAAATGTTAACAAATTGATACAAAACCTTACCTTTTATATAAGTTACTTAAATCTTCAGCAGTCCTGAATTATTATTGGGTGCCTTTGTTATTAATTAAAGAGATAAATCATCAGAGTGAACCAGTGTGGAGATAGTTTGGCATCTGCAGAAGAACAATTTCAGGAATATTGGTTGTTAGTTATTTCTGTTTCTACACCCAGATAAATTTTAGGAAAAATCAACCAGGTTCCAACTGATCCTAATGATCACTTACCCAATCAAAGGGAAATTATATTAAATGTGAACTTGAATTTCTTTGTTTTAAGTTCATACATGCCAACCTGCCACCCCTCACCCTAGATATAAGTGTAATTATTATTAATACGAGTTGCAAAAAAGTGCACAACAGGGTAAACAAATTATATGCTATAATTACAGAAAAACATATGAAAAACATGCACTTAGTTTTGGTACTTACCTGGATCTGCAGTTAGTTAAAATTCTTGTCACAAATACGCTAAATCCAAGTGGGTTAGTACAAAAATATGAACACACACAAAAATGATAAATTACTTATACACAACATTCACTTTAACTAGTGTACTGTACATGTTCAACTTTCACTGATAGGTTGTAAAGTGGGGTTAACAAATTCTGAATCAATGCTGTATTACATCACTATAGAGTTCCTCTTCCTGATGCAACATGTTCTTCCATTTAACAAATCCCTCTCCTCTAAATTTTTTTGTTATATAACATTCATTAGTACTATCGATAAAGCCCTTTTCACTTAATATTCGGTTCCACGTTTTTTTTAAATATAGCTTGATGGCTATTTAAGTGTGTATCTAACTAAAATGAATCTGTGACACATAATTTCAAATTCATGAAATGTTTTTTATTTGAAACGTGTCAATGTACAGTTACTATAAATAGAAAATAAGAAACTGATAATCATAATGAAATGGTCGCACACATTGAAAATATAAGATCAGTAAACAGAAGTCTGCAGTGGATCAATGTCACATGACACATGTTTTTCATTATTCTGTGTCTCACTCACTATCTGACATCATCAGATACAATCTTTGATTTGAACATGGAAACATGTTGGTTTTTCTTTATCTGAACTAAATGGGTACGCAATAACTAATTTATTACCCAGGTAATTATGAACAGGAAGGTACCTGAGCACCCATTTTAATTTTTACACCCAGTCCCATTCCTGACAAGATTTTTCTTGCATAAAGGAAATCTTTTTGCACTTCTCTTCTGTTTATAAGATAATGCCATAATGTCTTCAAAATTTAATCAAAGAAATGAAATTCGTAATACAGACCTTCCAAACCTGATGAGACTGTCTCAGTAAAGTAGTTGATTTTTTTCTTTAAGTTTGACCAGTTTTCAGTAAAGTGTAACAAAATATCATAAACTACTATTGTAAAACTGGAAAACATCTTCAGAAGTTCAGTATTTGATACATGCATCAATTGTAAACATTCTACATTCAAGTGAAAAGTTTGCAAAGTACATGTAGTCCTTATTTACCACTAGTAAAGTTGCACAAACTTCATTTCCAAACCTTAAACAGCTCAATGGCTTGGTGCTATTTCTCAACCTGACGTTAAGTCTTGGATTTTTTCCTTCATTTCACATTACACGTTTCACATTACAATCATATCTCCCACCATGAGACATGCTAAAATTCACATGTGATGTCCAATAAATATAATTGTGTCCCTTCCAGCTTTTATTCACAAAAATTTGAATATTCCTTTTTATTCTACTGTGCTGATTATTAACCCTATTAAGAAGTTTAATATCTGTTTAGTTTTAAAATTCTACAATCAATAGTCTGATCATGCAGGTGCTATGCAAGAAACAATATGTGCAGTTTTGAGCACCTGAGGTACTACTGTGAAGTTAGTCTGGTTCACTGACTAATTTCACTATTTCTAAAATGAAACCAGAATCCAAATTAAATACAGATGAACTAATTTAATCAGGACTTCTTGGCAACAATCATTTTTCCATAGATTTTGCTTTTATTCGGTAGGTTCGTTTTTTAAGAGTAATTTTCATATGATTTACGGCAAAAATCATAAGGGCATGCAGGTCTGGTAATAGTTATGCAGCACCTTTTTTTCTCTCTCAAAATTATTACAATCAAGTCAGAGACAACTTTTTTTCTGTGTGGAACCTGTGATAGAATAACAGTCAAAGATTAATCCAAATCACTTTTCAGTAAAGTGTAACAAAATATCATAAACTACTATTGTAAAACTGGAAAACATGATGCAAATGCAATGCAAAACAGTGTGGTAGATAAAGATGATCAACTGGACAGCATAAAATGGCAGAAAAACATAAATTAGAATCATACAAAACCAATGGGATATCTGCATACATGCCAACCCCTGGCAAGGAAAAGACGTAATCCAAGTGGACAAAAGGAGTAATCTGAGCAGAAAAAGTGTAATCCACATATAACATAATAAAATTCAATATTCAATGCACATACACCACTCCCTCGATAACTCCCACCCAGATAACTCGCAAACCCGCTTATAACGCGGTGTCTGGCATGGCTCCCAATTTTTTTCAAAGGAAATATATTTTAAAATGTGTTAAACGTGAAAACAAAATATGCGATAAGAATTGGTATATTATGTAACTTTTCATACACAAAAAATAATTACAAATCATTAATTTTTGTAAAAACAAAATGGGAATATGGTATTTTCAATCTTTTTTGCAAATGTAAATCTTCTTAGTGGAAGTTGTATGTACGATAACTTAACCAATTTTTCAAATACAAAGAGATCTATACAAATAATTATGATACGTTTAAATAATTATTATTTTGATAACTGGATTGTGTACGAAAAATTAAAAAATACGAAAAAATACATGAAATACGGTAGCTCATTATATCATCGGAAATGGACATAAAGATAGACTCCATATCATGAACTTTTCAAGTTCTAATTAGATGTCTCATATTATGTTTGGGGATTTTTGAGATAAAACGTTAATACTCTGTAAATAATAATCATTCTGGCGAAACAGGATCAATGAAATATTATGCTAAGAGGTGGCAACAGATAATAAAATAAACACAACTTATATGTCTTGCTATGTGAAATTCACGTTCTAATCTTGAAATTTCGCTTAAGTGTAAACACTAGAATTGCAACATATTCTCTTCTATGAAAACATGAAAATAGTCAATTGTCCATCACATCGAAACCCGTGAGTACTTCTGTGAGAACCTGAATAAATGCCAGCTTTGTTTTGATCAACAGCTCGGGGAAGTGTTTGTTGCATTAAACAAAAATCAATTAAAAGACACCTGTGTTGTTTTATCACTTTGAATATGTCTTTTGTATCAAATCAAGCAAGGGAAGTACAATAAAAAAAAATCAAAGGTAGCATGCCGATAGCAGCCTAAGTGCTTGAGGTCATTACCGTTCTCAAAATTCATTTTATTTGACCAGTCGAAAATGATTTCACATTTTTATGTGATATTTTTAAAATATTTTATCACTTTTGGAGATTCTAGCGCCAACATAGAATTAAACAAAATTCATTGTCGGGAGAAATACGCTCAGCGAATCAGGAAGCCGCATGTAATTTATCCAAACCAGCTCAGAGAGAAAATCACCCGTGAACAATACATAAAGGCGGCAGAGAAATCAAAAAGTAAAAAAAATGAGCAGATGTTTTGAAAATGTGAAGTGATATTTGTCAAACGTGTCACAAATTGCAAGTATTACCGTGTTCTAATTTAAGTTATTTTAAATTAGTAGACCCATTAAATTGATGTTGGTAATGGCTAAACCTTGTAAAAAAATTTATTTTACTTCTACCGCAATCAAATCAACCTGTCGTTTGATCGACATTGTGTTTTTTTTAAATGGGTGTCGATCTTGTGTATAAAAAATCTACTTTGGATCAAACAAGAATTTATCCAATTCAACACAATCATTTGTGACGCAGTACACAATGTGCGAAATTATACATGTGTTAAGCCTATGGAAAACGTGTGGATTATTGTTTTGATGATCTTCTCAATATCATGTAAGTTATCCTGAAATTAATGTTACTCTGTGATGACAAAGTAAACAAAGTACACCGCTATGAAGAAATCATAGCACGATTATTGAGTATTCAACACTAACATGCCAAATCAATCCACCCACCCTTTTTGCCTGTGTACGTCGATCTGTTTGTTTGTTTTGTTGTTTGTTATAGGTCCCTCAATAACTCGCGCCCTCACTTATAATGCGGTAGATATTTTTGGACCCCGTTGTGCGCGAGTTATCGAGGGAGTGGTGTATGTACAAAACACACGCATATTTTCTGCAATTTTGGCATCAGGAAGCATCCATTTGAACAAAGGACCAAAGCTGTATTCTACTACTAGCTGTAGTCAGTATTCTATTAAGAGCTTGGTAAATAATGCCCCTGCATTTATAAAATTCGTGTCCACAATTTAGTTCTGCCTTAAAAAAGAAGTTACCTTAGTATTGGATTTAGCAAAATGAGCTAATTCAAGGTGTCTTTGTTTTACACTATTGACCAATATGAAAATCCTTTCCACACAGCCTGCAATGAATGTGAAGCTACCCTAAAAAAGCACTGTATTGTGTTATTCATGTATTCATCTCTGAGTTGTTTTTTCTGGGCTTTTCTCTTCTTTCTAATCCATCGGTGAAATCATTTGAAAAAAATGTATGCAGTAACATACACATCGACTAGAATAAATAGACGACTTTTACAGCCAAATTCCTACAGAATGGTTCTGTACATCAAATTATTTATAATGAAGAATATGTGAGCAAAGATTAAAACTTAGAAAACCAGTCTGTTATGTCCTAAGCCAGACAGCTGCTATAAATAGAAACTGAGGTCTTTCTGGAAAAAGGGCAGTTACTATAAATAGAACATAACATTAAGGAAAGTCACCACTATTCTATAGACAAGTGTACTTTTATGTCATAGTTACTCAGAAACCATCTTTTCTAGAATATGTTTTGTGTGATTAGTGGGATGTTAATAAAAATGAGAAAACAAATTATTACTTTTTTGAGAGGGGAATTTACAGAAAAAGCATAATCCATGTACATTTACATGTAAGGCATAATTTTAGTGGAAAAAAAAGCGTAATGATTATGCCAAAAGCGTATTGGTTGGCATGTATGTATCTGTAAGTATTTTGGTTTTTCTGGTAAATGGTTTCAGAACAGCTGAGAAATCTAGGTCTCTCTACAATAAGTACCACATGGCTTGAAAAGACAGGAAATATGGTCCATATGCCAACATCTCTGAAACAGTACCACCATAACAATGAAGATACATATCGATAATGTATCATAAATAGGTGGTACATAGACACATGTATGTTGATATGTGGCACAGGTGTATCATTTCACCACTGTAACAAACCATCTCCTTTTGAGATTTGTCACCCTCATTTCTTAAAGTTAATAAGTTTAAAGACAGAATGACCAGGTCATAAATGATAAGACCATCTTCAGCATAAAAGAATGGTGAGTCTTGTTTAGTTTTATTGCAATAGACATTTTTAACAAAAAGTAACTCAAAGCAAGATGACAGCATAAATAAATAGTAACTTATAATACTATCAAGCAGTAACAGGTAACCAATTAATATTTTCTCTGGAAAATAAGACCATATCAATTTCCTAGAATATTATCTTTTCTTAGTCATATTAAGGTAAATGTCAGCATCAACTATACCTTCTGTTCACTTGCTGATTCTTCTTCCTGTTTTGTTTTGTCCTCAGATGAAGGTAACTCTTTGGCACTTCTACCTTTTTCATATTCTGAAATGCACATACATTAAAAATGGTAAGATCTACTTTAAAAAAATATTTATTTCTATAAAACACAGGAAATAAAAGAGCTGACTCCAGTATACAAAAGCAACTTCTAGAATTATGTATTAGTCACTAGAGGATATTAAATCTCAAACATTTTTTTTACTTGCGATATGAAAATAAATTGCATGTCCATTTCATCAAAATACTGAAAAGGTCTTCTTAGTGTTAATTCCTTTAATTCACCATGTCTAAGCCACCTAATGCTAGGAATGTTTCATCTCTATTACTACTTATTCAATGATCTCATGAATTTCATCTGGTTTCAGATAAGCTTGCTAGTTCTCTCCCTTTTCGTTAATGATCAATTTTGTCCATCAAGAACCCATTTAAATGAGGTACCACACTGGCTGCCACTCATAATAAAATTTTCCTTTCATTATAATCTTTTCTGGGACTGACGGGATCTTGTTGTGGTTGTTGTGTTGTTTCAACAATTTTCAGCACATGATAGGCTATACATGGTGGCCAGAATAACTGGTGGAGGAACAACCCAGGAAAATTACAGGAAACACCTCTGACCCATAGGAAGCTACATGTACAAGCAAATTTTCTCAAATTCCCATGATGGCAGACCATTTGGCCACCTGGAGTCCCCCCTGATGGAAATTAGGCAACCTGACACTATACATACATTTTTTTGTAACAACTGCCTAAAGATGTGTGCAAGATGACCACTGTACTTGTCTGTAGATTTAAAAATCTTTTAGTATATTTACTGAACAAATTCCAATTAAAACATTTTTTTTATAATGCCAGGTACTTGCATGCTTGATGTGTGATCAATATATTTACTCTCCTCTTACTTTATCCAAATGTGAAAAAAGTGAAAAGTACCTGATGTTACCCATGCTTGGATGTTAACAATAAAACCAAAGTATTGTGCCAGGGTAGGATTCTAAGCCTAAAGTGAATTACACCATTCACACTCCTGCAAAAAACTTCTTAATTTAAAAATTACTTAAGAAAAAAAAAACATAATATTATCCTGATTAAATATTACTCTTATGAACTTTCATGAGATGATTAATTTGATATCAAATTTAAAAAATGGTAAGCGAACTACTAAAAGCAATTTTAATTATTGTAATGGTCCCCATGTGTGAAAATGATCTGTTAGACTGTTGGATACAATACACATTCATGTACTGTAAAATATTTTATCAGTCTCTAATACAGAAGATTTTTAAACAGAATAATAAAGTACAAAAAAGTGCTTTAAAGTTCAAATACAGTCAAACCCAATTATCTCGATTACATCAGGGGTGTAAAAAAAATCATTGACCTAACTGGGTCCCAAGATATCTGGGTTCATAAAAACCGGTAACATAATTTTTAAGATGTCCTTGACTATTACTCCCATCTCTAAGCTCGTATGTTTACTGGAATCTCCTCCCATTGAATGTTAAATAAAATACAAAAAAAATGATTAATTTATAGTAAAATGAAAAAAGCTAACCTGGTGTTCTTATTTTTTTTCCCTTTGTATCATCATGAGCAATTTATTAAAGAAAAAATATATGAACTCCCTATATCATATGTAGTGTATGCATTCATACTATAGCGTGCATCACTTATACCATATAACACATGATGCATTTAAAAACAAATCATGTTTGGCTGTACTCAAAGGTATGACTGAAAAATGGATCCAAGAAAATCACAAATGAGAGTGAGACATACATGCCAACCCCTGGCGAGGAAAAGGCGTAATCCAAGTGGACAAAAGGAGCAATCTGAGCAGAAAAAGCATAATCCACATATAACATAATAAAATTCAATGCGCTTATGTAAAAAACACATGCATATTTTCCGCAATTTTGGCATCAGGAAGCATCCATTTGAACAACAGACCAAAGCTGTACCACTAGTTGTAGTCAGTATTCTATTAAGAGCTGGATAAATAATGCCTCTGCATTTTTAAAATTCATTTCCACAATTTAGTTCTGCTGTAAAAAAGAAGTTACCTTAGTATAGGAATTAGAAAAATGAGCTAATTCAAGATGTCTTTATTTAACACTATAACCAATATTAAAATCCTTTCCACACAGCCTGCAATGGATGTGAAGCTACCATAGAATGGCACTGTATTGTGTTATTCATGTATTCATCTCTGAGTTGTTATTTCCGGGTTTTTTTTCTTATTTTTAATCCATTGGTGAAATTTTTTGAGAAATATTTTTACTGTAACAAACACATTGAAGAGAATAAATAGGACAATTTGTACAGCCAAATTTATACAGAATGGTTCTGTACCTCACATTATTTTTAACAAAGAATATGTGAACAAAGATTAAAAATTAGAAAAAAAGTCTGTTATGTCCTAAGCCAGACAGCTGCTATAAATAGAAACAGAGCTATTCTTAGAAATAGATAAGCTGCTATAAATAGAACACAACACAAAGAAAATCACAGCTAGTCTACAGACAAGTGTACTTTTAAGTCAAAGTTACTCAGAAACAGTCTTTTCTAGAATACATTTTGTGTGATTAGTGTGATGCTAAAAAAAATGAGAAAACAAATTATTAATTTTTTTGGGAGGGGCATATACCAAAATTTTTTTATATCCGAGTACATTTATGCGAATGGCGTAATTTATTGAAAAAAAAAAGCGTAATGATTTCACCAAAAGCATAATGGTTGGCATGTATGGTTAGAGAGAAACATCAATGGAATGCTTTCAGGCACCCACCATTCATGTATAAAATGGTGTTAGGTGTAAAATAAACAAGATTGTATTATATCCAGGTTAATATATGACAGTATCTTGCAAATAAAGATCAATTCACGTTTTTGAAAATACATGTACATTCACTGTGAGTGCAAATGACAATCCATGCGCTAGCATGGGTTACAAAGAGTATTATTAAAGCAAGTGGATGTTGAGTATACTACTTACCATGCAGGCATCAATGTGAGTTTGTAACAATTGTGATTCCAGATGACAAACAAATAGATGCCAGAGTGGTGAATAAACGTATCTGGTAACTAGCAGTAAACTCATTCTCTAAACTTACCAGCAAGATATCAAATACAAAGGTTATTTTATTTCAAAGCAAACCAGCCCTGGAAACTGACTTTGGATTCTTTTAAGTGTGCCAAATCTTTTATTCTTTTGGGTTTTTTTTTCTTCAGCCAACTGTGGTTCCCTTTTACAGGTGTTCATGGGAAGTTTGCAAATAAATTAAGGAAGCCAATTTTTCTGCCAGACCATAAGAAAAGATATTACAAATAAGAAAACAAAACAAAATTAAGAAGAATTCAAGCCTGAAAACTTAATTATGGGGCCTTGACTGCCATTGTATAGAAGCTTTGTTCCTGAGAATAACCATTCCTGTGCATATATAAGAGTGTATATATAGTGATATTCTGCCTAGTAATAAATTTCTTCTGTCTATTTTCTGTTGACAAGTCAATGAATATGCTGTTTCATAAAATGGCTGAATGCATTAAAAAAATGAAATTGTTTGTGGCAAGTATCACTGGTGCCGAGCATATGTATGAAAATATAAGTGTTTTTGAATCATTCGTTACAAATCAGCATTGGTTAAACAAAAGCAGACTGATATTACTTCATATTTGCTAAATAAAATAAAATGCAGTGCAGATCTTAATGTTTATAATTCCAAGATATTTTGAAAATATTGCTGACATGGCTATTTTGTAATAAAATGCTATAAAATAAATCATCATGATATTATGTGCATATGGAACAATTTCATGACTTTTCAATATTCAGGCGATCAGAAAATTTCCACCTACAATTCTGCATTTTCGTAAAATAAAGGTATATTGTAATTTGTGCACACTCTTGTAATCGTAAACCCTTGAATATTTTATGTAGTGAACATATGTTTTTAATGAACTAAATAATTATGCTACTCTTAGGAACCAAAACTAGAAAAAAATGCTAAATAAATACGTGACTACTGCCATAACTTACCAAAATTGTGCATGAAAATCAATCACTTTTGCTTTCCATTTCTTGTAAAATTTCTGCGAGATTGATGTTGAAAGGTTGCATTTCGTCGAATTAAGAGGGTCCACATGTCACTTAAGACCGAAACTTATGCCCGACATAACCAGGTTATCGGCTTAACAGAGGTCGATATAAGTGGCCAAAAAATAGCATAATAAAGGGTTTTTTTGAGACCAGACCAAAACAATCGACATATGCAGGTTGTCAAAATAACCGAGGTCGAGATAAGTGGGTTTGACTGTAACAGACTTATAAAATAATTTTCTTCCAGCAGTAAAAATAGAAAAGACATGCTTTAAGAACTAGTAAAGGTGATATCAAATAACTCCTGTCATTCTTGTGAAACGTGTGTGGCTTCATTTAAATAGGCCCAAACACTGAGACTACAATTTGAATAAGAACCTATTTCACATGCATCTCATACTGGTCTCAAACTTCAGTACAAATAAATTTATAAAGATCTATCAAAACTTTTCCCAAAAGCAAATGAAAAATCTATGTGATTTTTATTAACATCAAGTATAAACACAAAGTTTTTATGTCCTTAATCATGTTGGCAAGCATCAACTACAACTCCCACCACAATGGCAAAGTCTGAAAATTAAATTTGCCAGATAAAATAAAACGGAACTTTGTTTTGGTATCAAAATATGGGTCAAAACCATATTTCAACTTAACTGTGTGGAATAAGACATAAGTAAAATACTTATATTTTTTCATGATGACACCAGAATGTCTTTTTATCTTTATCAAAAAAATATAATAATAATAATAATAATAATAATAATAATAATAATAATAATAATAATAATAATAATAACAACTGTACCACAGATGACTCATGGTATGCCAGACCTGTGAAAATTTCCTGATTTTATATCCTTGACCTTGGAGCTAGGGGCTTAACAACTTAATAACGTGAGGACCTAGAAAAAGCTTCATCAAAATCTTGGGGGGGGGTATTATAAAGTGACAGCCTGTGTTGGGAAAAATACCAATGACCTGCATTGTCCATTGTCATGAAGGAAAAACTTTGAGAGCAGGGGGTTTCATTAAATATCTTAATTTGTTCAACATAACATTATTTTATCAAAAGAGGTCACTGATATTTTTTCTTGCTGTTTCTTTGACACTGAGGAGGGAGCATGGTTATAGTACATGACATACTCTCACTGAAAAATCTTTGCAGGTTCAAACGTTCCACTCCAGACAATAATACAAGCCACAGAACAAGATTCTTCATTGTTGTGACTTTGATCTTGAATGTGATAATACACTGCCTAGCCATGACACATTCTTGGGCAAAATTTCATCATATTATCTTCTGTGGTTCAAAAGTTATACTCTGTACAAAGTTACAAGTAAAAGAAGTAGTCTTCCTTGCCATGACCTTATCCCTGAGAAAGAGGGTATGGTTAAGTTATATGACAATCTAGTCATGCCATATGATTAGTTAAAGAATTATTAAATGATCTTCTTTGATTTAAAAAATATTTCCTGCAAAAACAGCTTCAAGTCATATATACATACTCCCTTGTGGTGACCTTGACCATAAGGCTGTTGTCTAGGATATAGTACAAGACAAACTGCTGAATCATGATATATACTTCAGCAAAGTTTTGTGCATATTTATCCAACCATTTTAAAGATACAAAGTTATAGGCTAGATCAGCAAATACTGTCAAAACAAAATTCAACAGCCTATAATAATAATCATAATAATAATAATAATAATAATAATAATAATAATAATAATAATAATAATAATAATAATAATAATAATAATAAAGTTGCAGTGACATCACTTCTCTCGACTTTAGGGATAGTTTTTGTTTGAGTGAATAATCTTGCTTAAAAATAAAAAGAGTGCAAGAAACTATAATTACTTTTTTCCTGCAATAAATCTGCTGCCTCAGAACTAGAATCATCTGCTGAATTATTCACACTCTGTTCCTCCTTGTCTTGACCTTCATGCTGGTCTTCTGTAATACCATCTTCACCTGAAATGGAAAAGTTTTATATATTAAATTGCTCCTATATTCCAAAAAGGTTAACTTCAAGGCTAACATTTTTTTAAATGCTGATGATAAGGTCTTAGATAATACAATAGTAATATGCTTGCATTGCAGTCTCAGGATAAATATCTAGTGGCTAGTGCTGGTTTCACTGCATTTCAAAAAGTGTCTATAACTGTGATTTTACATTACCTAGTTGACATCACTTCTGATGATGCTAGATTTCAAAATAAAGGGAGAGACTGTTAATTGCCATTAAACAACTCAAAACTTTAAAAATGTACACCATTGCATATTTTTACTCTTGAACCAAAAATGTCTTTATGGAATGCATATTACTAGTTGTAGTAGTAGTTTACCTGTTGTAGTTCTTTTCTGAAATGAAAAGTTGAAAAAGTTCTTGAACCTTGTTCTGTCCCTTGATCATCAGAAAGCTCGATCCTGTTTGGATCTCTACAACTACAACTTGAATTTTCCCGTTTTCCCACACCAAAAAATATTTTTCAAGCGACATTCCCTACATGGTTTCAGTGTCCATGCAAGCTTAAAATTGCCATTAGAAGAAAAAATAACCAATTTATATCAATAAAATTTTAACTTCTGCTTCATAAAGGCAAGAAGAAATCTCAGCTATATAATAAAAATTTATAGAACTTTGCCTTTCAGTTGCAATCACAGACCTTTAGTTCATATGAGGATGGTTATAGAAAATATATTTAGACTAATGGAGTTCCAAAATTAGGATATGGTAAATTTTGATCTTACAGATTACTGCAAATTTTGATTCCTAAATGGATCGATGTGAGATTATTCTTTACACTTAAAATTTCTCCTTAAATGTATGACTCTATTACAGTACTATACAAACAGACCGACAACAAAAAATAGCATTTGATTTGGCTGTCACAGCTAAGAGCTGTCCAATTCCAAGGGAGACAATTTAATGCAAGAACAAAATTAAAATATTGCAAAACCTGTCGTACAGGTTCATTCAAACAACACGTGTGTGTGTGTGTGTGTGTGTGTGTGTATATGTGTTGTATGTGTGTGTGTGCCTTAGACATCAACTTGTAATCATCAAAACTATTAACCAACCAGATCTATCCGAAGGTCATTTTCTTCACTGTTTATGCATTACCATAATCTCTCATTTATTTATAAATTTTTTGGAATTTTAACATCATCATGATATAGTTTCATTTTCTTGTACTTGATATTTACATTTGTTTGGAAGGGTTGATCTTAGTAAAAAATTGTGCAATTCATTTATTACATTTTTTGAAGCGCCAAAAAGCCACTATTGTGCTGAGGTGCCATACATTCTACTACATTCTACTTCATTTCTTAAATGTCAAATATGAAGAAAATCTGTGTAAATTATTAATGCTTTTATGTAGAACAAGATGTGTAACTTAAATATAAAATTCTCCAGAACAATGAACCCTCAACAAATCTCTACACTCTAGTGACAAATTAGTTAAAAGTCAAATTGGTCAAAATAACCAGTTGCATTACCTCCCTTGCCTTAACATGGGCTTCGTTCTGCTTTTACATACGAGGTCATTCCAGAAAGGAGATACCTAACAGATTAATAGAAGTCTCTAAAAACACTTCCAGTGCATCCTGAACCATTAAATGCTAGTTTTTGGAAATCTTATTGCTCTAAGACTGTGCACTTTGTAGACACCTCAATATTAGCACTGGCCACTCAGTTTTCTTAAACTCAGAATCCAGCTGATATACATTTTACATAACAGTTTAACACAAAATAAACCTATATAGTGAGAAAATTTAATATGAAAGTATCACACTCACAAAAGTGAAGTTTAAAATTTAAATGAAACCATAACAGTAACAACAAATTTATAGCTAGAAAGGTGTATGATAGTCAACTTTTATCAACCATTGTAATGATTATATGTATACCAATTAAATTTATCTATTCTCACTTGAACCCACCAATTTTCCTATCAGTACACCCTATTTGCTTAAACTGATTGATCAAAATGCTCCAGTGGCCTAGTCGTTAGAGCGTCCGCCTCGTATGCGGGAGGTCGTGGGTTTGATCCCAGTCGAGTCATACCAAAGACTTACAAAAATGGTACCAACAGCTGCCTCGCTTGACGCTCAGCATTTAGATGTTAGTGTTAGGACTGGTCGGCCTTATGTCAGGATAATGTGACTGGGTGGGACATCATGCTACATGTCTGCGGCATGATGCCCCAGTGCTAGACATCACTATAAACTGCCACAATGCAGACATCGTAGCAATATGACTGAAAAATTTTTAAAGCTACGTTACAAATCATAATCACATCATATCAAACCTCTAATTTGAAGACTAAAAGAGAATCTAGAAGAAGAATGATGGAACAATCACATTAGGTCAAATTAAAATTTGCTTTTGTTGAACAGCCACAGCTTGCGATAACTAACTGAAGACAAACCTTCTCCAAGTTTCTGTTTCATGATGAAGAAAGCATAAAAAAAATAAAAATTAAACAATTAAAATAAGACCAACCAAGATTTGAAAGAAGGTTTCATTTTATGCTTTCTTCCAAACATATTTTACTATCATCACAAATTCTTTAAAATGATAAGTAAGGAATTAAGCAAAAACTACAAAATTATTTTGAGATGGCATTGTGAATAAAAGAGTGTGCGAGAGAGAAGTTGTCTCATTTCTTAAGTACAGAAATTATTATTCAAAGTATTTTTTTAAAACTTATCTTTTGCTTTGCTTAAATAAATAAAGCAGATACAAATGCTACAAATATAAATCAGATGCAAAGTCAATTTTAGGTAAGGGATGCCATTTCAAGATTTCCTCCTTCCTATTACATTTCGTAAATAAATGTAGTTTGTTTTTAACAAGTTTTATAACTAATCACTTGCTTAAATTACATATATAATTATTTTTATCACTTACATGATTTCAAAATCAGAAAGAAATATCAGAACCTGAGACTGCATTCATGCATTAGAACTCAAAGTAGTTTTTTGTAATTCTTTCCAACTAGTGTGCTTTTCCTGTTGTTATTTGATGTTCAGCAATTGAAGGCTATATTGGCCTTGTACTGTTTTAGTTATTTAAATTTTCACAAGATCGTTATTTATTTCATAGCATGTTGCATATGCCTTCTGCTGTAAGTCTCCACCTAGTTCTTTGTTCCCATAACTCGTCACTTCCAAAATGGGGGAGATAATTACTACCCCAACTGTGATAAGGGTAAACTTTAAAAGGGCAATTTTATATCAACTATACAGCATCATTATATAGGAGCAATCAATATTAAGTTTTCTGAAATGGAAGATTCAACATTAAGTTTAAACAGAAATCCCAATGTTTAACATTTAAGAAAGATTAGACTGTAAATATGAAAACTTTTTTAATAAAATGTATAGATGGATTAGCTGTATGATTAGAGTCAAAAGTCTACTTTGACTGTATTTTAAATTAAATCATAACATAAGCCTTTTCCTGTTGGAGCCTCATCTAAAAGAACTTTCTGACATCCTTCCAGTATTCACTTGTTGGTGTTGTCAACAATATCAGTTTGTTCACTTGTTAGCAATGACTGATTGGACACTGGAGTATAATTCAAAGAAGGCAATGACCTGTTCTAAACAAGCTAAACAATGACCAAGCTAAAGATCTGCACTCCTCTCACCTATGTGGGTTTTATGAGCTGTGAGCTCTATGTCGTTCAGCTGTGACACTGGAGTTATTTCCCCTTGCGCTTCTGTTATAGCAGCTGTGGGAACATGGTGAAATATAACTGATGCCTCTGAGGTGTTGTTTGCTTGAAGAAATATTCTAGCTGGCTGGTTGCCAAAAGCTTAAAAGAAAAGGAAGACCATTTAAATGCAAGTTTAATAAGAAAGGGTACTACAGATCAGGAGAACTAAAATTCAAAAAAGTTTCTATGACTTTTCAAAGACCAGTTTTCAGTTTCAGTGAAAAGGCCTGGTATAAGCTGTGCTATTTTAATTATTAATTTAAATACAAGAAAGAAATATAAAAAACAATAGAAAAATAAATATAATAAAATATGAATGGGAAATGATATCCATATAAAGGTCATTGAAACTGGACACAGATGTTAACCATTGCTTTTTAACTTTTATCATTATTCCTCCAGGTATATCTTCAGTGCTTTTCACTTCAAATATGCTGCCAGGATTTTATATAAAGAGGGAGGGGGAGATCCCACTTGTCATGAAAACATATGGCAAGTAGAACAATGAGGGGGAGGAGGAAAATGCCAATGCTATGCTCAGTATTTAGCTAACCCTTTGATATAAATCTATCTTTTTACCAGACACACCCTATCAGGGTCCTACTGAAATTAAAATCTTTAAAAGATGTCACCTCTAGCTGTACAAGCAATAATCTGTTGACTTTTATTCTGAGCTAAATCAGTTCCTTAACTGTGGATGAATAATGTTCTGTGCCAAGACAAACCTGAAGGCATATTGTCTTTTGCATACTTCTGCTCCAAAGTAAGATTTTTCAGTAACACAATCTCTGCTAAAGTTTCACTATAATTGAATCAGTGCCTTACTGATTACTGTGCCAGATTTACCATCTGCTCCATAGTGCTGTATTAGAATTTTAAGTCTCTTAATGCTGTAGTGTAATTTGAGGTAATTTGATCGAACAAATATATTTCCTAATTTCATTTTTAAATTCATAGTTATTAAAGTTATTTTAATCCTTTTATGGCTAGATGTAGGTGGTCTGAACTATGCATATTTAAGGAGAATTATAAACTTTTTCAGATTTACCGGCGTCACATTATTTAATATTTATGCATTTTTTCACTCAGATATTATGCCAGAATCCAATCAGAAATTGTAATATAAGAACAACATGTAGTCACAGTTCCGGAATTTGGTGATCAGTAGTTTTATCACCAATGAAATGGAATTTGCAAACACAAAAAAATATAAACACTTCTTATAGTACCTTAAGGTACATACATATGTGATGTCCCTCTAAACATGTATTCCCATCTTTTTCCTATCTAGGAAAATTTGAAAGTAAATCATCCCCGATGGTACATTAGAATTCACCTTGCAATAATTTGCTTCAAAACAGAAACATAATTTTGCTGAATCAAAGAATATAAATTTATTTTACTATTTATTTTTTCAGTTGCATGCATTCTTGCTCCTGGGTATTCAGTAGTAAAGTAAAAATTGAGACAATACTTCAAGAACATGTAGGGATTAATTCATATTTACATGTCCATAGTTTGATGTGAACAATTACCAAATGAAGTCTAGAACATTAAACTCTTAAGCTGGTGAGCAAACCTATTAAAGTTACATATCTAGTGTTTGAAATTTTATATATTATATGGTGTGCCAAACCAATTTCTGCAAGGTAGCATATATTTTGCACTTTCAAAATGATATTAGTTGGAAGTCTCTTATGTCTGTTTAACTTGCAAGTGCTTTAATAGACGAAAAAGAAACAGTGAACAATAAATATTAACAGGCTGCATATGTGTACCTCTAATAATTTACTACATAGATGTGTACCTCTCATAATTCAACCATTGGTGGATAATTTTTTGAAACTGATAAGTGGAATCACAAATGTTTGAAATTGGAAATAAAAAATTGAGACACAACTTAAAATCTAAAGAACTCTTTGTGAGATTTTGAAATAAAAATCTGGGGCTACATCTCTCCAGCTACTTTAGAATCCAAAACACCTGTATTTAAACAGTACACCAATTTTCTAAGGCAAGGAGTCCAAAACACAAAGGCTTATAAATGTAATTTCTACCAAATAACTGTCAATAAGGAGAATATTGATGTATAGTAAATGCAATCAGTTTAACCTTGAAGTCCAGCTGCAGTTTGAATGATCCTGATATTGGTTGCCCCAAGGCCACTACCTGTGTTCCGGTCACCATCAGTACCAACTGCTGCATGTTGGGTAAGTATATGATATGTGCCAGGGGAAAGGTGCACATTTCCTTCTCCAAGTCCCTGCTGCTGTAGAATGATATGGGCAGCATCTTCAAGGCTTATTGTCATGGTTTGCATCCCCTCAATAGAATTTCCCTCAACTCCATGCACTGAACTGCCCTCAGCATCAACAGCACCTAATGCATTGTCTTCAGCATCCATGGCATGCATTGTATCACCCTCAGGGTCAATGGCATTTAATGCATGATCGTCTGAGTCAAGGGCATGTAATGTTTCACCTTCTGAATCCATACCATGAATTGTATTACACTCTGATACAACTGCATGCATTGGGTTACTCTCAGAGTCCAAGTCTTGGACTGTATTACCCTCATATACATGGGCTGAGTTACCCTGTGAGTCTAAAGCTTCTGCAAAGTTATTGCTCCCAGAGTCAAAGACCTGAGCAGAAGTACAATGAGAATCTATGCACTGATCTGTGTTTGAGTTAAGAACAGATTCATTTCCATGAGGTTCAGACTTAATCTTCTGCATGCTCTTTTCTTCTGAACTGATGACATCTGAATCATCTGTGAGTTTTGGGCCTGAGCTTTCTGTCTGTGAACTATCTGCAAGTATGTCATGTCCCTCCATCCTCCATTTCTATTGCCACTGGAATTAAAAAGATACAGATACAAATTGCATGTATTTAATAACAGTACTGTGAATAACACATTACATGCCTGCCCAGTATTTAATTGTTCCCAGAATCAATAAGCTTTCCTCATCACATGTGCATGTGATCTGCAAAGTTTCTGACCCAGGTCTGTGATGCACAACTAATGTTATTATGATGATCTTCTTTCAGTAACATTGACCTTGACATCTGATCCCAAAACTATTAATACTTCTCTGTCCTAAGTGCAAGCTATATATAAAGTTTGGTTTAGGTATTTCATGTAGAACAAATGTTACTGTGCAGAAACCATTTCTCTTTCTTCACTCACAGTGACCTTGACCTTTGATCTTAAAATCAAATGCATAAGTTATGTACAAACTTTTGTATTGTATGTGATATAGTACTAATGTCACTGCAAAAACAATTTTTCTTCTGTCTTTCGCCATGACCATGACCTTCTGATCTCAATAATGGGCAGGCTATTTCCTTGCAGCCAGTGCATGCCATCCTCAAAGTTTTGTACATGAATGTGATGTAGATCTAATGTTACTGTGCATACCCTAATTCTCTTCTTTCAAGGATCCTCTACCAATTGGGTGTTACCAAGGCCCATGTAAAAAATAACAGCTGATAAAATATTTTGATACACTTTGAACTCATAAACTTTCAATTCTCCACATGGACATTGGTCACATTACAAATTTGTAAGCTGGGTTAAAAAAAATACATCCAAATCTTCACATCATTATGGTTAAAAGAAATGAATGTTAGCAGTGGTCAAAAGTGGTACTAATCCACCATCCCATGGTTAGTGATTTTGCCGATAAATCACTAAAAAAAAAACCATTACAGCAGTGAAAATTCTGATTGCTATCCTCAGTTAAAAAGTGTCTATGGTTTGGAATTGCCTGTAATGGCTAATTGATGTGTGTATTGCATTAATTGAACACCTAGCAACATCCTGCACTTGACAAGGCACAAAAAATTCTCATATGTGTGATTGGACAAGACACTTACCCACTCGTCAAGTAAATTAGTGAAATTGTTGTCAAAGCAGTTTTTGTGCATATTGATACTGTTGCCAAGCACTGATGTTATTACTGATAAATACAAAAGATATAGAGTTTCAGGCTAGTAATGACCAATTCTTACAGCATTGCTCAAAAAGTATGATAGCCTGACACCTGGAAATTTGAAATTGGGCCCCATCTATATTCTAAGTGAGGCACCCATTGGGTACGTCACATTAAAAAAAACCTAATGAACCTAATTTGCCTGAGAAAACTATTAAATTATTAATAGTTTCCCCCAGATATACCCCTTAAGATCTTTACTTATTATATCTCTACTGATGCTCTAAACTTTGTGTAGATAGCTTGCTTGAGATTTATGAATGGGGAACAGAAGTCTGGGTTAGTATTAACAAGTGCTCACTTGGCTTTAAGTTGACATGAGTGTACTTGTGATTATAAAATACCATTTTGGCTATGTATGTACCAAAAAACCAGCAACAACCAGATTATTGGATACTGGAACTGCCTCCTCAATTTTTTTCAACTGGTGCAATGATGCATGGCAGCATAATGGGATTTACATGTGTATACATGACAAGCTGTTAATTGGATACTTTACTGTTTTAGTCTGAAGTGTTTAGGCCAAAGTTAAGATGTTTTGCTTGAGGTATTATAAGTAAGGAAAAAATCAAATTGGTCATGTTGGCTCTTCTGTCTTCGATTATAAAAAATCAACTGACCTATGGAAGAGTTGAGATCAACAAAAATATTCAGTATTTTTTGGTGTGTTTTTTAAATACTATTGCATTATTCCAGATGTAGATTGTTGATCTACTGATTTAGAATGAAAAACACTGTGAAATTTTCTAAGGTCTTTATAATCACACAAGTCAATTTAATATGATTTTGTTTCTAATTTTGTGAATATGGAAATTGGAGTCAGGCTTGTAGAGTTTAAATTGGGCCTTGTGATATTTTGAAGTCATTAGCCCTAGGTCTGTGTCAAAACAAATTTTCTTTGAGCTCTGTTGTTGATGTTGTTGTAGGGTTTAACGCCATTTTTCAGCACAAGATAGGCTATACATGGCAGCCAGTATTAATGGTAGAGGAAGAACCCTGGAAAACTACGAAAAGAACAACCGACCCTCGAGAAGCTACTGGCAGGCTTTCTCACTTACCCACGTTAGCCAAGTCTGGACTCGAACTCATGCAGACAGAGGTAAGATGGCAGTAATCCGTAACAGACAGTGCTTTAGACCACACAGGGCCCCTTTCTTGAGCTTTGTATATGTCACAATCACCAACTTAACGAATAATCACAAGCTATGCCAAACTGTGTTTTTTTAAATAGATTTGATTTAGAATGGCAACTGTGCCAATGAAGCACATATTTTTGCACCCAATTTTATAAACCCACCCACCCCAGTAACCCTGCAAATTTGTTGGTAACATATATGGTTGCTTATAACACGGTTCGGTTCATAACACGGTTGGGTTCTATGGCTCCCAGCTACCTATAGTAGAGTCACACTGTGTATGTATGTATGTCTATATATATATATATATATATATATATATATATATATATATATATATATATATATATATATATATATATATATATATATATATATACACACACATATAAACACAGATGCTTCAGATGTAATCAGTTTTCTTCGAAGTTTCAGCAAAAATATTGTTTCTGGTACATTTTTCAAAAAGGTAAAAAAAAATGTCATTGTCTAATAGATTGAATCCACAATATAAATATTTCCATCGAAAATATCTGCACACATATTTAAAATATTCAGTATTTTTGTCACAGATCGGTATGTGACTGAATACAATGGGAAAAAAATAAATAGCAAATTGTATGTAATGAATGATGAAATAGTATGTCCGAAGGTCAAATAATGGTGTTTGAATAAATTTCACACTGCAAAATTTTCTCATCCATGATTTGTAATACTTTATTAATGTTTGAAAAACTCTGTAATTTTCAGCTGCTTTTTGACTACAGCAATAAACAGGGGATTATATTTGTAGGGAATGGATGATATTATTCACTAGTCAACTGATTGCATTAAACAACACCACCAAGCTGCCACATGCACTTGTTGGCGGCTTGCGTTCGTTTGATGTTTTATAAATGGTCGACCCTTAATTCGAACAAGCTTAGCCTGGCAATTGACTTTGATGATGATAAATGTACTTAAATTAATTGATTTATAAATTCAGGTGAGAATCTGGTATCAACCGCCGCATTATTTATTGCTTAGTTGTAAATGCAGCTTATAGAACATATGTTGGATATTGTTTGAGCAATGATTGTAGAGGGAATGCATTGTAGACAAACACAAAATAGACTTGATGGCTTCATTGCTCATGAACCAGTAATAAGAACATTTTCATCTTTCAACAATAAGCAAAGACCAAAGTTCTCAAAAGGCCCAGACATGGTTTCAGGTACTCATATTTCCTATGTTTATTCTGCAACAAAACTGTAAGAAATTTGTTAAATTTAAAAACTTTAGGAGCTATGCCACAATTGTTTTATATTAAAATCCATACATGATTTGCTCCACATAATGATAATAAACTTTCTACGTATTATTTTTTACTTTTAAGAAGAAATGTTTTGTGCGTACGAGAATAATACATGTGATATTTTGGGATCAACGCAACAAATGGCTTATATTCAAATTTATAAGCAATATATTTTCCAAAATGATAACAAAATGTTACTTATTTTACTTTTCATACTTAATTTTATTTGTTTACAACAAAAATACCTGTAATAACATAAATTAAATTTCGGGAGCCACTCCACAATCGTTTTATATTAGCATCCATATGTCACTTCCTCCCCAAAATGATAATAAAGTTTCTACACGTTACATTTTTGTACTTTTAAGAAGAAATGTTTTCCGTGTACAAGAATAACACATATATATATTTCGTGAGCCATGCCAAAAACTTCTTATATTCAAATTTGTAAGCAATCTCTTTTCCAACATGATAATAAAACTTTGCACAATTTACTTTACGGACTTAGATTTTTTTTGTTTACGAGAAAAATATCAGTAACAAGGTGAATGAAATTTTGGGAGACATGCCACGACAGCGTTATATCCGAATCTGCGTTATAACGGAGCGAGTTATAGCAGTGTCACTGTACTAAACAAATGAAAAAATTCTGTCTCCATCAATGTTTTACAATTGCGTGTTACTTGGATAACAAATATCATAGTTAATTATTTCATAAAATGTGTTTGTTGACAATAAAATAAACATCAAACAAGGACTGTTTTTTTAATGTTTTAGTTGTGTTTTCTAACAGTATTTGATAGATACATGAATCTTTTAACATTCAAATTCATGGATTTTTCATTTGCTTGTATATTATTTAACGCACAGTGGAGCATCCTACACAATTGTCGATATACAAGTGTATTTCATACTACTTGTTTTCGGTTAATCAGAATATCCATTTTTTTTCTCTGCAGAAATCCTGATCACTGACGACAGGATATCTCTTAAAATTTCACTTATACGTGAAATTTCAAATTTATTCTCAGCCCTACCCACCACTTATCTAAACTTCCACTATGTCAAAAAATATTACCTTGGTCTTAAGGATGATGAGATAAAAGGATAATACTGTATTATGAAAATTTCAAAATTATTTTGAAAGTTGTTGACAAAATATTAAGGTTAGCAATTTTTTATTTTACAACTTTTTTAAACCCAGGGCCTTTTCTGTGATGTTAATGAACAACAAATATTAAATTATAACTGAACTTGTTTCTGTTTGATTTTAATAGGATCTATAAAATCTTGACAGGATCAGTACAAATTTTATTTTGGTGACTTTGTGGGTTAGTGAACAAAAATCCTAACTTTAAGCCCTGGGCAGAATTTGAAAGCAAACAGATCAATTGTTACAAATTTTACAGTTTCTGGCAAAAACAAAACACATTTAATAACAGTATTTCCAAAATTTAAGATGGGGGGGAATATACCGCATCATTTGATGAAAAAAAAAATATAAATGGCGCTTTCTCTTTTATATAAGGTTTCAATTATATAGGTGGGGCTTATGAACAGGGTGCATGACTTAAATACATTTATTTGATTTTTGTGGATTTTAAAAAGGTAATATTTTGCAATTAGCATAAATGATGCAACAAATACACTACTCTGTGACCATACCTTTTGAGACCAGTGTCTTATTTGGTGTCCCCACCCCCACCAAAAAAAATTCGGCAAGTTGATGAATGAGGTCAGTACAATCACCACAAAGCCTCGATTCACACACATCCCAACTAAAAAAAATTCGGCCAAGCTTGTTTTGTCCCAGTTTAGAGAAGTTTTCAATGTACCTGCATGAAAATATTTGTGTGAAATGTTACACAAAATGAAACAAAATAACATCTTGTAAAATCTAGTCAGCAGATTAAAGACGGATTAAGTTATTTCCTCCGGTCATTTTGATATAACTGTAAATATATAAATTCCTCTTGATACTGATTCGACATTTTTTTTTTGTTTTTTTTTTTTTTGGTTGTTGTCAAAAATCAAAACGCACGTGTATTTCAATCGAAGATACTGGCAGAAAATACTGTGATTGGTGCATAAAATGGCGGTAGCTTCCAAGTCAACTAAACCCGTATCAGAACTCAAGATTTGACGAAGAATCCATTCCTTTTACTGACACTAGATGAAACTAATTTATAAACGGACTTTACTGTGGTAATATATCGCACAATAGCTATTATTTGGTCACTTTAACAGAATATTACAAACAATATTTATGCAAATGAGATAGGCGCGGAATGGCGTCCGGGCAAAACGAAGTTGAGTTTTGACGTAACCAAGTGAAAGTAGATTTCGAATTTCGTATTTAAAAAATTGGATCTTAATGATAACCCATGTTATAAATCATATGACTACACACCATGAACCTGATTATGAGCTTGATAAGTCGGTCTTTGAGCAGCCAGCGTTGAGCCCGAGACACTTCTCTCACAGTACATACCATAATATTAATGTGACGTCATATCAAAGTGACCACAGTTATCGCCCCTGCAATCGTATGTTGAGAAACGTGTAACTCTATACATATAATACAAACAAAGGAATAAGAAATATAAGGATGCTCTTATGTGAACATATTTGAACACTTCTTGAGCTGAAAGTTGAACCATGTTGGCTATTCAAATTACATGCCATAAGCTTTCTTCAATTTTATCCGGTGAAATATTATCCTAGAAAATGTATAAAAAGAAGTAATGATGTAGCAGTTGACAAAAAATTCAAAATAAACAACAAATAAAAGTAAATAAATAAATAAATAAAACCAAATAATTATTGATTTTTTCACACACTACCAAACACGACCAGGGAACCGATTGTTTCAATAAGATGATAGAAGGCAAAATTACATATAGCTTATTTAGGGTGAACAAGATAAATATTTACTTAAATTTATTATAACCGGGATAATGTTTCAAATCTCTAAGGACTGAATGAATGTAAACATACCTTCTTGGTTGTCCTTATGCTAAAAGATACGTGAAAAATTGTACGTTGTTTTAATCTGTTATCCTTATTCATCATCATCCTCCACTGCTTGCGAATTTTATTTTTTTAGGTGGGGTGGGTGGCTGGTTAAATCTTTGTGGCATTTCTTAGGTAGCGTTTTATTCTGGCGTTTTATAGTTCGCGTGCTTACATTCTCGTTATGGTCGATCATGTGACACCCAGTCATCTGTCCTGTTATGCCTAAAACTTTTGTTCAAATTTCTACAAGTTTCATAACGCCTGTCACTGTTCCATCATGTCTGTCACTGTTCCATCACGTCTGTCACTGTTTCATTACGTCTGTCACTGTTCCATTACGTCTGTCACTGTTTCATTACGTCTGTCACCGTTTCATCACGTCTGTCACTGTTTCATTACGTCTGCTAATGTGTCAGTAGCATACATATTAATAGCACTGGAATTTGAAATTGTATGTATCCATACAAGAATATTTAAAAACCACTTGAAAGAAAATTATCACCATGACACTGGTGCTGTATTTACAAATTTACATGTACAGGATATAGGATTAAATAGAAAAGTACATTAGGCTGAATTTTTCCCAGATAATGTGACAAATTTACATTGTAATGATATCAGCAGTGTTTATAGAGGTGATAAAAATAGCTTGTCAGCATCAATGTCGGTTTCAGAACATAATGTGTATTTTATTACTTGAGAGTAGCAATATCGGTTTCAAGAGATACTGTGTATTTGTTGACAAGTTCTCATGGGATAAAGACGAGGTTTAAATTTCTTGTATTTGCAAAATAACGGACAACACACAAATGTTGACTTTAGACATCATAGAAGATATCATGCAGTGGTATAGAAAAGATACTGAATTACGTATTTCATCTGACCATTACTGCATCTTCATCCCTAATGCAGTATTGTTAAAACAATACAGTTTGAAAAATAAAAAAAATTGCTTATATTATTTCGGCTAAATTAAAAGAAGAACTTCAAATCCAATAAACTTCACAAGGTCAGTATGTGATGACTAAACAAATACATACACAGAACTTATGGAAAACAAGGTTTGAATGAAATTAGACGTTATGACTTAGTATACGAATAAGCTAGAATGAACCATAGTAATGTCAAAATTTCACATCAGTCTGAATCGTCCATATTTTAAAGAATTGAAGAGATGTCTAAAATTGTTAAATTAGTATTTGTTGTGAATGATTATTACATGGGGCGTTTGAAAAACAAAACAGGAAGCATTCGATATTATATGCATGCATTAATATCATTTAAAATGATACACAAAAAATACTCCATTTAATTAAAGAGGACCAACGCCAAGAGAGAGAGAGAGAGAGAGAGAGAGAGAGAGAGAGAGAGAGAGAGAGAGAGAGAGAGAGAGAGAGAGAGAGAGAGAGAGAGAGGGTGGAATAACTTAAATACGATCCTGAAAGCCCAGTCACTTTCAGAAAAACCGAAATATTTATCCCGTTAAAATGTTTAAAAAAAAGAAAAAAAAAACTAAGAAAATTCGGCGAGTTGAAGAAATGGTTAACATAATTGTCTATATAAACATTACACTAATAAGCGCAAAAAAGATTTCATTACAAATAAGTTATCTTAGTCACACAGATGACCTATATCATACAGTGTTGGTCTGTAAACGCATGAAACATACAATGACGGATACAAGTACAATTTTAAAGTGATAGATGTCCTCTCAAAATATGATTCGACTGAGAAAGTAAAAACTTAAAGGGATATAAAATACACAATGCATTTTAAAAAACTCTTGAAAGAGAAAAGAACAGAGAATTTGATAGGAAGAAAAGGTTTTACAAAAGGAAATGTTAAGGATTTATTGGAAAATGAAATCGCTGAATACCTTTCGACAAGTGAAGTGGAATGATTAAGAAGAACATGATAAGATTCAAATGTGAAAGTATTTCACGCAATACTTAATCAGAAAATTGGTTGAAGCTAAGTGATGGACACATGAATATTCAACACAAACCAATATATTTAACCTCCCGCTGCAGCAAACAGAAAGGAATTCTAACCAGAAGTATTGATTGGTCGATACATGACAATGGATGCACTTTGGAATCCCAAATTAAAAGCAGGTAAAACAACTAAAATTTCAAAATAAAAAAGTCTTTGAGGAGGGTCACCTTTCCAATTTTAACGGTTAAATATTAACAACCAGGTATTCAATTTTCGGCGATCTAATCATTTTCAAGTAATAAGATATGAAACGAGAAGATAAGGTAGCTGTGTTTTGTTTAGAACAAAACAAGATAACCCATACGAACTGGAGTATATCCTAAACAGCCCAAAAATGAGTATACACTCCTGAAATGGAAAGGGCGTGAAGAATTGTCTAAATGTTAAATCCACACGAAAATCGTTATGACATTACAGTAAATAACAGAGGAAACAATTAATATATAGAAAGGAGTGTGAAAACGTTTATGAACATAATGTGCTTGATGTGAACAACACAGCGCAACAGAACACGAATGAGTTAAAATATTTTTTTTTAATGTGTAAAATAGTTATAGAAAAAATATATGCAAAACTATTATCTGATGAACACGAAAAACGTAATAATGCGACTAAAGTGTTCATGGTATGATATTAAATTGTGATATCACACAAGAAAGTTAAATAGAATCCTTGAAAACTATGAAGCGGATGATAACTACATCTGGAAAGATATCCAAATCAAACAGATTTCGAAACATTTCAAAGTAATATATGAGATTAACTAAAATTTAAAAGTAATGACAAACAAACGATGAAATTTCTTCCAAACGTTCATTTGACAACTTGCAGTTGTGATAGTTTCAATACAGAATAAATATTTTGAGATACAAACCATATCAATACAACAGCGAAATATGAAATACTAAAGATGCAAAACCATGTGAACGATACGAGTCTTGGTGCTACAGTAGAGGTGATGAGAAGATTAGATGGAGATAATCAACAAAGAATTACGCGTATATGCAATAAACAGTAAATATGGCCCCAAGTTTTTTTTTTTTACAAGAAAAGTGAAGCTCATGGAATAGTTTCAATATGAATCCAGAAGTGGAGTACTGTCATCTATGAAATGATCTCTTTGACAGCAAATACAAAGGTACTGGATAGCTTTCATAAAGTCAAGGAAACAAATCAAGGAGCTATTTTGAATCATTCTGTAAGGTCTTACGTAATTTGCAACCTACCTGCACATGTTACTTATAAAAGATCCATTATGGAGTCTGTTTCGACAGTAACTGACAAAGTTAATTATAATTGATTAACAACTCTCTATCGATGGATAATCTAGACAGTTTGCAAAATTTATTGATTTAAATAATTTAAACTGAATTAGATACTTGAATGATTTTTTTTTCAAATTCAAATTTACTTTCCCTTTGTCAGCATTAGGTAATAGTTTGATAACATTTAAATGCATATATTTCAAAAAGTCAAAATAATAAAGTGATTGTGTCAATACTAAAAATATTGAAAGCAAAAGTTGCACTGGTTGCGTTTTGTTAAAATCATTAGTACCATTAAACGTACATGAATAGCTGTTTGCAACGCAACAAAGAGTCACACTGAAAATATATTAGATAAGACAGTTCATATACAAACCAAAGGAAATGATGATGGTAGACAGATAGAACGATTCAACGTTTTTCTAGTGCTCTTCAATATCTTTCCTTGACAGCATCTTAGTAATTTTGGATCTGTTTTTGCTGGCGAGCATATGTATATTTTTTTTTACCAGTAAACACATATTGTATTGCTGCATATCAGATAATTCAGATGTTAGAGATGGTATGACACGATCAATGTATAGATCATGTTCACTTTTTCATTCAGTTGTTGCACAATTTATTCTCATTCAGTTAAATTTAGTGGTCAGAAATATTTATAACGTTCTACTTGGCGAGATGTTTTATTTATGTGCCTATAAAATTCAAACTCGTGTTGACTGAATTAGTCTGAACATTGTCTTAGTTTGGAGCACTTTTAATACCATATGTTTTCATCACTATTATTTACAATACTCTGTTTTCATATTTCCATTTGTGATAATGTCCTTTGTTTCAGCTCTGTAATTTCTCGTGCATAACCTTTATAAAGGGTTTCAATAATAGTTGATGTTATTATGTTTATATTTGTTTTCATTTCATATTCGCGGCATACAGTTACATCGATCTTTTTATTGACCTATTCAGTCTTCAAATTATGATTAAATATTCAAAGTAACAGAGGAACATTCCTTACAACTAACATGTATTTGGATTCAGATGTTTGCTGGTCTAACTTAAACATTTCCTTGGAGAAAAACAAGTGACAGGTGAACATGACAAAAAGGAAGAATGAATCAGTTTTAAAAAAATTAACATGAAAAGCTATTTTACTAAAGTTAAAATAGTTGAACTTAGTAGGCAACTTAGAAACTTTTCAACCGAACTTATGAAACCCAGAGCTGAACGTTTATAAACGATCATGAACACAAAACAACCAAACGCTACATGTGAAGTAAAATTTACAAATTCACATAGACAAAATACCACGATAGGTCATTATGCAGCTCTTTTAGATCGATGTGTAACTATATTGCGTATTTCATTAATTTTGTAAAAATGTCAATTATTGTAGAGCACGATCCTATTATAAAAGATGTTGAAGGTAAGTAATATTAAAAAATATATTCCTCCAGGCAATTATAATCAGATGTAGAATCACGACAATATATGAGATCAACTAAAATCATCTACACAATAAATAATTTTTCTCGACCAACATATCTGTTTACCTGCCAGTCTGTCTTATTAATATTATTTGACATATATTTGTCTGCTTGTCTGAGAACATGTCACTCTGACTATTAGTGCTATATCTCAACACACACACACACACACACACACACACACACACATATATATATATATATATATATATATATATATATATATATATATATATATATATATATATATATATATATTTTTTTATATACTGAGAGAGAGAGAGAGAGAGAGAGAGAGAGAGAGAGAGAGAGAGAGAGAGAGAGAGAGAGAGAGAGAGAGAGAGAGAGAGAGAGAGACTTTTATAATGATTTGTTCATTGGAAAATAAATCAAGCATGTGAGTGGAATCAAGAATAAATTTTAGATAATTATAATTATATGGAGTAGTATGTACATGTTTTCATTTATTTCAGCTCTTTCTCTCTTCTCTGCGAAACATTATTATTCCCCATTGTTTTCCCTTTATTCTTAATTCCGTTTTTGTTTATTTATTTTAAGCATCTTTTCCATAAAGATTTGCCATTGCAACATACTATACTCTACGTATCAAATGACATATAACGGATCTAGATTGGACTTAATTAGACATTTAACTGTTTCATTCATTCTTTCTTTCTTTCCGTTTGTTCAATGCCTTGATCAAGCGTTGCTGCCTTATCAACATACTAACACGCATACTTTTCCAGTCGTCTTCAATTGTTCACCGTCCCTGCCAATAAAATGAGATAAAATAAATAATTTATTCGTCAATTCATGCAATCACTAATTGTATATTTTAGTAAATAAACACCATTTCGCTATTTTTAAGAGATCATTGATATAAAGAGTAAAACAACATCAAAACTATGTCCTCCTTAAAGAACAAGGAGAAGGATATTTTTACGATTATTTGTTTCTGGATGTTTACAGACACGATGTAACTCCAATGTGCGGAATTCAATTGTATAAGAAACGTAAGTACCCTTACACATCTATTCACCAGACTAATCACCATTTCAAAACGATCAGAACCGCCTCAGAACTTCCGGCCTGTACGAAAATACCTTTAATTCATCTCCATACGAAATTGTTAAAGCCAGTTAATGCAGTTTATTGGACCCAAACGTCTTCCTCACTTAGATTTGTGCTTCTCAGTAATCTTTATATTCATTTAACCGGCTAGGCCTCATCAACAGTTGAATGTTGTTACTGTTTTATTGTTTTCCTTTTCCATCTCCTAATATGTCACAGACCCAATCACTGGAAACATATTTGCAAGGTTCTTGAAGCAAATCGTCTTTAAAAGAAGTGGCATTTTGATCGAAACTAGAGCGCCACCTAGACATCAATTAGAAGTAAAACTTTACAGAAAAGTATAAATTGTTACGATTGGTGACACTATGAATATTCCAAAATCTAAAAGGAAATAAGCACCAGGTAAACATTGCACTGTACAGTTCAATAAAATCTGTTATAAATGCAGTGTGATTACAGATTTCCGTTTCGTAAACAATCTTGAATAAGTTTCATGCAACAAGATTCGTAAATTATGACGGGGTCTGGCACTGTGAGCAGAAGATATTTCACATTTTACTCTAGTTTGGCTGTTTTGATTACTTTACTCACGATATAAAAAAGGCTAATGTTAAGAAATCATCTGATCTATGTTCACATGACGATATGTGTTGATAAAGTCTGAAACATATTTCTGATCACACTAAGTAGACACTACACAAATCGGTTGGAGTGGGCTGTACAATAAAAGGGCAGCCAATACTACACTACATCTGAAATGACTGTATTGCAGTTAAATAAGATCGTTATTAATGCCAAAATTATAAAACAGACACGGTCGTTAGCTGAAGTATAATGTATATTTAATTTACAGTGTGTGTTTGACATTATTTTAAGATTGAGCACATAGTTTTTGTATGTTCCTGATTTTGTCATGTTTGTAATTTATAAAGAAGTTCTTTACTTATATTTTTGTTTAAAGTATAGCTTTATTTCCAAACTATTCTGGAAACGAAATTGTGGCACACATCCTGGCCTGTTTATTTTCTGAGCTTTTTATATCAGATTGCAGTAACAAAATTATATTCATACGCATTTTAATATCAGGCTGTGGAATCACTTTTAGTTGTATCCAATAGTAATTTGATTAAATTATTCATTGGAATTGCAAAGTTATCATTGACAGTTTGGACTAAAACACTGCTTTGGGATTATTGAGGACTCATTCAAAGATTTTTTCGGATTATATCATTGCGGTACATCACAACTGTTGGTACATCAACTCATTCAAAGTTGTTTGGCCTATCAGTATATTCAAGACTGTCGGAATTTGTTCTAAATATTTGATACTTTTGAACTGTCGTGTAATCTTAAGGATAATTTTGGGATTTATTAAACTTGTACTGTAAGTTTTTCTTAGATTTTTACTTGCGTCTTATAAACATAAATTATTGGTAATTTTAATACACATGTTGGTTTGGTTTTCCTCTGTTACTAAAGTTAAAGCCAGGAGGCAGAAATAATCCTGAAAATATTAAAATATGGTCAAGAATAATGTATAAATATTGATTAATGGCATATATTAGCAGATATCGTCGAAAGGCGTTGAGCCAAAACAAAATCCTCATCAAAAGCATGTCAAAGCTCTATAATCCATTTCTTCCTGTAACACCAGAAAGGTAACTAATTTGGATAACTTTTCTATTAGCCTAATTAGGAATTTTTGTGAGACAATGGCCAGGCCGCAAAACAGCTTTAAAAATTATCTTGTTGTGATTTGCAAACAAAGACCATTCTGTATCATTCCAGTTGCAAGAACTATTATCTTGTGATAGCTAAAAACCAAATACCATAGTAAGAAAGATCGATGACACCCAACCACCGGAAAATTGAACTGTAGGATTCTAAAGTTGCATGGTATGCATCATTTATATTTTCAATGCAACGTACTTGTTTATTAGGGATTTGTGTATCAAGCAATTATTAATACGATATCAAGAATAAACTGGTGATTTGTTTTATGAACATATGTTTTTATAGATATTATACAAACGAAAGAAATATGACCTTCTAAATGATAATGATAAAAATAAGAAACACGGGGTAGTGTACATGATGTAAATTTAACGGAACACATAGGCTTAGAGTTATATACACTTCCAAATAAAAAGAAGTATTATTACATAGTTTATAATTCTGAGGAAACTAAGTTCATAGCAAATGTCCTTTAATACGTCTAGATTCTACTTACCGTTTGCATCAAAGTGTGACCCCAATCAGTGGGGTCTGTTTAAACGTATCTGAAGGGTAAGAAAGCAGTCAGACTGTGATAAATTTCAAGTCATTATCTTGTCCTTAACAATTATAGTCCGTACATTCTTAAGCTGCAATTTGAATGCAAATATTCTTTACGATTCTGTTTGGCTAAAATCTTTTAAATTTGTGCAAAGGTTGTTCTAGCCTTTATTCATTATGAAGTGCAGCCCAATATTGTTTAAGTCATTAAACGGAAATATTTTATACAGATTTTAAAAAATACTTTTGACTTCCTTCATATTCTAAATTTTCAAATGGAGTATGATCTTACAACTCAAGGCCTAGTGAACCATTGTCTTAATCATTTTGGTTCAGCATCAAGCAAACCATGTAAATCTCATAGATGACTGGATCTGCTAAGTTTTCCATATACAGACCATAGATATAGGATACATTGCTACACCGTATGAGGTCATAAATGACATTGTGACTTTTATAATAGTGCGTGATATTCACCTATGCAGAGGTTCATGAGGAGCATGAAATATGAATTTGAAATTGCAATTTGTGGTAGTTGTGAGAAAGCCAATGTTATGCTATGTTATGTATTATCCAAGAGCAATGGATGCAAAACTGTTGCAACATTCATGACGCAGACTGCAATCAAATTGATTACCCACAGTGACATGAACATCGAAACAATCTCAACAAATGCTTAGACTGAATGTCTCTGACTCATTTTTAGTATCTTCTAATTTCGTTGATATAATACATCAGTGTTCCTAGCTTTATATATATATATATATATATATATATATATATATATATATATATATATATATATATATATATATATATATATATATATATATATATATATATAAAACATAGTTTCGTTCAGTGTTAAATAAGAATCACCCAAAGGCGTGCTGGCAGTAAAGCAGCATGCATTATTACGCGATGTTCATGTTTCATTCGTTAAATGAACTACGTGCAAAATGTTCAATGAAGCATATAAATTTTTTATTTCTTCACCTGCGTTATTCCTATAACATAACAAAATGACTAAAATACTTGCTTTGTAGGACGTAATATACCAGTTATTGAACGAGTATTCACAATAGTGAAGAGAAATGGCCAATATTATGTACAATCTGAATTGATTTTACTGCACTTTACTGTCGATATAAATGCATATATATATACATTTTCGGGAATTTCCTCCTTGAGAAGTTGCTGAAACTTAACTTTTTCATAGTGAGTAATAATGATATTTTTTACATACTTCATAAACAGACCAAATAGTCGAACGTTGTTGAATAGAGAAGGCCCATAAACAGACCAAATAGTTGAACGTTGTTGAATAGAGAAGGCCCATGAGAGGAAATTGCCAAATAAGGGCCACACAACAATAAGTACAAACAGAACTAATTGAACAACTGGAATCTACAGCGAAAATAGGGTGCAGTGGCTTTGCATCACAGACTTTCTGAAGTGCCATGGGAGTGCTGGAAACTAAAGGAGCTAGCTACAGGATATAAGTCAATAAGACTGGGAAACAGGAAGCGACATATTGAAATTCGCGGAAGATACAGTAGTGATGGAAAATTTGGTCGGTTTCTGGCTGAGTCTGATCCACTCAGTAGGAGAACATTGTTGGTCAGCGCCGATGCGCTCTATGAAAGTTGTCTCCACCTGATGTTCGAACCTACTGCAGCGCAAAACTATATATATATATATATATATATATATATATATATATATATATATATATATATATATATATATATATATATATATATATATATATATATATATATATATATATATATATATATACGCACACACACACACACACACAAAAATACAGTTGCAACCGCTCAGTATCATGAGGTATTTATTGTATTTAAATAAAAATATTCAACGCTTCCTATGTAGTAAACACGTGTCCGCATTCGATGAACCACTTCCGACTATGGATAATCTCTTTGCGGAGATTCTGAAGAGCAATGTTTTATCCTGTTATCCGGATTTATTTAGCTACAAATGACTCCAAAATGAATCAATGTCGCTTTTAAGGCATTATCTAACACCCCGTCTGTACGACTGTACTTTCAAAATTTGCCAGCCTCAGCAGCAACGTTGAATCACAACGACAACCAGGGAACATCATCATTGGCAGCATCACTTTCCCCGGATATAACATATGTTTGCTTACTTAAGCCTGTATTAACTTCACAGTTCGCTACACAATCAGTGAAAATATCAAGTGATTCAGTATGTATCATTTTGATAGTGGAGAATATATCTATTTCACACTAAATGTTTAATAACATTCTACCTTAATTAATAATATTTGAGGTGTTGTGTATACAAAGATTTTTTTTCCTAACTGAAGGACATTCAGCCCTTTACAAGTCAAAATACAAAACGAAGCTGTAATCTGATATTTAGTACACGTGAATAAAAAATACTACCTGAATAATATTTCTAGGTTATTTAGACAAAAACGTAAAAGACAAAAGCATCTGTTTTTGTCCTTTAATTACTTTGAACGAGCAACTCATGATTCTTATGTATCGATTATGAATGAAATATATTAATCGCTCTGTTTTGGCTTGGTTATTTTTTTAGGTCTATGTTTTTTACAAATTATATATGACCTGTGATTATCACACTGTTGTGACCTAGCGCCATTGTTATTCCAATATTTTTATTTAAACGACAGCCATTCTGTATTTTTAGCAGTCAGATGATAAAACGTAATAATTGAGTTAGTTTTCTTAGGCGGATCACAATGCCTATTATATAGCTAATAATTTGGAATTTGCCTGGGAAACTCCAACGTTCTAACCGAGAAAGCATCGTGTCCAAGAATGTAATAACGTTTTTACTGTGATAGTGAATACATTAAAGAATTAAGGAATAAAAATAAGGACTACAACAAAAGTGGAAAAAACATGAGGCATACCTTACAAATTTTCAAGATAGCGATATAACAACAACGAAATACACAGGATAAATAATTTATCAAGAAATAAGATTGAAAAAAAGACCAGAAAGTGATCTCAAAGAAAACTTTACAATATACTAAAACTTACCACTTTGTTTAATGTTTCTAATTTAAGAGAAAAGAACATAATTTCACTGCAAAATAAAAGATACTTGATGGGTATATAAGTCAGAATCGAGGATGATACAGTGCTATAAAAAAAGATGAGAGAAAATAATTTTTATACAAATTTTAAAGCTGCAATATCCCTAATTTCATAATTCACAATTTACAACTGGTTTCGACGTAAATGAATTAATGTTAATGCAATTATTTTTCAATCGAATTATCATATAAATAAATGACCTATTCACAGGAAATATATAAATGGCATAGTCTATTCAGAATTTGCAAATATGGATATAGCTGATAAGAACTGTTCAAGAACAAAAAAGAACATGATCATATTAGTATCCGTAAAAACATGATTTCATCTCGCCGTATTAGTTATAAAACCTATGATTTATTTTTAGCGTAGATATGATAATCAAGGAAAATACAGAAGGAGTTGGTTATTGTGAAAGCAGACCACAGCTACATCAATATGGCGGTCACCAACTCAATAACTATTATTTGTTTCGTTATTAATAATAGTAATAGTTATGACTTGAAATTCTGTGAAACATCCTGTTTATGAATATTCATCGAATTGGCGTGCATTTTAGCAAGAAATATGAATGGAAAATAGCAGACGTTGTTGCTTCAAAAAATTGCTAGCTTACTATTAAGGTTAATTTGCCAAACTTATCTTAGTTTTTATTTTTACAATATTAGTATTACTAGTATTAAATATGTGTCCCTCGTGCTAATATATTTAAAAATCAGATACTAGCTATTGTATTTCAAAGTAGACACTAAATCTATATGCCGATGTTTCTAACTGTGGTACGTATTGATCTCTTAAAGGTCAGTCATGTATTCCTGAGCATGCTGTTGCCTCATACGCACACATAAGTTGTTACGTATCCGGAATAACTCCATATATGATTCGCTGTCAGATTTTACAAAAGCAGTTAAAACCTTTAGCGTTTTTTAATTATCTGGGTAAATATATGCAAGTTACAAAAGTCTAATCACAGGCAATTTTGACACTTCTTTATATTCTAAAAATTGTGTTTTGTACGTATATATAACAAAAAAATCGAAACAAAACAAACGAATAGACTTTGTGAGTTTATTAAGAGATAACTGAGTATACAATTTACGGTTTTCAATAACCAAGAGTTGTATTACATATTTGAAGGTTTTAAACAATATTTAAAGTGGATTATCAGGCGAACAATAAGACAATGCAGTTCAATAAAAAATACATTAAACTATCAGAATTTTCGACAAAATTTTCCATCAGGGAGGGCTTAGTATATATAAATATTTAGTCAGAATGAAGTCTCATAATGTATTGAAAAGATGCAATATGAATCATGTAATTGAATGTTTGTTTCTCCTTTTACAAGGCAAATATAGACACGAAAGAAGCAAGCTTATAATATGGACGTTTAACTGGACTGAATATTTGATATACAGCATGGATAGACATCAGGCTGGCAGACGAATCTCGTAAAAATAGAAATTATTTGTCTAAATATACAAAATAAGCATCATCGATGTTTCATTTGTTTTAAAATTTGTGTTAAAACAGTGATTATGTTGACTTATTAGTTATTGGCCGAAAGATAAAATATAAGCATCTAACACAAAACGGATTCATTTTTAGTTTTAATTTATGCAAAATTTGTAGAATTGTGCATTCATAAGCTGTCAAGTCGATACAACCATATGTTCATTAAGACACCGATGACAAAGGATGATAAGGTAAAATCATAGTGAACAGCAACGAGAAATAGATATAATTCAGCAATGATTTCATACTTGAAATTTTCGTGAGAGACACAGAATAAATAATTGAGACAACTAGAATTTTGAATGAAAAACCTGATTAAATATTTAGCTGTTAAACAGCTACTAAAAACTTATTCATGAATGAAATATGAATTATTTGCATTTGACGTATGTTTGAGGATATATTCGAAGACAAACTAAAATAAAAGCAGTATAATATATAAAGATAAAAATTTAATATCAAAATATCCTTAGCTAGGACAACAGTTGCTGACAACGACGTATTTATAGTTGTCTGAAAATTTTAAAAAAATCAAATCAAACAAAAGAATTTACGGTTGATTTATGACATTATTGATATCCAAGTTGCTGATTATGACGTTTAAGGAAGGAAAGTAAATACAGTTATAGAATGAGAATGCTGATGTGTATCTGTGTTAAAACAAAACACTTATAAATCACAGGAATGATCCTTGAAATTAATGGCACTTATAGATCACATGAATGATTCTTGAAATTGGTGACACATAAATCACAGGAATGATCCTTGAAATAAATGACACTAGTGAGCCTTCCAAATTTTAGTATATTTAGTTTACTAGACATGACTTGAACGATTCCTGGACCCTTTAAGAATAAGCTGAATTGTATTCCAATAAGAGAAATATGTGGGTTAAGATCAAAACTTTCTTCGCTTAAGATGTGTGGGGAACGAAAGGTGTTCGTAAATGAATAAACATGTATGATCAAAAAAGCTTTAAGCATATAATTTTATAAGTATGGAGCCTTCATCCAATAATAAAACCACACATAATACAAATGTACATATATATATATATATATATATATATATATATATATATATATATATATATATATATATATATATATATATATATATATATATATATATATATATATATATATATATCATCACAAGTAATATAAATGTACCAGACTAAAGCTTATAATTACAATTAAAATGTTCAAATACAGAGTATATAATCATATGTAATATAAATCTACTAAAAATAATTTGATCACATTTTGTCTTTAGTTGTAACTGGGGATCGTTTGATTCTGTTCTATATACATGCTCTGTTCCTTATCTATTCCATCCGACATTTCTCAAATTCTATTGATATTTACTCGTCCCGGGCAAATTAGGTATCGATTACCAAGCTGACAACACCCACCCCAACAAAGCTGGGAGGGATGTACCACCACAGTAAGATTTAAAAAATGAAAAAGGTTGTTTACAATAGAGCTGACGCAAACCAAGAATGACATTGATTACTACCAATGATTTTCAATCTGTGTTTACGAATTCTAAACCAAGGTTAGGAGCTAGTTCAGCTAAAAATACCATGTAGTAACACTGTCATTTACTAGAACTGAACTGAATTCTCTGAAAAAAGTCAAATCTAGTGAATAAAGTTATTACCATAACTTGTAATAAAATAACGATAAAATAAAAAATTAATTTGAAACTAACACACGAGCAATTAAATTACATACACATAACACTTCCCCTATAAAGAAAATCAAAAGCTTTCTTTCTACCATATGTCAACCATACATGAGGTAAATTAATTGCATAGCTAGAACTCTTATAAATTATTTAAAGTGTACATTAAATGATATTTCTATAAACTGGAAAGCCCATCTGCTATTAAATTGTCTTTTCCTTTGATGTGCCTGATGTCAAGATTATATTCCTGTTGCAACAAACTCCACCTGAATAATCTTTGATTTTTGTTTTTCATCTTGTTGATGAAAGTAAGGGAGTTGTGATCACTAAACAAAACAATTGGAGAAGTAGATGAACCAATGTAAACTTCTAACTGTTGGAATGTCAATAATACAGCAAAATATTCCCTCTTGATTGTTGAGTAATTTCTTTGGTGCTTATTTAATTTCTTCGAATAATAGCACAAAGGATGATCAACACCATTAATATCTTCTTGAATAAATACTGCTCCAACCCCAACATCACTTGCATCAATTGTTTAAATGATTGACTGAATTTGGAGCTGTCAGATCTGCTGTACTTTTAAGTATGTCCTTCAACATATCCAAACCATCCTCATATTTTCCAGCCTAAAAGAACTTGATTTTCTTAGTCAATTCATTTTTTAGGTGTCTAGCAATTGTAGGAAAATGGAATAAAGTTTCCAATAGCATATAGCCATACTCCCAAATCAATTCAGTTGCTTTTTACTGACAGGTCCATGGAATTTGGAGATAGCTTTGATATTAGCATCTATAGGTTTAACTTGTTCATGTCTCACAATATGTCCTAGAAATGTTACACAAGTATGACAGAACTCACTTTTGGATAAATTAATTTTCAAACATGCACCAGTGAGTCTGTCAAAGAATTTTGTGAATTGTTGCTAGATGAAGTCTATCTGGAGTCACAAAAAAAAATTTCTTTGCCTTTTCCATTAGTGGAATTTGCTAAAATCTTTTCAGAATGTAAAATTTGGTGACATACATTTACAATTTCATCAAGGTAGTCATGGATTCTTGGTAATGGAAAATAAACGGTTTTAGTCACACTGCTAAATTTTCTATACGAAACGTTTTATCTGGTTTCGGAACAAATATACATGGCAAACCCCGGGCTCTATGAAATCATTCTCCAGGAAATACTGAATTACGTTCTTCAAGTATTCCTGTTTGGGAGTGTGCATCCTATATGGGTGTTCTTTCACAGGTTTGTAATTTACAATTTCAACGTCATGAACATATTTGTCTGTTCTCGTATGAACATTTGGAAACAATTGTTCATATTCAAATAATAACGGTTTAAGGTCATTCCTTTCTTGTTGTTGCAAATGTGAAAGTTTTTGGTCTAGACTAATATTAATTTCTGACTCCGGAGATTTGTCACTCTAACATCAATACAGTCAGATTGCATTCCATTTCTTAAATCCTCATTCTTAACAATGCATGCCGCAGTTAATTGTTATAGACGTATCTGTATACTTGTACGTATGATATGCATCTTTTTTATACTTTACCTTTTTTACTTTTTATCTATATTTTCATTTAGAGGCATGAACTATGTAGTCTAAAATAAATAATTATTGTCTTATCTTGTATCTTCGCCATACTGATTTTTTTCCAACAGTATTTCACGTTCAACGGTGCATGCCTAGCTTCAGGTGGCAGAATCCAGTTTCGTAAATTTGCCCCAGCAAATTTCTAACTTAAGACTATTTCAGCAAGTATTGTTTATTAATTAACTATATGGATATATTTTGAGCTTGTGCTGTTCTTGAAACTGATGTCAATCAGGAACACCTTCAGAAGTTTTTCTGCAGTATGTTGATAGTGAAATACTAATGGTCTGCTAGGAAGAAAAGCTAGCCTCCCATAGCAGTCAACACACGAGTTTAAACGGCTTGGATGACAACTATTTTCAATTGCATCGGCCTGTTTAGTACACACTGTTTTGCAGAATTGCTATTTTGCAATGTGAGCATAATATGGTGTTAAAAATGACATTTGGACATGAAATTGCATGTATAAATTTGGCGTTGGATCCATAAAGTTCTGCTATGAACTACCAATGACTTCTCTGGTCAAGTGGATAATACCCTTCTGGTTTGTTTTAATAAAGGTATCAAAAACTATGAACCTTTTTCATCTCATTTGTGTATCTGATTTTTTGTTAATTTAAAAAAACAATAGGTCACTGATTGCGGCAATAAATTTGTACATAAAAATTAGCCCCTGCCCCTTCATGTGATTATCAGCATGGAGGCCAGGGTAACAGGCTGATATGTGGTATCACAGTACCATTTTTTGTTCAATAGACCTCAATGCTAATGTTTTGCGAAATAAATATACTTTCTAACCTACCTCAGCATGCATGTCACATACTGTCACAGAGAACAATGTTAGGTTGTCAATTGGATAACAATGAAAACAGGTACTCCATTATATTTCAGAAAGATAACTCTGCTGGAACTAGACAGATGTAAGAGTTATCTAGTTACACCAGACACTTTTTCAGTCATGTGTACCACATTTAAAAAAATCTTAAAAAATATAAAATGTGATCTAGATATGAATCAACATAACCTCACATGTTGCCAAGAAGCTAAACTTTTTTTAAAGCATAACATAAAGTATAACTCTTATATAATGTACCAATAACAACTAGTTTTGTTGTTTATTTCTGAATGCAATGTTCCCTACACCTTAAGCTCCGCCCACTAGGGTTTTAAAATTAGTACCATTTTACCTACAGCCAACCTTAATTTTTTCAATAACCTGTGATATAGCTTGGGACTGTACAAGTAACAAGTGTACTTAATCTCGCTTGTCAGAAACAATTTTATGAGGTACCAAGCTGTGTTTTATATTAATGTGTATGTAATTGTCTGAACTTTGTCAACTGCTTTTTTCATATTTGTGCTTGACTAACAAACTATATTTTGGGAATAAAATGACTTGTTTTAACTATGAGTTTTATTTTATCACATCAACACTTACTAAACTTCACATGGGTGATATGGGATAAATCACATTATATCATATTATGAAATAATTAGGTCAATGGTCAATGTGCCAAACAGTACACACCCTTTCTACTTAAGAAAGTACAATTCACCTAAAATAAAAAACTTTATCTTTGTTTGGTAGATGCAGAACTTAACACCAGAGACATGTGGACATGACCCAATCTTATTATAAAGTATAAGCAATCAAGATTTTACACTGTCTGCAGATACATGAGGTCACTAACCTCAAGTCTTCATACAAAGGTCAACTTACTCATCCTCTTTGTACCACAAATAGAAACCTTCCCTCCTTTGTGTAAGGAATAAAATTAATGCAATAAGTTAATCTATCACCAAATATAGTATATTCACAACTTCTAAGTGATTATCGTGCATTGGGGGGGGAGATTTGGGGAATAAAATATAGAACAATGCCAAAGATAAACAATAAGTATAGTCAGTCAAATGGAGTTAAAACAGGAGGAAAGTGTGTATCTAAAAGGGAGATGTAACTTATGATAAAGGAATAGACCATTTCATATAGACTTCGGCGAACTTCGTAATTTGCTCGGAATTTTGATCACGTTACGGGTGGTCAACTGAGCAATATCCAATCGATAGCTGGTAGGCAAATAGTCTGGTCCCAATCTGATACTTCTAAACAACAATGTATGCCATTTTGTTATGTACAGATGCCTACCAGCGTTTGATTGGCTGGAGTATAAAGTGACTCGATGGGTTTTTCGGATAATTACGGAGCAACTCGGTTAAATCCTGTATGAAATGGGCTATTAAAGGAGACAAGAGCAGCAATGAGGAATATGAGAAGCTAAATGTTTCATGACCTTACCTTGGACAAATATATGGAGGCTGTGCCCCATAGGTCCAAGGACAGTCCGTAGGCTACTGTGGTAAAACATCCCTTACAGGCACTAAAATTACAAGTGAAGTGGTGTTCATTCCCATCTAATAAAATTTAGAAAATATAGATGCATATAATTTATATTTCTTTTACTTAAGAAATGCACAGAAACTGGCTACAATTACGCAGAAAAATATCAAAACCAAACAAAACATCTTTTATCAGGTTTTAAACTTGTAAACTTTACTGTAAGAAATTATTAAATTGCTTCTACTTATATTTTCATCAAGACTAAGAGCTAATATAGTACTTCACAAATATTCTTTTTATTTTTATAACCAATCACTGAAAATATAAGTTTTTATTTCTTTAAATGTCTGTCATAAGGGAGATAACTTATTTATATGCATAAGGTGTGGTCATTTTATTTCCTCTAATATATTATCTCTGTAATATAGATGACTCTATGAACACATGTATTAACTTCAATGCAATTAAATTATCCAAAAATACATTATTAATATGTGGGAACCTAATATCCATGCTTCTGGATGTAATGGAGTCCTCAAGAGTGATGTAATATTGTTTTTTGAGGTGAGGCGGCTTGTTTGATTTCACGTAGTTCATGTTGCCGACAATGCCGATATGTGGAGTACAGCCTTCCATTGACACGCCGAGATGATCCCATGCCAATTTGGATTCTTGTGATGGGATGCAAAGTTTGAAGAACAGCAATTACTTGAATGGAAGGAATGGGCAATATGTGACTAATATGGTTAACACTCAATGTTGGACCTGTTGTTTTAATTTACATGATTTATCATATTTGGAAGGTAAAAAGTCAATATTTGGCCAAAATCAACTATGTTATGTTTACATAACTAATTTTGTTTCATCTTTGCCAATCTTGGAGCTGACAACACAGAAATAAAACCATCAGGCAAATCAAGTCTATGTCTGTCACATCAAAAGCCCCAATCCTAAGTCATATTGTGCTATTTTCTTAAGATTTCATACATTTTATTCTTAAAAGATTGTCAATATTTGACCAGAAATGTTCAGCATACATTAGTTTTCCTACAACAAACTAGTACAGTTCATAAATGCTGCCAACATGTATGCATTTCTATGGATACACTGGGAGGCTGTTCTTCAGTTTCTTCAGTACCAATTGTTCCATATACCTCAATGCTAATGTTTTGCAAAATAAATATACTTTCTATCCTACCTCGGCATGCATGTCACACACTGTCACAGACACAGGTACTCGACGCAAGCTTGATGTAAAAAAAGCCACAAAACAATCTGAAGGAAAAAGTCATACAGAGTGACAAAAATACCTCAGATTACCCTCATGGCCCTTTCTGACATTGGACCCTCTCTGTCATACTATATAAAAGACAAGGTAACTTCCGAACACTTCGTTCCACCCATGACCCTAGATTTACTTTTGCTGTTTTCGTCTCTGTTTGCACCGGTTTTCACCTGAGCGTAGATGTGTCCACTGACATAATTCGCGAAATTCGCACGTTTCGTAGCCCGTAATTGCAGTTTGATGCAACGTAAAATAGTCAACGATGGCTTGATTGATACAAAAATATATCAGGAGTAAAACAAGCCATATAATATGATCGTATACCGATAGAGACAAAAAAAAAAAAAAGCAAAAGGAAATCTAGGGTCATAGGTGGAACGAAGAGTTCGCAAGTTACATACCTTGTCTTATATATATATATATATATATATATATATATATATATATATATATATATATATATATATATATATATATATATATATATATATATATGACAGAGAAGGTCCAATGTCAGAACGGGTCATGTGGGTAATCTGAGGTATTTTGTCACTCTATGACTTTTTTTCTTAAGATTATTGTTTTTTTTTAACATCAAGCTCGCGTCGAGTACCTGTGGTCACAGAGAACAATATTAGATTGTCAATTTGATAACAACGAAAACATGTACTCCATTGCATTTAAGAGAGATAACTCTGCTGGAACAAGACAGGGGTAAGCGTTATCTAGTTACACCAGACACATTTTCAGTCATATGTACCACATTTAAAAAAAATCTTAAAAAATACAAAATGCGATCTAGATATGAATTAACATAATCTCACATGTTTCCAAGAGGCTAATCATTTTTAAAAAAGCATAACAGAAAGTACAACTCTTACATAATGGACCAATAACAGCTAGTTTTGTTGTTTATTTCCCTACACCATTAGACCAACAAGTAGGTAGATCTCTGCTTTTTTTAAATATCTGACAGCAGCAGTCAGATAGAAAATAAAAAGCAGAGACCTACTTGTTGGTCTATTACACCATAAGCTCCACCCACATGGGATTGTAAAATTGGTACCCTTATACAATGTGGGTTAAAGAGGAGAGGACCAGACTACAACGAGAACCGGAAGACGTTCTACAAATCGGTGTCATGGTACATAACACAACTGATAAAACTGCAAGAAGACAGGAACTGAACTGTTCAAGTGGACTTTGTACTATGCAATAAGTAAGTAAGGAAATTAGGACTGTCCTTGATTTGAGCAGATTGGCTTGGTAAAGAGTTTAAATAATATTTAATGCATCATGCTTTAAGGATGTGTTCTACGTTTGTACTATCATAGATGAAGTGAACACCATTGAGTAAAAAGAATAGATGCATTGTGCATTCTTACCCACGTTCATATTGAAGTATTGGTATAATATTTAACAATTTTAAATGCTTCAAAATATTTTTAAAAACAAGAGATTATTAGCATTAATTGCGAATAAGACGTTACACAACATGAGATCAATAATGAACATTTAACGGTACATATAATGTTAAAATCACAGACATTAGTTTTTATTCATGCTAATGAATGATTTACTTATCTTAACACTGACCATTAAGTAAAGACATGAATTAAAAAGTATGGGCCGACAACGTTAGTATATAACTTTGAAGTTTGACCATTAAGTAAAGACATGAATTAAAAAGTATGGGCCGACAAGGTTAGTATATAACTTTGAAGTTTGACCATTAAGTAAAGACATGAATTAAACAGTATGGGCCGACAACGTTAGTATATATAACTTTGAAGTTTGACCATTAAGTAGAGACATGATAGGAAAAACATGGGTAAATTATAACAGGATGCTATTCCAACCATGTAAGACATAATACATGTTGTTTTTGTAATATGTCGTACTGCCTAAATAATGGCCTTACATAGTCAGTTCCATTGTTGTTGACATCAGAACGAGTAGTCAAAGTTTCAGGGATATCTCACACACTTGGCAGCCTATATTGACACTTATCCACTAGTTATTGTGTAATTAATATACTTAATGTGCTATCTTTTTCCTGGTGGAATCAAAATATGACACTAGCAAATGGATGCATTTTTATGTTCCATTGACATACATTTGAATTTGTTGCAGTGTGCAGGTAGTTGAGGTATGCCAAAGTATGTTCCAGTAGATTCATGTGGGAGATATGTTTCTTGAATGAAATGAAATGTTGCCTGTAGTTCCATTAGGCATAATATATTTTTCATTTGTTTCATTAAAAAATAATATTTTACCCTAATCCTATTTCGGTATTCCCTGCTTTCAACACTTTCCATCCAACTGAAATGTAGGCTATCAAAACTTGAAAACAGGTCCATTTCTTTGGTAAGAATTTGAATTTATTGAAGAAAAGATATCTTGGTAAGTAAAGTCTGACAATAACATTGTAACTTTACTTTGTAGACATGCATAGTTATTGATTGCCAGTTGTGTGTGATGTTCCTGAAAATTTTACTTTTTACACTGTTAATCGACATCAAAACATGCTTCACAGCGCCATTAGTCAGGCAGTAAGACCCATCACCCATCCGGAAGAAAAATGTCTGGATGATGGAGCTTACGTTGTAGGACTAAACAGGATGCTTGCCCATGAATAGTTCTTTTTATAAGCAGAATGCAGCTCATGGGGATCTTTTTGTTTATACAAATCCTTTTCTGAACTGCTTAACTAGCACTAAAGCCCATATCATTATAAAGGTCTTCTTTGTTTATTGCATGGGTAATCTTTATGTGATCTAAACTGGTTTGATAAGATTAACTGAGTGATCTGGCCAATGACAGACCCATTCAAAAGATTGAATGTTCACCTTGGCCTAATATGACAATATAGAGTAGCATGTTAACCCTGCTATGCATGATAATGATTAACAGATTGTTGCCTCATTTCTCTGTGGCATATAGTTAATAATGTATCACCAGGACTTAATATAAGTCACACTTTCAAGAATAGCTAATATGGTAGGCAGCCTTTACTTGCACTGTTGAACCATTGAGGCATTTACTTAAAATATTTAATTAATGTTAACATGAACCATATTTTAACATTTATCACAGTTGCTCTTATATTTTCCAGAATGTAAATTCAATATTGTAGTGCATTTTATAATTCATTTAAACATACTTTCCAAAAGATAATATATGAAACAGTTTTTGTTTCCAGTTGTTACAGTTCAGAATAAATTCCCAAAAAATAAACAATGAAAATAACCCATTTCAGGGATATGTAGAATATGTCTTGTGTACCACACTAAGTTCTGTCTTTGTAGTGTTTTAATTCAAGAAGTCTATGCACACTTTGTAGTTCCAATGAATAATTGATTCCACAGACTTGTCATTTTTATATGTATGACACAACAGAATGTGGATCACTTCAAATTGAAATATCTACCAAATTTGTAAACAAAGTCACATATGCAGTGCTCAACGAAATTTTGTTTTAGACACAGGCCCAGGGCTTGTGATTTAAATACACTCGCATTCTCTGGCTGAAATTCTTCAAGCCCAGACTCCAATTATCACATGCCCAAAATTTCCCCTATTTTATTATTGTCACACAACATTCCAGAAGCTACAGTTTGAATAAAAATTCAAAGGTGTTTGATGGGTAAAGCGAGTGCCATTAGTGTTTATCGTTAGGCTGGCATGCTTTAGAAAGTTATAAACTCCATTAATCAATTTATTTTTGTTGGGTTTTGCTGATGTTTACTTGTTTCCTAAATCAGCAGAAAAAAAGTTAATTACACTTGGACACCATTCCAACAACTGAAATTATCATACTTTGCATTCTATATATGCAGTAAAATCTGACATCAAAGAAACATTGCAGCTGTTCACAAACTTGTCAAAAATATGATACACATGGCTTCAAGGTAATTATATGTAATAACTTTTGTTCATGTTCACTCATCTAGCATCTTTAATTTGCCTGTAATGTGTTGTTCAACATGCCGATGCAACCCATGAAAATTAGCATAGTGGACTCATAAATCTTTGGTTCATGACTTAGATTGATGAAAGAAGAGTGCCAGAGATATTGTAATGCATTCCATCTGTCGATATTCCTTTCAGTCCATTTTTTATCCATACATTCATTGCCCTGTCTTATTATAAACCAATGAATTTGAACTTCACTCAGCTTAGTTGATCATTCTAGTTACTGAGCACCCAATATTTCTTCAGAATGTTAACTGCTAACTGCTTACAGATAATAATAAAAAGTAACTGCTAACAGATAATAATAAAAAGTAACAAAAAATGACTTTTTGGTCTATAATTAAACAACATTTCTTATTTGTCTATTGTATTGCCTGAAACTTAAATTACAATGACATTTTAAATATGTGGTTTCTTACAGGAAATAAAATTTTGCATTAGTTTTTTTATTTGAGAGAGTTAAAACTATATTTGTGTTACATTGTCACAATTTATCACCAATCCTACATGCAAATTCCAAACCAGTTATATATGTAATTTTTATTTCAGGTAAACTATGGCAGGGAGCTTTATGCAACAGATAAAAGGGTTTGCCTTGATGCCCTTTCTCCTGTGCTATGTTTTCTTGACAAGTGGTCTTATAGTAAATTTCCTTCTGTTGTGTAACCTGATTGTCAAGCACATTAATTTTGACCTTTATAGGAAGATCAATTACTATCTGGTATCAAACATATGGTATCGTAAGTAGTACCTCATATTTTGAGGGTTGTTTTCAATTTCTTTTTTTTTTAAAGTTTCTTAATTGGTCTCACATTCTTTACTTTCCTCTATCTATCTGTCTACCTGCCTGCCTGTCTACCTACTACTGTGGAACAATTCATTGATGCATCGATACTTTACATGTAAAAATATACATATCAATACAAGAAATTGAGAATCAATACAAAATGATACTTGCACAATGCAAGTTGTTTTAGTGCTCAGCAACCATGAATAATTGCTATTAATTTACCTTGTTATTCATCCAATTTAGAACTCATCTGAAATAGCATTGGCAGTCACAGGCCTTCATTTTTATTAGTAAAAGTAAAACAGACTATTGAGAATACTCACATGCTGTCAACAAATTAACACAAAGTGAGAAGGTTTGTAATCCCCCCACCCACCTTTCCATGCCAATTATCTTGACCCAGGAGCATGTTCAGTATATAGGATACATTTCAGACATATTTCACATGTATAATGAAGTACCTTACTTATCATTCAATAACCACTTTTATATATGGTTTCTATGTTGAATTGTATGATCTCTGCTTTGGCTTTGAAAGCTACACTACTGGTGTCGCTGTGTCACACAGTAAACATTTACATTGAACTCTCATTACTGGTTATTGCTTGTCAAGTTAAACAATAGCCACCAATCAGAAATTATTGTAGCTGTTTTGCTGCATAACAATCAAAAGGTATTAGTAAAGCAAGAGAGAAACTTTATGGTTTCAATTCAGTCATCATAGATACTGATGTATCCTTGTGTAGAAAGTGTTAATTGACTATCACAGTGATGCCTGCCAGCATTTATGCAAGAATGTAATTAGGTACCAGCTGCGTTTTGATCTTAGGTTAATGGAAGTGTTGGTTGCTTTGTTACCTGGACAGTCATTTAAAGGTTGCCTTGAATTGTGAATTGTATTATCATATTAGTTTATCTTTTGTCTCATATTATGTAAAGGATATGCAATACATGAAGTATAAAGGTACATAAATTCTACCTGTTTAAGAGCTAACTCTCTCAGTAAAGTATTAGGTGACTAATTGAACACTGAGAACACTGTCATTGCAACAATATAATTAAAGTAGCTATCATTAATCAGTAGTTAATTGTGTCCATTCAGAAATGTTTTCTACCATAACAAAGTGAAAGGTGTACTAGTTGTATGAAAAGCATATTTTCACAAAGAGGATTAAAATCTTCATGTCGTTACTAATGTTCTTAACACACAAATTGCTATTTACATACTATTGTTTAAGCTTTGACTATGATGCATTCAGATTTGTGATTTACCAAGGTTTCCATTTATTGTGAATTTATGTTTATGAATTTAAACATTTTAAGTACATTTTTTTTTCTTTCGTTGTAATTACATCTGTGTTAAATTATAGATGGTACTATGTATATAGGATGGTACTGCTAAGTTTCATAACAGATCATTGATGCCTTTGTAATCAGTGACAGAGATGTCACGTCTTTGATTGTAAAGTAATAACTAGACTTGGCATGGGTATAAGTTAGAGATGCAATGCTGTCTAACTACAAGAAGAGTACATGCACTGATCCTTCTCTGGTTGGAATGTAGGCATCATTTCACTTGCATCAAAACAACACATCATGCTAAATTTTAAGGATTTAAAGATATATACATTTTTTTGGAATAATATCATTGAAAATGTGTATCTTGGAGACTATAAAAAGTACAAAATGTATGCTTTCAAATATTGTCCTGGATCACTGCCATCTCACCTCTGCATGGGTTCGAGTTTCATGCTTGGTGTATGTGCATATGTGAGAAAGCCTGCCAGTAGCATCTTGTGGGTCAGTGGTCCAGGGTTTTTCCTCTACCATTTATACTGGCTGCCATGTATAGATTGTCTTGTGCTAAAAAATGGCATTAAATCCTTTAATTACAACAACAATTATTGTCATTTACTGTTTCATTCCTTGTTTGGACTAAAGAGACATTTAAAAGGGACATTTAAAAATAGCTTGGAGCCAGTTAAATCAAATTGTTTTTGAAAAAAGAGCTGAAATTTTCTCTTTCTCTCATACAAAAGCAGACTAGAATATACTCATTTAGATTTCAGTTCTATTGGGTCATTTATTTGGATCATGAGGTGTCTGAATATTTGTATGATTGTGAGATGTCTGTGTCCATTTCATGTTTATAACTTACCTAATGCAGTTATACATATTCCCATATATAAGAAATTTCATTCAGCACATTGTACTAATACATGATGCATTTAGTAGAATTACATGTGCATTCAATTTAATTTAAACTTTATTTTAATATTAAATGATTCATTGGCCTACTCATTGTCGGGTCCTTAATATTTTTAAACATGATATCTTTAAAAAAATGATAATTATTTTTGTAGACATTATTTTATTTTACTTTAAGAATTATTTTACAATGTACCAAAATTGCATAGTCCATATTTATAGATTGTTTTATGTGCATGTAAGCTGTATATGTACAGATCTTTGTATAAATGGAGCTTATCATAAATGATCCATACATGCAGGTTGATTTTTACATATGGTAGTTTTATTTATCAAGATTATGTTGCACATAATATTTGTTTTCTTTTTCCAGAGTTTACTTTTGTTGCCCAATGGTGGTCTGGGTCGGACTGTATTTTATATATGGACCCCGATGACAGGCGTCATGTTGGGCGAGAGCATTCCATGTACATATGCAATCACATCTATGAGATTGACTGGCTCATGGCATGGATACTAGCACAAAGATATGATGTAGCAGGGGTATGTAACAAAGATATTTTCATTTTGATGATTCGAAAACCATTTCCCATTTGTAAAGATCTTTGATGTTGCTTGGTTCCACTTAAGGTTCCGTATGCATAATTTTATTTTATCAAAGTAGAAATTTGAAGAAAACCGCATCACAAATGTAGAAGTTTTATTCTTGTCATTCCATCGCATATTGGTTATGTTTTCTACTTATTTAATTTATCAGGGATTATTGGATCTCAGGCCATAAAACTTGGTATGTAGATGCAGCTTGGAGAGCATAACGCCATATTATAATAGAACTGTGACCTAAATTTCGTGTTTCAGTGACTGCATCAAAAACTTGAATTTATGTCAGTTTCTCGTGCATTATCTATTGTGTAGGCATGTTGCTTTATGTCTGGATACATCTTGGTTAGTACTATCCCACATTACAGAAATCAGGTCACTCTGGTTAATTATTGTGTTTATGTCAGTTTCTTGGGAATTATTAGCTCTGTGAACATTTTTGTCTTTTTTTTTTTTGCTTTGTAGCTGTTCTGGTCATAGAGCAATATCCATTATCTGACTGCCATCTGTCACTTAGCACAAGTTTGTTATCACTACTCCAGAGCTTTTTAGAAGCCACAAAACTTTACATATCCAATTATCTCCAGATCAGCTTGTTCCGAGTAGAAGTGATTGCCTCTCAGATTACAGTTGGCTGATGGATCAGCTTGTTCCTAATAGAATTGATTGCCTCTCAGATTACAGTTGGCTGACATATCAGCCATCTTTAAAACATTATTGATACTCCTCCTAAATGGTTAGTTATAAATTGACATGAACTCTGAACTGAAAAACATTTTATTGGTCCAAAATGAAAATGATGTCTCAGAAAAGCCTAGTGTGGCTGGTGTCCATCTTATAAATGAATGGAGGGTTATACAGTAAAAGACAATATGATGTTCAGTTGGTCATAAATGAAAATGATGCAGATCTTAATCCAATATGGCAGCACTAGTGGCCATATTGAAAACCTTGTTGCCACTCTTGATTGGAGGATTGTTTAGTATAGAATTTCAAAGTGAGACATTTGTTGTCATGGTATCTCACTTTGTCCTCTTTCTTTCTTTCAGAATACTAAGGTATATGCAAAGAGTGTCCTGAAATATGTCCCCATCTTAGGCTGGGCTTGGTATTTCTCAGAGACTATCTTCCTCAAGAGAAACTTGGAACAAGACAAAGAAATAATTAGTAAAAGCATAAATGCTGTTAGCACTTATCCCGATGGATTCTGGGTAACGGTAAGACCTCTGTTTTGAATCAATGAAACTTGTCCATAGAGCACATTTATCTAATTACAAAAATATGTCCTTTGTGGATAGGTGTACTTTATGTAAAGGTTATATCTGTGATTAAAATTAAAACAAGGGGTTCACATATTATTGTTTTCTAAGAGAACTTGCTTAACTGCTGTAATTTATAAATCTTTAATGTGTTCACAACAAGATAACTAATTTTGTGTAGATTATATTTACGAAGAACTTTGTGTTGTTGTTATAGGGTTTATTGCCATGTTTCAGCACAAGTCAGGCTATACATATCAGACAGTATAAATAGTGCAGGAAGAAACTGGGAAAACCCAGAAAGAACCACCAATCCATGAAAAGTTACTGGCAAGCCTTCTCCCTTAACCACATTGGCAGAACCCAAGACTCAATCCCATACAGACAGAGGTTACATGGTGATCTGTAATGGTAAGCACTTTTAAGACCACTTAGATACTAGGGGCCATGAGGTACTTTGTTATACTTACATTTATATTGACTTGTAGCAATTCACAGTAAAATTATGCTGCACTTAATCAAAATTTACTAAATCAAAATAGGTCATGTTAAAATATGATGACTTACATTATGTAGTGAAATGCAGACATGTGAACCCTTATGATTTTGTCATAAGTCTTACGAAAATTACCCTTAAAATATGGACTTATGGCATCAAAGCAAAAACTATGGAAAAATTATCATTGCCAAAAATTCTGGATAACTGCACCTATTTTTTCATGCAAAGCATCTGCAGGATCAAACTTAATTATGGAATTTTAAAAAAATGGTGTCCAGCAAGCGATGCATGTTTACGATAAAATGTAAAATGAGCCTCTTGGAAAGTGTTAATAATCAATACAGAAGAATAAAAAGTAATATTCAGATTCTTGTAAATAAAAGCTGTAAGGGACTCAGTTACATTTATTGGACATCACATGCCAATTTGAGTGTACTCATGATTGGAGATTTGACTGTTGTTATTATATAAAATGGAAAAAGAATTTCCAATAATTATGTCAAGTTGATAGATAGCAACAAGCCAATGAGCTGCATAGGGTTTGGAACTAAAGTCCGTGCAACTGTAATAGTGGTAAATAAAGTCTACATGTACTTTGCAAACTTTTCATGTGAATATAATGTTTATCATCGCTGCATATTTTGAATATCAAAGTTTTAATTATATTTTCCATCTTTACAACAGGAGTTTATGTTCTTTTTTTTACACCTTACTGAAAACAGAACAGATTTTTGGAGAAAAATTAACTGCCTTCCTGAGACAGACTCATCATGTTTGGGAGGTCTGTGAAATGGTTTTAAAATTTTAATAAAATGTTTTCAAATTAAATAAGTTATAAAGATAAGTTCCTATTGAATACCATCCAGGTTAAGAAATGACTTAGTTACTCAATATAAAAATTTTGAATGCTATGTGAAAACACTTTATATCATATAATATTAATTGATGCCAAGTGTTTGGGGCTGAACCATACAAATAGAGGGAGGCATGTTCAAAACTGATAATCAATAGACTTTAATTCTATGCTTTCAGTTGCTTTTATTCCCTGAGGGAACAAGAAGAACTCCAGAGAAGCACAAAAGGAGTCAAGAGATTGCTAGAGAGAAGGGTTATCCAATATTGAAACATCACCTTTTACCTCGCACCAAAGGATTTGCACTCTCAATGCAACATATGAAAGGAAAAAGTAAGTTAAAATAATGCTAATGGCTTAAAATGTTTCCTCTTAATCTGGGGGAAAATGTTTCCTCACAATTTGAATTATATTTTTCTTTGTGGAATACACATTCATTATTTTTCTGTGGCCATCCTACTTCACACTGCTCTTGTTCTAGCTCACATGACATATAATTAGAATGTTGTGTTTAATGCACAATTATTACCCCCAACATTATAATCATGGTAGATTCTTTATTTTTAGAACTTGGGGTTTCTATCTGTGATGTACATTCATCTCGGTTTAAATATAATTCTTCAGTTTCAGAGATGCCATTTATGAAAAATTCTGCCTTTTGAATTAACAGAATGCCAGGAAAATAGAATTTATGACATAAAATTATGGGCACAGGTTGGAAAAAAGTACATCATTATCAGTATGATTGACTTATACATAGAATTTAGTTACTTTTTAAAGAAAAACAAAGCAACTATGTACTGAACAAGAAACCAGTTGATTAGGCAGTTATGAGTTTTTACCATTCTTGAAGTGGAATTCTAATTTTTTCCTTTCCTGAATTCAAGTTTCCTTAGTCATATTTTTTTCATTCAGTTTGTTTTTTTCTTCTTCTATCATCTCTGAAAATCAGCAGGGAAGTTTGGAGGATCTTTCCCAAGCAGGTTTTGAAGGGGTGGCATTACTGATTCATGTGTTCAATCAGCCCAAGGATCCTAACTGAAAGTGGATATTAGACTCTGTGACAAAAATACTCCTGATAGCCCTTTTTATCATAACATTTTCACAGATTTGTTTCTTCATTCCAATTTGTAAATTAGTTGAAAAAAAACCCAAACAATTTCTCATTTTTTAAAATACAATTTTCATTGTTACATCTACTTGTTATCCAAAAATATTAGTCTTGAAGATCTCACATGTACATGACAGTATTCACACAATAATTCAGTCACTAATTCTGTATATCAATGCATGAAAATACAGCTTTTCTGTATGCAGCTTTGTTTAGAAATGTTTTCCAACCCTTCCAGCCATGATTGGAGTAATACAAATCATTTTGGCAAAGATCACAAAATGCTAGTTAGTTGGTGTTAAGTTTTCTCATGAATTAACCACTTAAATCCCCAATGTATTTTATTCCAAATATTTCATTTTCCACAGTTTTCAGACCTTAAATCAGACTTTTTCTGTTGGTGTCTGTCAGCAATTTAAGGCACTATAGCTGACAAGGATGTTTATTCTTTCTTTCCATTTCCAAAATTTTGATTGTGACAATTTGTTGGATATATAGAAACATTAAAAAAACCCAGAATGCTGCCTATAATGATCTTGAGTTAAATAAAATGCACACTGAATATTATTACAACAAATGTCTTCATATTGTTCCCTTATTTAATCTAGACTTTACAGAAAAATAAGATAATTTCTATAAATCTTACAAGCATATACTCATGCTAGCACTTATCAATGCATTCAAATTTTTTAAATGGTGATTCATTTAAATAAAAATGATGTATTTGGTAATTGAAAATCTGGGGGCATGTGTTGCATGTCTTAAAATTTTTTTTCATGCTGAAATCTATTAGTTTAATAAATGTTTGAGGTTGTATAAATCATGTAACAAAGAAAAACAATTATTCAGAAAAACGAAGTAAAACATGTTCTACGTAGACAGACGAACAGACAACTTCTTCTAGCACAAAAATACCCTTTTTAAGGTAATAGAAGTTGTATAACTCTAAGATAAGATGTTACAATAAACTCCAACCGACTTTACGACTATGACTGACTCTTACAAAATACTTCAACATATAAATGAAGCTAATATTTTGTTTGAATTACACGCGCACGAGGACGCATGCAATTTCATAATACTTCTGGACATTAGGAAAGCCTGACCCAGTATCAGCCAATCGTTTTCATAGCTATTCCTGAATGTTTACTTGTAATGAATTTGTCATAAACAGCACATGCTCACATGAGTCACATTTACGACTCAAGTAAACACGATGCTTGAATAACATATTAGACTGATGCTAATATTTGTTTTATTTATAATTACATTTAATAAAATGTATGTGTGTGTATTGTTACGACCCTGGAGTATGTATTTATGTATTTCCATAAGAAATCAATTTTGTATAATTCTGTTTTTAATTCATTTTATTTCATTATATTAATGTCGTTCTAACACGTTTTTTTTTTTAATAAAAAGTGTTTGCTTGAGTCATAGATGTGACTTGTGTTAACACGTGCTGTGTATGGTGGCAAATTCATTGTTCAAAAGTATTGAGAAATTGCATGCTTCTTCATGCATGAGCAGTTCAGGCTACGCATTAGCCTTCCCATATATGCTTTGAGATTTTGTGATTCATACAGTCACATACGGACTGTCCTGTTCAAGAATCAACAGTCACGGACAGACTGTCGTAGTCAAATTTGTTATACAACTTCTAATTTGTTGTGCCAGAAGACGAAGTTGTCATTATGTCTATGTAAAACAACATGCCGTGTTAGAAGAACTACTTTTCACTTCATCTTTATAATTTTTCTAGAGAACAACATTATGTATTTGGACAATTTCTTGCTAATATTGGAATGGGACAAAACATATTGTTCATTGTGAAAATTCTGGAATTTGCTGTTAGCCTTCATCTGACATGGTCAATCGCCATTTTTGACCGGAACATCATACTTTCAGACTGTGTTTAGAACTCTTTTCAGGACGTATATTTTTTAAATTTTTTTTGAACAAAATTTGGATCATTCCTGTAAACCGTAAGTCTTGTTTTAAATAATTTACATTATTTTGTGTTCCAGTAAAATAAATTGTATTGTTGTTAAAATTTATAAAGCTTGTTGTGTGCACTTTTTTCTTTTATGTTACATAGAACGAGCCATCACATCACGTAACAGTATACATATTTAATTCTTTACTGGCAAAAGTGTGGATTAATGTACTGGCATATTACTGCTGACATGACATGACATTAGAAGATGAAAGAGCTTTATATGGTGATCTGATCTGTCAATGATAAAACTAGGAATTGATTTTCTTTATGCATTTTTTCTCAAGCTCATAGCCTCAAAACTTCAACAGTCATATATATTTCATGGTTTATTGATAAGCCCAAGAGATTTACCATTTCTGGGCCTTTATTCTCAAAACTTTTGAGAAAGAAAATCAAACAAAATCAGATGTGATGCAGGGAACAATCTCTTATAAAATTTAGAATTAACACATTAGTAGAAGCACTAATCATGAAACTTTGGGGATTTGAACTTGAGCGGTTGAGTTTCATGCTGTTAATTTTTGAGTATTTGACAAGGTCTACTGGTGTAGTCTTTGTCTTATATAGATCCACACTTTTGAATATTTGTTTCAGTCTACTGGTGCAATCTTTATCTTATATAGATCCACATTTTTGAGTATTTGTTGTAGTCTGCTGGTGCAGTCTTTGTCTTATATAGATCCACATTAGATATTGCATAATAAGGTAATTTGTTTTTAGTTCCAGCTGTGTATGATTGCACTGTAGCCTTTCCACCTAATGAACCAGAACCAACACTGATGGATATTATAAAAGGGCGGAAGATTCTTGGACATATGAGAGTTAAGTAAGTTGCAGTGAGTTGCTATAAGTGTTGAGACATTAGAACAAAGTGCCTTACCCAAGAATGCATCACATTAGGTAACTAGGTCCAATCCAATGGCTTACTTTTCTTTAACTGGCACCCATTCAGTTTTGAGTCCATCACACAGTAATGCAGCCTATAACTGCCTGCATGCATATTGTCATGCAACTCCTTTGCTACAGTTCAAAATGAGACATTAAATGTTTTTAGATGATTGGGGTTATCCTCAACTGTGTCAGTGATATAAGATACTTGGCAATGTTTCTGACCATTTTTCTTTTAAAATGAAATATTTTATGTTACAAATAACTTGGAATTATAATTGAATTTTTTTTAGAGATTTACTGATGTTAAAATACTGCAATAATTTGTATCATACATTAAAATTCACCTCACTGTATGCTGCTATTGCTTCCCATTTTGCAATAATTTGTATTATACATTAAAATTCACCTCACTCTATGCTGCTATTGCTTCCCATTTTGCAATTATTTGTATGATACATTAAAATTCACCTCACTCTATGCTGCTATTGCTTTCCATTTTGCAATAATTTGTATCATACATTAAAATTCATCTCACTCTATGCTGCTATTGCTTCCCATTTTGCAATAATTTGTATGATACATTAAAATTCACCTCACTCTATGCTGCTATGTTTTCCCATTTTGCAATAATTTGTATTATACATTAAAATTCACCTCACTATATGCTGCTATTGCTTCCCATTTTGCAATAATTTGTATGATACATTAAAATTCACCTCACTCTATGCTGCTATTGCTTCCCATTTTGCAATAATTTGTATGATACATTAAAATTCACCTATGCTGCCATTACTTCCCATTTTGCAATAATTTGTATGATACATTAAAATTCACCTCACTTTATGCTGCTGTTGCTTCTCATTTTGCAATAATTTGTATCATACATTAAAATTCACCTCACTCTATGCTGCTATTGCTTCCCATTTTGCAATAATTTGTATGATACATTAAAATTCACGTCTATGCTGCTATTGCTTCCCATTTTGCAATAATTTGTGTTATACATTAAAATTCACCTCACTATATGCTGCTATTGCTTCCCATTTTGCAATAATTTGTATCATACATTGAAATTCACCTCACTTTATGCTGCTATTGCTTCCCATTTTGCAATAATTTGTATTATACATTAAAATTCACCTCACTCTATGCTGCTATTGCTTCCCATTTTCTAAGAAACTGCATCCTAATTAATTTGCACATGTTGATCCTAAAATTATACCAACACTAAATATGATATATTTATCAAATTGTTTGTGCACAACTTTGCAAGAATGTAAAGAATTAACTTGATTGATTAGTAGATATTTTATACATATTCATACAAATCCCATGAGCACATTGTTTACATTGTGTAATCACATCAGTTGAGTCCAGTTCTGAACTAATGTAACATAAATGCAATTAAATGACCTTACACAGTACAAGGACAGAGGTTAATGATTGAAAGTTATTTCAGACAATGAAAAGAATGGTGTGTTTTTCTCAAATAGTAAATATGATATACTTATGTAGTAAAAATGACATTCATTCAAATAGTGAAAAATGATGTACTTTACTCAGATAGTAAAATGATGTAAAAATTGGACAGATATCATACAATATATGTTTACAGTCTGTCCCAAAGCACTGGCAATAACAAACCCCCAAATTATCCCACGGCTTAAAGAGTATATGTATGAAGTTACACAAAACACTCCATCACTAGAATACTTGGATTCCAGTCTCACAGATCAATGAAGCAATCAGCTTTACAGGTGGTTACCGACCAATATTCAATCACTTGGTCACTCATTTAATCAGTGCCCACCAATCAATCAGCAATGTCTGATCACCTGCTACTGAACCAGCAAAACACTATTCAATCTTAAAGGCTGCTATTCAACTAGCTCGGTCATCAGCTCTGTGGCTACTATCGTCAGCATTACAGCTGCTAAGATCAGCATTTTTGTCAGTTCTACACCTGCTACCCCATCAACTTTGATCAGCTGTAAATAACTCAGAAACTGTGTACTAAGAGTGTCATGGGTATGTATGATAGATATAATGATGTTATAATTGGTAAGCTATACAAATTACATTATCAGCACAACATTACAAAGCAGAAATCAAGTATAGAAGGGAACCTACCTGTGTCTAATAAGAATCCTATTGTACTAAACATTTCTTAATAAAATTCAACTTTATCACCAATATAGATCTCCTGATAAGTCACATAAAAGAATAGAAAATATTTGCATTATACTATGCAAGCAAGAGCTACATAGAAAAATGCAAAAATAAACTTGTTATTATATACTTATAACCTATAATATACATAAGAAATAATTAAAAAAAAATTCACATATCTCTACAGTTGGAGAACTGCAAGTCCTTAAATAGACTGTTTACTGACAAGACATTTCCATAGTTAATGTTTTTGTCTACCATGAGGTATTTTACACAGACAATATAGCCCTCCATCATCTGTGTGCTTGATGATCCGTTTTTCCCATCGAAAGCACTTCACACATGTGGCATAGATGAACTGAACTCACAGTTTAGAAATATTGTACAATATGCATAAATCACCCTCGAGCATTGTTTTACACACAAAATTGAAACCCAAGTTCATGTATTTAACAAATAACAATACAATTCTGTGATGCTCTGTGTGGTACTTTTGGAGTACCAATTATGTGACAGTAAATTATGGTATATATGGTATTAATCAAGTATCACGTTATATGGATATTGTGTACAACAGTAATTCAGGTTCTATAGCAGGGGTCTCAAACTCAAATATCCCTGAGGGCAGCATAATGACATTTTTGATGCCCCAATTGCCACACCACCTTGTTACTTTGTCCTGTCAACTTGTAACAACAATCATATTGTAGGCCATAGGATATGGCTTGTCGGGCCACATTTGGTTCTCGTGTTGCATATTTGAGACTCCTGTTCTATATAGTATTAATAGAGTACCAACTTGTATGGATTTGGTGTATAATGACACTACATGTAAATTGGGGTCTATGTGATGCTAGTGAAGTACCATGTATGTGACTTTATATCAGGGTCTATATGATATGAATGGAGAACCATTTCATATGGATTGCATGTGCATGACAGGATCTAGATGTATTGTTGGATTACCAATTACACAACAGTATGTAAGGGATTGCAGTAAATCATAGTGGAGTACCACTTTGCATGGAATTCATGGTTGCTATAAACCATACCCAATAAGTCATAAATATGATTTGTCTTGTAGTAGACCATGATCTATAACTGCATTTAGGTGATGGTAGATCCAGGTCTGTGTGATATTAATGAAGTACCAATTATGTGATAATAGATCATGGTCTGTGTGGTATTAATGAAGTACCAATTATGTGACAGTAGATCATAGTCTGTGTGGTATTAATGAAGTACCAATTATGTGATAATAGATCATGGTCTGTGTGGTATTAATGAAGTACCAATTATGTGACAGTAGATCATGGACTGTGTGGCATTAAAGGAGTACCAATTATGTGACAGTAGATCCTGGTCTATGTGGCATAATGGAGTGACAATAGATCATGATCTGTGTGGCATTAATGGAGTACCAATTATGTGACAGTAGATCATGGTCTGTGTGGCATTAATGGAGAACCAATTATGTGACAGTAGATCATGATCTGTGTGGCATTAATGGAGTTCCAATTATATGACAGTAGATCATGGTATGTGTGGCATTAATGGAGTACCAATTATGTGACAGTAGATCATGATCTGTGTGGCATTAATGAAGTACCAATTATGTGACAGTAGATCATGGTCTGTGTGGCATTAATGGAGTGACAATAGATCATGATCTGTGTGGCATTAATGGAGTACCAATTATGTGACAGTAGATCATTGTGTGTGTGGCATTAATTGAGTACCAATTATGTGACAGTAGATCATGAACTGTGTGGCATTAATGGAGTACCAATTATGTGACAGTAGATCATGGTCTGTGTGGCATTAATTGAGTACCAATTATGTGACAGTAGATCATTGTCTGTGTGGTATTAATGAAGTACCAATTATGTGACAGTAGATCATGGTCTGTGTGGCATTAATGAAGTACCAATAATGTGACAGTAGATCATCGTCTGTGTGGCATTAATGAAGTACCAATTATGTGACAGTAGATCATGAACTGTGTGGCATTAATGGAGTACCAATTATGTGACAGTAGATTATGGTCTGTGTGGCATTAATGAAGTACCAATTATGTGACAGTAGATCATGGTCTATGTGGAATTATTGGAGTACCAATTATGTGACAGTAGATCATGGTCTATGTGGCATTAATGGAGTACCAATTATGTGACAGTAGATCATGGTCTATGTGGCATTAATGGAGTATAGTAACAATTATGTGACACTAGATTATGGTCTGTGTGGCATTAATGGAGTACCAATTATGTGACAGTAGATCATGGTCTATGTGGCATTAATGTAGTACAGTACCAATTATGTGACAGTAGATCATGGTCTATGTGTCATTAAAGGAGTACCAATTATGTGACAGTAGATCATGTTCTATGTGGCATTAATGGAGTACCAATTATGTTTCAATAGATCATGGTCTGTGTGGCATTAATGGAGTACCAATTATGTGACAGTAGATCCTGGTCTATGTGGCATTAATGGAGTGACAATAGATCATGATCTGTGTGGCATTAATGGAGAACCAATTATGTGACAGTAGATCATAGTGGCAATAATGGAGAACCAATTATGTGACAGTAGATCATGGTCTGTGTGGCATTAATGGAGTACCAATTATGTGACAGTAGATCATGGTCTGTGTGGCATTAATGGAGTGACAATAGATCATGATCTGTGTGGCATAATGGAGTACCAATTATGTGACAGTAGATAATTGTTTGTGTGGTATTAATGATTGTACCAATTATGTGACAGTAGAGCATGGTCTGTGTGGCATTAATTGAGTACCAATTATGTGACAGAAGATCATCGTCTGTGTAGCTAGTTTCTGTGAAGTTGATTGTTGCTACAAACCATACTTGATAAAAATGCCATATACAAAACATGTCTTTAAGACATTCATTAATTTAAGTACCATATGTTTTAAACAATTATTCAAAATATGTATACATAAAAATTCTACGAGTTGCTTTTTCATAGTCCATTTTTATTGGAATTTAGAGTCATTGAGGTTCTTTGATAAAACAAATGAAGACAACTAATGTAGACTAGATCACAATTAACAGTTCAGTTAGCCTACAGTATATTTTTGTTACAGGAGATATGAAACTCAAATGTTACCTGATGGTGAGGAGGAATTAGGAGATTGGTTGAGACAAGTATACAATGAAAAGGTAAGACATTCAACACTTAAAAACTGAGACACATTGGTCCCTCATTATAAATTCCCTTACTATAATGATGCCTCTCTTTTATCCTGGTTATTGTCCTTTTAAGTTGATGAAATTTTGTTTCAATATTGCTGTTTGCATTAATTTTATTTCCTGGCTCATGAACACCAATTATGATATGTCTGACATTAATTAATTTGTCACTACATGCACACAGCCTTATTGGAACATTCCTTGGTGTAAGCATTGCTCCCTTTAAACATGGGTCTCTTTTTTTATGGCTCCTGAACAGCATTATAAAATAGGTCTCTGGATGAGAGAGACAAACAGCCAGATACTTAATTGTTTGGTAAACAATGAACTATTGCAATTTCTTTTCACCTCCTTTTGTTATCTATTCTTCTATGTTATAAATGACAAGGGAGGAGATTCCACATATAGAGAAAACTTAGCAGCATCTTTGTACCTTTTATTTCTTGGGTTTGAAGGTCAAATAACTCACTTAGGTTATGGGTAATAAGAAAATAATGGTTTCAGTAGTCCAGACTTGCCAACTCTTACGATTTTTCCATAAGTCTTACGAAAATTACCCTTAAAATACGGACTAACTGCATAAAAGCAAAAACTACAGTACAATGATCATTGTCGAAAAATCCGGAAAATTTGTTGATCTGTGTTTGATTTGGATCCGGGTTTCATATTATAATTAGTGCAATTCATCAGGGAACAAGACTAACTTTACAGCAGCACCTCAGATGCTTTAAACAGCTACTATTTGTTCATGGAAGCATCTGCATTATCCAACTGTTAATTATAGAATTTGTTTAAAAATGGCGTCCAGCAAGCGATACATGTTTGAGACGAAAGGGAAAATAAGCCTCATAAAATGTGTTAATAATCAACACTGAAGAATAGGAATATTCAGATTCTTGGAACAGGCACAATTATGTTTTTTGGACATCACCTGCCAATTTGAGTATGACTTGTGGCTGGAGATATGATTTCGTTATGTGCAATGGAAAAAGATAAGATTTACATCTCGTTGAGAGACAGCAACAAGCTATTGAGTTGCATATTGGTTGGAACTTGAGTTTGTGCAACTGTACTAGTGGTAAATAACATCTATGTGTACTTTACAATCTCTTCAGTTGAACATAATGTTTATTTTCACTGCATGTATCAAATACCAAACTTTTAATTATGTTTTCGAGCTTTACACTATCAGTTTATGGTATTGTTTACACCTTACTGAAAACTGGTCAAACTTACGGAAAAAATCAACTGCCTTACTGAGACGGACTCGTCAGGGTTGGCAGGTCTGCAGTACATCAAGTTTAGTGTCGTAAGTGCCTGCAAATAGTACTACTAACATAGAGAGGGCATGTAATAATGCATTCAAAATACTCTTGTAGGACTATATGATGATATGCAATTAGAACCACTAGTGGATGATATAGATGTTCAATTATGATTGTTGTATAATGAGCATTGTGTATTCATAGATTAACATTAAGATACATAAAAATATAAAGAATTAGGGAGATAGAGCTACAGTAAAAATTATCATTTAGTCTGCATAATTTTTTTTCTTTCAGGATGATGCTTTAGATCAGTTTTATAAAACAGGCCAGTTTGACCTGCCAGGTGTCCGAGTGCCAAAGAATGCCAAAGACTTGGTGTCTTTTATATTTTGGTCATTTCTTACCTGCATTCCACTTTTTTATTACCTCACTGTGCTATTCTTGGCTGGAACGGTATATCAGCAGATCCTTTTTATAGCAGTTGTAGTTATTGGTAAGTATGCATCAAATGAGGAGTCATACACTTGCCATTGTCAGTCCATGCCATCCATTCCTGTCCTTTTAAAGTCCCATTTTGTCATTTATTTTGTTTCCATTCCAATACTTTAAAATTACTGCATTGATAAAAGCCAATTAATTAAAAAAAACAGTAAGATCTTTTTTAGTTTGATTTAGAATTTTGTCTCATGTTTGTTGCCTACATGTTACACAATAAACCGATGATTTGAATATATATTGTGTTCAAGACAAATTGTGTATGTCAAATTTATGACTCAAATCCATCCATCAATAAGGAACCAAATCTTCATTCTATTACTTAAAGTGTACTGTGATTGTTGTTGTTATAGGGTCTAACACCATTTTTCAGCTCAATATAGGCTTTACATGGCAGCCAGTATAAATGGTGGCAAAAAATTCTGGGAAAATTCGGAAAGAATCACTGACCCATAAGAAGCTACTTGCAAGTTTTCTAACAAACCCACAATGGCCGAGCCCAAGACTCGAACCCTTGCAGACATAGATGAGATGGCAGTGATCCATAATGGTGAGCACTTAAGACCTCTTGGCCACTCATGATCCCTCCTGTGATTGAGAAATGTAATTGAAGGAGAAAGCAAATTTTAAGTAAATTATGTTTCTCTGATAATGCTTACACAATCACTTTACTTATAAACCCTCCCAACCACCCTGCCATGTGAGCATACTTGTTAGTATCTCGCTTAGCTAAAAACTAGCGACACCTGGTAATGAGGCAAGGAGTAGTAATGGGCAAGAGTTATTGCCCATTATCTATTGATCTAGACAGAAAAAAACATGATTTTCATCTTTTAATAGGGCTGGATTCACATAATGTAATGGGATTGTGAAACATATTCCTGGAGCAACATGATTTACTTAAAAATTTGCTTTCTCAAAGTGTTTGAATTTCACTCAATAAAATCTCACTACTAGAGGTGGACAATGATTATAGCTTTTGAACATATTTTTTATCCTTGCATCAGTTCTTAAGATTTATTACATCCGTTACCTGTTCAACATTAAATATCTTCAGTAAAATAGGAGTGAAAACAGATAATCTTAAAAAAATCAAAAATATGTGCTATGCAGGTTAAATTTATTGGCTAGACATTGATAATGATTTTTCTGTAAGTTTTTATATATTTTTGACTTTTTGAGAGGTATATATTTTTATTGATTTTATGGATGCTGCTTAGGTTGAATTTAAAGACCCAGCTATGAATGACACTTCCATGCAGGCTACAGGATCTGCTATCAGTGAATATATGTATCAATGAGAGCATCCTTTTTACACTAATGCATGAAAATTTGTTCCCACAAAGACAAATGAATTGACCATTTATAAAATTGCATTCAAAACATGTTATTCTCTTTCTGATGTGAGCTAAGTAACTTGAACTTGATAAATTGAAGCTTGATGTATTTTATTAGTGCATCAATTTTAAGGCTATATGCAGAATCATATCTGATTAATATATGATTCATTAGAACAAAGCACATTTCCCTTAGTAAACATGCAACTTTATAATGATGTTAAATTTAAATGTATGTTTTATTATCTATACATTTGGGGTTTTTTTTCATTCTTTATTCTTCTTGCTCATTGGTGAAGATTTTGATTTTCTGGATTTTTACCGTTTCAATTGAATGAGATATACATGTATTATTATTCAGATCTTGTGTCTTTTTTCAGCCACTTTCATTGTGCGTTGGATGATAGGATTCACTGAGATCAAGAAATCATCAGAATATGGGCAGGTAGAGAGTCAAAAGAAAAAAGAGTAAAAGATGTGCAGCAGATTAGTCATTATCCCAGTGGTTTTTAAAAGAAGTTTTTAGTTAGTTGGAACATGATCAAGTCATCATTTTGTTATAATGTTTTTGATTACTGTTTTTGAATACATCACATTTTTTTGATTACTAATAATGTATAAATTACCTTAGCATTGATATTAGATTTTTTTTTACTGGTATGTTAACTTATAATGTGCTGAGATATTTCCAGATGTGAATTTTGATATATCTTAAAATTGCAATAGTTTTTGCCTGTACTAGCCTTTGACCAGTTCCACTTGCCAAAGACCAAACTAGCCAAAGACCAGAAGAGTTTATCCTGAGGTTCTGTGTCCAGTGTCCATCATCAGTTGATACACCTTAAGTTCTCAGAAAAAAGTTTTGAACTTAGCAAGCAGATTCATTCAGATGTCAGTTTGGACCTAAATGTAAATGGTACACCAGGACATACAGTATAGCAACCATAGTGATCGTTGTAAAAATTTTGCAATTGATACAACTACTTTTACCCTGGATTTAGACCAAAAGATTTTTTTTATAACATGGAGTTGGTAATATTTGAAGATGGTGCTGATCTGACAGCCAACATGCTACCATGGCCATTTTGAAAATCTTGTTATTGCTACTGCTCCTAAATAGTACAAACTGTAGTATCACTAATTTTCATGGGGTACCAATCTTTTGTGGATGAAACAAACAATGAATGTAAAAACTCAACAAAAAATTGGTCACATAATATGAAAATGTACTCCCACCCCTCATTTTCTTACTGTTTTATTCCTAGAAATCCACAAACTGATTTGATAAATCGTCATTTCTGTAATCTGGTAATATAAACTATCTTTTATACATGATTTTTTTTAACTGAATGAATAAAAGATTCACAAAATATTTTATATTGTTATCTATATTGTTATCAGTGCATACATATCTATTCTTAGTTTTAACTCACGGCCATAAACCTATATTTAACATAAAGGGAGAAAGAAAAGAGAAAACATAAGGCATTCGGACACTAGTACTACTGAAATGAAAGATAAAAAACTGATACTAGTATGTAAAAATTTGATTTAATACTTTTTAAATCAATTCTTTATTCAAGCAAAACTATCAAAAATTTAAATCCTTGTGAAAGCTTCTCCATTTATACTATGCATGTGAATTCCCAATGAACAAATGACTGCAAAATACTATTGCTTAAACACAAGTACTGTGAGTTACTAAGTATATATATATATATATATATATATATATATATATATATATATATATATATATATATATATATATGCAATAAACTGACGATGAACAGTACGAAACTAGTAACTAACTAGCCTAAGCGCTTTCAACTCTTAATGAGTCTTTTTCAAAGGCAAATACAAAACATATATATGACAAACAAATAAACACAAAAACGTTGTGTTTGTAAACCTCTACATGGCTGTCTCCACATGTGTTAAAACTATAAATACAACCAGCTTGTATAGACTAGTTGTGGAAACTGAAAACGGTGTATAATTCCCTAAAAGTCTACAAGCCAAAGCGACATCTATTTTTACTTTTTGTACATTTATGTAACGCAGATTATATCCCAGATATTTGATTCTATACTGGTTATTCTTATAGTAAAAATTGAAGGATAATAAGAAGATTTAGAAAATGTTACATTCTACTAGTGCATAGTTTTCATTTTCTAGTCTTCTTGGTTTAGACCGGTATAGAATCAAATATGACATGACACAGGCAAAAAAAAAGGAGTGTTTGCAGTGCTATTGTCCTTTCAAAAATTTAGTTAACACCTGTACACTTAGATGAATCTCAACACATCAAATGTGCACACTGCTTGTTAACTACATTGAGAAAGGGTAGCTGGTGATGACTTTGTCCAAACTGAATGTGATCTTGGTTGAATTTTACCATAAGCCACTGTGTTAATCATATGATCATCAGTCATCAAAAAGTATTTGCTGGTGCAATTTTATGGACAGTGGTTTAAGGAAAAAGTCATACATATGTAGTTTTACCAATTAGCTAAATATTATTGGCAGTGTTGACTTTGATACTGAGTATAAGTGATTGATCTTGACTGGTCTTTCATTAGTGCTCATATAGTTGGCAGAGTTGTTTTAAATATTGCGTTGACCCTGCCGTTTGTTGTAGGCATGCTTTTGCTCTTTTGCAGATTTATTTAGAGTATATGTAGAGGCTGATTCACAGAATTAATTATACCCACAAATAAACAAACTTCAACAAGCAAAACCACAAATTTAAGTATCATGAAAATGTCTTTTTCCAAGAAAACAATGAAAATTGAGACCCATGAAAATAAATAATACTTCAGTACTTGTATTTTATTAACTGGTAGGTTTTGAGAATCTTATCACTACTTCACATGGTGTTATTTACATGCTGTATTATTCGGTTAAAGGTTTTACATGACAGATAGAAAGTTCTAAGGAAAGTAGAGTAATGATCAGATATGGCTACCATGTTGACCGTCTCAACAATTGTGTTACTGATTCTGCACAGATGTTCATATTTATGTGAGGTTCTAACTAAAATGCTTCTTAAAACATGATGACACTGGTGGTCTTGACAATCTGTTTATTACAACATACTCTGAACAGATGGCTACATGGACATTGGAGTTTTTGCTGTAAGCCTTCTAATACTATGTAGCTGGTCCTGTGTGAAAATAGTGTAGATATGATCCAGTATGACCACCAAAGCAGTTACCTTGATATTTTTATTTGTGATTACTTCTCCAGAATAGATTGTCATATGGTTTTTCACAAATATACTTACTACAGATGTAGTTTTCGTTCATGAAAATAATGCTAACCTAATTTCAAAAATAGCTGCCTTGATGGCCATTTTAAGAATTATTTCAAATAGCACTAAGCAGTATCAGTCAAAATCCACTAAGTGGAGTAGATTCTTAAAATCTTGATAATATTGATTGCTGGGGAGGATTTCAAATTTAAGCCATATCCAGTCATACCAAACTGTTGAATGTTTCAATAAAGGTTTGTAACATCTCTTGGAAAGATCTTTTCATCCTATTAAAAATTTATATTTAGGAAATAACTATTTGACTTTTTGATCATGTAAAATGGCCATGAGATGAAAAAATGTATTTATTCTAACCTTCATTTTCCATTCACTCTAAACCTGATTTTGTGTGCCATGCCTTTGTGTTGTATTATTGCACAGGCTTAAATCGGTGGACAACATGATGTTTGTTCCAGATTTATTCCAAAACCAAGCCAGTAATAAGATGAACACCCAGAAGTGCCCCAAACTTCCAAGTGTGTGACAAATTTTGTCCTATTTGGACACCTTGAAAATTAATAATTACTTCTTCTGATATGGATTATTTAGTCCAAAGTCTATACTTTATAGTGAGTTTTTATATGTCTGCCTTAAGATTGAGTATATTTTGTTTTGATGCATGTCCTTCTGTCTGTTGCCAAATGTATTTCGACACAATAACTCCAGCAGTCCACTATCTATAGTTACTGAACTTCAATGATGGCTTTCATGATGGTTAAGGAAAAACCCTTATCAAGATCAGCATAAAATGTTCAAAGGTTAAGATAGTTGTGAAAGAATAAGTGTAGTGTCTGGACAGTAGCATTATTTCTATATCACATATCTGGCCAAACATTGTTGATGGCTTGTATTTGGTGTCAGGAAGAAGCCTATAGATTTAGGGTTCAAAGGTCAAAGGTAAAAAACCAATGTGACTTAGAGAATAAAAACTGCATCTGCAGAGAAATTTAAGTCATTGCCTATGTACCATCACCAAATTTTGTGTGGTAACTCGCACATTGGGTAAGAAAAAGCCTATTGATTTGGGAATTAAAAGGTTAGAAGTCAAGACCTTTGTAACTGAAAGAAGAAAACGAGTGTTTTGCCTTAAATCTTTGATTCTGAATAACAAACCTTGATCAGGGTGTGGAATAAATTGATTTGGCACTGAAAATATCAAGTGGTCAATTTTGCACCAAAAAAATTGGTTTGGTTCTAGAGTACATTAATTCTGGTATCTGTAGGTCAGAGTTCAAGATCTTGGTATGTCGTATCAGGCATCAGCAGTTTCTCACATTGAATTTAGTCTTCTTTGTCCTTTTTAATATTTGAGTCACCAAATTTTTTTATGTAGAATAGTATTACAAACTATTGATGTTTTTCTCAGACAGTCTTTGGTAAGGTCATATATGACAATATACAATATTCAGTAAATATGTTTCTATTGTGTCCACATGCACACCTGAGAAAAACTATATTGCTGAAAACAGTTCATGAATCCTTTAGTTGTGATAACAGTGGAGGTCTTAATTGCAGTTAAGATTATTTTCTATGCATGGTGCCAACTGTCTATGACACTTTTTACATTAAATTAATGTTCAACCATCTTGCCTTTGCATTTTATTTCATGCCTATCTCCATATATTTTGAACCATTTCAGATGCATCATAGGCCATACATGTTTTGTTACAGACATATCTATGTACTGAAGAAGATAGCCCTGTAAATAAACACAAATTTCAAATTATCTACACTACATATATATATATTTCCTACCCATGTACATTAAGATAGCACTGAACAGTACTGATCAAGCTCGCATTCACCATGTTGAATGGAATTTCACCAACTGCTTTACATAGAAGTAATAGTTTATGTGTATAAGAGGACAAAGAAACTATCTAAATCAAATATTTGCATGACAGACAGAATAGGTTATTTCACTCATGTAATTTTACACCAACCCTTTCTCCAGAAATAGTTGAAAAACACTTCGTTTAAATATTGTTATTGCTACTTCTTCAGATTTGTTAGTCATAGCAACATGAGGTTTTGATGAAAAACTTTTTTTGATATATCAATTCTAAATTAAATTGATGTCAATTAAACCTTCAATATGGCCACTGCAGTAGCCATATTGAAAATGTTGTTATAGCTACATATCAAGAACAGGTAGTCTTTTTGACACATGGTTTTCACCTTAAAACTTCCTAATACATATACTTCAATAAATATGGTACTGATCAATGGTGGTAACTGTACTGGTGGCCTAATGGTTAGAGCATCCCCCTCAGATGTGGGAGGTTGTGGGTTTGATCCCCGGTTGAGTCATACCAAAGACTTAGAAAATTGTACTAACAGCTGCCTTGCTTTGCACTCAGCATTAAGAGGTTAGTGTTAGGCTGGTCAGCTTGCTATCAGGAAAATGTGACTGGCTGGGACATTATGCTAATGTCTGTGGCATCTTGCCCCATTGCTAGACATCACTGTAAACTGTCACACTGTAGACATCATTGCGATATGACCGAAAAATTGTTAAAGCTACATTAAAAATCCAAATCACATCACACACAACAATGGTGGCCATCATGAAAATATTATCATTAGTCCAGTTGATGTGATAACCGTATCAAAACAACTTTTTGATTAATAAAACTTCAGTTGGTATCTTCTGGTCCCCGTTGACAATGTGACATCCCAAAATATAATAAATATTTTAACAGCTATCTCCAAATGGATAACCATACCAGCTTTAAAAAAATGCCTTTTACTCTAAGTACATAGTTACCCCTATTATTCAAATGATGCTGAACTAAAATACAAAAACGACTGCCCTGACAATCATCTGAAAATTATTATATGGCTACTTCTTCTGTACATATAGTCATATCGACATAGGGTTATTAATGAAACATTGTAGCAATATGCATCTAGTTCTAAAAGAAAATCGTGCTCATCTGACCTTTAATATTGCACCATAATTGCAATCTGTAAAATCATACTGCTATTCTTATAGGAGTGGTGCCTTTAATGGGCTTTTCACAAAAGCACTTGCAATATTTTAATTGGTTACGAACAAGATCTGACCACTGACATACATACACAATTGAGAATGAGTTTTGAAACCAGATCTAATTAATGTTTGGGTCAAATTAAAGGCCAATTTTGCATGTTCACTTTTTACTGAAATTGCAAACACAATGTCTTGTACATAATGATTTGAAGATAAAACTTCTTTGGCTTGAATTTATAGCTGTACAAGCTTGTGGGCAGGGTATCACAAACAAGCTTGAATGGATTTTTATCTTTATTATATAAAACCCAGATTGTGGATATATCTTGAATGATATCATTTAAATAACCATTTTTGAAAAATATTTATTGTGAATTTAGATAAACTGAAGTCATGTGATTATACTGTCACATTGATTTTCTATCTAATGTATCTGGTGTCAAGGTCAAAGAACATGACAAAGATTTTGTATTGCACTTTAGGTAACATGTGAATATATTAGCTGATACATACAGGTAGTTATTCTTGTTACCAATTTGGATGTTGGAGTTGTTTTAGTAATATCAGTTACAAAAATCAAATAACCAAAGAAATAGTCTTACCTTGGATTCCTGGACATTCTTTACAACCATTAGAATGTCTGCCTCTTTGTTGGACTTTTATTATTATAATGAATGTCATTTTTTTTAAAATTGAGTATCAGTTGGTATTGGGATTTATTTCTCTCATCTTGTGATCCCATAGAGAAAATCAAGGTCATTTAAAAATCTGGATAAAGTGGGGGTACAGTACAATGGAATCACAAATACTAGATGAAAATGTCAGCAGAATCTTGAAATAGCAGAAAAGAATTGACAACAAAGATTAAAATTCTTAAATAATTTTAATATCTGTCTTAGAGTGAAGACTGATAATCAGGGTAACCATGGTTACTGCTTTTGTTCATAAACATAAATAAATGTAAAACTTAGAAAACCCTCATTCCAAAATGCATGTGTTCACAGAAAACTGCATGTAGCTAAAATATACAAAGAAAAAAATGGAAATTTTTTGACTTGATATTATTGATGTGACCTAGATATTATTGACATAGGAGATGTGGTGAACCTAAATAATAGTATTGTTGATGTAAGAGACACAGTGAACCTAGATATTAAGGGTATGAGTGACATGATTAATATATTTCCACTTGTGATAATCCCATTAACATAAGAAATACATTTTCATGCTTTGTGTAATATATATATAAATCATATGGCGAATAATAACCCTTTCAAGCGTACTGGATCCACCAAGGGATCACGTGTGTCAGGGATTAATTAAAATAGATGCAATAAACTGACGACGAACAGTACGAAACTAGTAACTAACTAGTCTAAGCGCTTTCAACTCTTAATGAGTCTTTTTCAAAAGCAAATACAAAACATATATACGATAAACAAATAAACACAAAAACGTTGTTTGTAAACCTCTACATGGCTGTCTTCACATGTGCTAAAACTATAAATACAACCAGCTTGTATAGACTAGATGCGGAAACTGAAAACGTTGTATAATTCCCTAAAAGTCTACAAGCCAAAGCGACATCTATTTTTACTTTTTGTACATATGTAACGAAGCTTTTCAGTTATTCCGATAGAGACCAAGACATTCACTAGCACAGTGACTAAAGAAAAACTAAACATACATGGTCCAAACAAAACGTGCAAAACAGAGAATGTGATTTATCTCATCACATGTAAGATCTGTGGCCTTCAGTATGTCGGAGAAACTGAAAAGCTACACAAAAGGATAAACCTTCATTGATCTGATTGGATGACAAAAAAGCTGTACAGAAGCCCGGTCGCAGAACACTTCTCCTCCCCTGGCCACACTTTCAGTGATATAATACTTATCGCTATTGCTAACAACCACAGCTGGAGTTCCGAAACCAGGAAGGAAAAGGAATCATACTGGATACGCCGCCTTAGAATTATTGAAACCAAGCGGTCTAAACCAAGAAGACTAGAAAATGAAAACTATGAACTAGTAAAATTTAACATTTTCTAAATCTTCTTATTATCCTTCAATTTTTACTATAAGAATAACCGGTATAGAATAAATATCCGGGATATAATCTGCCTTACATATATACAAAAAGTAAAAATAGACGTCGCTTTGGCTTGTGGACTTTTAGGGAATTATACAGCATTTTCAGTTTCCGCATCTAGTCTATACAAGCTGGTTGTATTTATAGTTTTAGCACATGTGAAGACAGCCATGTAGATGTTTACAAACACAACGTTTTTGTGTTTATTTGTTTATCGTATATATGTTTTGTATTTGCCTTTGAAAAAGACTCATTAAGAGTCGAAAGCGCTTAGGCTAGTTAGTTACTAGTTTCGTACTGTTCGTCGTCAGTTTATTGCATCTCTCTCTCTCTCTCTCTCTCTCTCTCTCTCTCTCTCTCTCTCTCTCTCTCTCTCTCTCTCTCTCTCTATATATATATATATATATATATATATATATATATATATATATATATATATATATATATATATATATATATATATATTACCTCTATTTTTGTTTTTTTTTACACATGAAACTGTGATGCACAAATTTGATGCATGGAAATGAGATATAAATACTAATTTGTCTATCTTTTTTCTTACACTGATGCATATTTCTTTGACACTGAGATATATTTGTTTGACACTGATATGTATTTCTTTGACACT
>JAEAOA010000200.1:1782500-1853406 GCA_016746295.1 Potamilus streckersoni
AAATAAAATAATTTTTAAAAAAATCCTGGCACATTCTGGAAATGTATTTTTGTATTATTAAGATGAGCGATTGCTATTTGTGTTTAAAACTGTAAACTCCTGAAGTGAAACTGAATAAAATACATGAAACCACTGTGACAATCTAAACAAGGATACACATATAGATGTTGTTGGCGGAAAATGAAAACGTATGTACGCATATATGCGGTAGTACTGGATGCCAGGAGAGAAGGGGCACGGTCTTAAGCTTTATTTTGTAGCTGACACTTTCTGAATATATCACATTCGCCTTAGTGTAACAGAGACAAATCTTCAAAAAAACTTGCATTTTTGGAGGAGGTGGGGTAACTGATGTAAAATCTTTTATATGTAGGAAAGTATTGGACGCCGCTATAAACACTGCCTCCACGCGCCTCTAACACTTTCACCCACTATTGTATGTATGTATGTATGTATGTATGTATGTATGTATGTATGTATGTATGTATGTATGTATGTATGTATGTATGTATGTATGTATGTATGTATGTATGTATGTATGTATGTATGTATGTATGTATGTATGTGTGCATGTATGTATGTGTGTGTGTGTTTGTGTATGTATGTATGTATGTATGTATGTATGTATGTATGTATGTATGTATGTATGTATGTATGTATGTATGTATGTATGTATGTATGTATGTATGTATGTATGTATGTATGTATGTATGTATGTATGTATGTATGTATGTATGTATGATTTACCTGGCCACCACAGCATCTGTGAGAAATCTTCTCTCTACAGAAACACAGGATGCACACTACAATGGCTATTATTACCACGAAACCAAGAGGTACCAGTATGGCTATCATGGTAGCTGTCAAAAAAAGAGGTTTTTCATCAGTATTTTTTTATCCTCTTAGATAGAAGGAAAATATTTAAGGCGAGAGTTACAGTGTGTGTGTCTGTGTGTGTGTGTGTCTGTTTTATGTAAATGGGGTGATGGCGAATCACATATAAAACCACTTGATTGAGTTAAATTTAACGTGTTAAACAATGAGTTCTCTAAACAGACACGATGGTTTTCTACAGACTACAAAACATGCCACACAGATTTTGTATTTCTTTCTTCAGCGCAATTACAAATCACACAATAATAGATTTGTAAACAATATAAAATAGATTTATTTAATGGTACATAATTTGATAGAGATAATTTCACAGTACAATCTGTCGTGGTGAGCGTGACATGTAAATATTATTTTGACGTATGGTCTTGACTAGCAATAAATTGCTGACTGAAAGGGATAATATCTGCTTTGTTTGATGCAAGAGTTGAATTTTAATATATTCCCTTTGATGACAGTGTTGCGACAAGCTAGAGCAAACAAATTTGGGAAATCTTGAGCCCTTCGAAACAGGTGTCATAAAATAATATTTTCCAGAATAATTATTACTGAAGGCGGACTAGAGAGAATTATTCTGACTTTTAAGAGAGTGTTAGAATTTTAGCGGTTAGAGAAAGTAATACAGAATGGCTAAACAAGGGTGTGTTTTCCAGGCGAAATTCAAGATTTTAAAAAAATATCCCTAGCGATATTAGTCAGAATTTTTCTGCCGAAAGGGGAAGCTTGCTCCAATATCAGTTAAAAGTACATTTCTTGTTAAATAAATCGTCCAAGGGACAAGAGGTCTTGAAATTTGAGAGACCTAAAATCATAGAAGAAACAGACGGAATTCTCTGATGATAAGCGAACGTGGGAGAGGGCAGGAGCAAAGGTATTGTCTCAAAATTGCATACAATATGTTCGTTGATGTACGTCTGTAATTATTTGTTGAATTTATTTGTTTTAATTTCATTCTTCAAAGTTTCCTTGAATTAAAAAGAAATAATCGTGTATGTTATACGATTCATGTACTGTAAGAATGTCATACAATATTTCATTGGTATGTATGAGTTCGAATTTCGTGGTTTTGTCTGCAATAGAAAACATGTACAACATTCACGCATTTCTTCTCAAACAAAATGTGAGAAGAAATCTGTCATAAATGAGTTGCATAATGTATACTACCAATGTATTTTCTGTGTCTTGAAATATATGTCAATGTATCGATGATTAGCAAAGTAGCGTAGTTAGGACAAGGAGTGGAGTCTATTTGTATAATTATGTTGTGAATTCTTTTCAACCGAGAGTAGCCGCTAACTACACATTAAGTTATGGTGGTAGGGAGTGTGTGTTAGATTTCGAACTGACCATAGCTACGTTCTGTTGAGTCATGATAGACGGGATTTGACGTAAAAGAGTGGGAATATTTTTTATCCCAGGACACGTATTAGGCTGGATATAATAGTTTTATTTGAAGGAAAAAAAAGCTCCATTACTTGTTCTGTACAGTGGAAAAAGCACAGTCTATAACCAAATGGCTGATAACCCGAAAAGGGAAGACAAGAAAGGAGAGAGCAGGAAAATAAAAATGGAATGCCGACCTACCACCAAGAATGATTTGGGAAGACTTGAAGCAACCGGGTGATGTTGACATGACGGCAATTTGAGTATGATCAGTCACTAGATTACGATTATATAATGCAATTTGTAATATCTGAATAATACTTGAATTAGTCATAACTTTTGTAACTCTAAGTGATTCATTCATATGTCATATTAAATTTTATTTGCTTATGCAATTGATTAAATTGTTATATTTTACATACCGAAGCTCGTGATGTTTAGTTATATATCTCTGTTCAAATGTCTATTACTCCATATATTAATTTCATATTTCATTGCCAACTCGATCTGGGCAATAATAATGTGGTCAATCATCTCATAGATAACAATAACCAAACTATATAAGGGGTGGGCATATAACTTATCATCATCTCACCTCGTGACAACTTTCATGGTTGGATTGTAAAGATAAATTTGTTTGTACAGTTATTTTCTTTCTATTTAAAATGCCTGAATCTGTTTAAAAGCCTTGATAAAGTAATGCTTGCTTTCAACGGTCATCAAATGGGCAAAGCACAAGTGACTATTTCAGGGAATTCACTGCTATTAAAAAATATAACATAATGTAAGAGGATGCCTTATTAGACCAGTTATAGCTAAGTAGATATGACAATTTGAGAAGGCTAGTCGGTACTAATAGCTACTATGAATTACTATTAGAGTAGTCAAGCTATTTTGCAAAGTAAACTAACTAAATCAGCAGCATTTCGTCTTAAGGTCTGTTTAAACGAGATCGATTTTCAATGGGGATATATGACCACTGGCTGTTGTTGCAACTATCACTTAGTAACCTTCAATACCCTACTATGGACCCAAATAGAAGAGGCCGAATGATAAAACCTTACGTGGGATGGTTTTCGTTTTGCAGTTGATGAATCAAGTTTGGTGAAATTACACCCATTAGTAAACGTTGCAGAAAAACCAACGGACACACCAGTGTAATTTACAATATTTCGATCGCTAAAGGGTAGAGATAACGAAAAGAAAAGATCCAGATGGGTCTTACAAATCTGTGTTCTATTCCTAATTGCATGCACTCATTGCTTATTATTTATCGTTATACGTACAGGCAGTGTGTATCTTGATTAATTCTCGTAATAAATAAAAATAATCACTCTAAACATGGTGGATATATATATATATATATATATATATATATATATATATATATATATATATATATATATATATATATATATATATATATATATATATATATATATATATATATATATAGATAGAGAGAGAGAGAGAGAGAGAGAGAGAGAGAGAGAGAGAGAGAGAGAGAGAGAGAGAGAGAGAGATGCAATAAACTGATGACGAACAGTACGAAACTAGTAACTAACTAGCCTAAGCGCTTTCGACTCTAAATGGTCTTTTTCAAAGGAAAATACAAAACATATATAAAACAAACAAACATAAAAAACATTGAATTTGTAAAACTCTACATGGCTCTCCCTACATGAGTCAAACCTATAGATACATTGTCTCAACCAGCCTGTATAGACTTGTTGCGAATACTGAAAAATGTTTATAATTCCCTAAAAGTCTACGAGTCAATGCGACAGCTATTACTTTGTTTACATTTATGTAAATCAGATTATATCCCAGATACTTGATTATATTCCAGATATTTTATTCTTATAGTAGTTATTAAATGATACTAAGAAGATTTAGAAAAGTTTGAAAAGAAACTGTGTCGGCTACAAAGACTAAATCTACCAGTGCATAGCTTTCTTTTTCTAGTCTTCTTGGTTTGATCTGTTTGGTTTCAATGTTTTGTGGCGGCGTATCTTGTAAGATTCCTTTTCATTCCTGGTTTCGGAACTCCAGCTGTGGTTGTTAGCAATTGCGATAAGTGTTTTATCACTCAAAGTGTGGCCAGGGAAGGAGAAGTGTTCTGCCACCGGGCTTCTGTACAGACTCTTTGTCATCCAATCAGAACTATGAAGGTTTATCCTTTTGTGTAGCTTTTCAGTGTCTCCGACGTACTGAAGGCTACAGGTCTTGCATGTGATGAGATAAATAGCATTCTCTTTTTACACGTTTTGTTTGGACAGTGTATGTTTAGTTTTTCTCTAGTCACTGTGCTAGTGAATGTCCTGGTTTCCTATCATATGTCGACAGTTTTTGCATCATTTTCTTTTCTCCACAGGGTCCAGATTTATTAGGTTCGTCTTGACTAATGTTTGTCGTTAGCTTTGCCCTGACTAGGATGTCCTTGAGGTTTTTTGGTCTCCGGTAGTCTACTACAGATTTGTTCGGAAGGAATAGCTTTAGTATATCCGACGATTGCACGATGGGCCAGTGTTTTGCGATGATTTTACTTACTTTGGGGTTGTCTGGGTGGTAGGTCAGGATAAATGGTATACTATCAGCCTTTTCTGATATATATTCTATGTCATTCATATATGCCTCTCATTAAGTATATCAAAAAAGTATGCTGTTTATACTTACTACTATCATTCGGATCGCCTGAAAAAAATAGAGAATATTTTATTTTAAATATCTTAATTTTTAAAATTGTCTTATTTATTCTACAATAGTTTAAATCGGTAATTCGGTATTAATTAAATTGAAAACATATACATGTATGTATACGATAGGTATCTTGAATTAGAATGTTTCGTACCTTTACGAACTATAATAATGAATTGAAGTGAGTGGGGTGTGTCAGCAAATTAAATGCGGTATACGTGTATGTGTATTATGTGCGCGCACACGTGGGTGGGTGTTCGAGAGAATCGTAAGAGATGACAGGCAAGCAATTATGTCATGTTCTCACACATGAGTTACACATGCGACCCAACATTCATTTCTTCAAATATTAAACAGCTATCTTCACATTTAGGCACTCTCCAGAATCTTCGAAACACATGTGGTATAGGGTATCTCGATAATTGAGCTTAATTGGTACTGTAGCTTGCACTTTGTGTTTTAGCCTTAGCCATTTTAGTGGGTAGATACATTTGAAGAAGATAACCATAATGACAATGAAGATAATGATTATGATGCACAGCGACGATTACCACACATACGTAGGTGGGTCTCAGAAGAACTGAAGAAGAAAACGACGATGGGGACGACAAAGGCAGTATTAGTAGCAGAGGCGACTGCAAAGATAACAATAAAGAAGGCCACGAAAAATATAAACGACGGACATCATAGTGACTATAACAAACAACAGTGCCAAAAATCATTATTAATACAATGAAGAAAGGATGGTGTTTCTAGTGACTTTGATGAAAATGAAGAAGACAGATCAAATTGACACCTAATTGTTACTGCTTTATTTAGATGCTGCTGTTGCAGGTGGAGACGACAATGATTATTACGGCGACGTATAAGACGACGAAGATGGTGTTGGCGAAAGATGATGACGATGATGATGATGACGACGACGGTAACGATAATGATGATAACAGAAAGACTGAGTCTTAATTGTTACCTCTTGTTTTTGAAGTTGTTACTGGTGTAGTTTGCAGACAGGTAGATCTCGGAGAATGTTCCATCCCGCAGGAAACTGTTAAGAATTTTTTTTTCAAGCCTTGAAAATAAAAACGAATAATATTTATGTATTAGCTATGGTTCGATATATTTGTATTTAAAAAACTGACGCGATACTTATAGTGGAGGATAGCTTTTTAATCACGTGCAAGAACGTGCTTATTGATACCGATGCGCTCTTGCTTAAAGATAATTTTTAAAAATCGCACAAAAACTGAAAATGCAAATTTTTCTGCAGAAATATTTGTGCCCAAAAAACTGACAAGAAAACATACTGAATCGTTATGATATGATATGATATAATATGATATGATATGAAATGATATGATATTGTATTGTATTATATTATATCATATCATATTATACTATATTACATTATATTATATTATATTATATTATATTATATTATATTATATTATATTATATTATATTATATTATATTATATTATATTATATTATATTATATTATATTATATTATATTATATTATATTATTCAATTAAGTAAATTAAAATTATCTAGAATCCTGAAAAGAACGTTACTCATCAACGTTTGAGTTGTGATCTCTCTCTCTCGATCTCTCTCTCTCTCTCTTTCTCTCTCTCTCTCAGATGTGACTTGTGCTCGATCCTGATCACAAAGTTAAGCATAGCGTTTTATGAAGCTGATTAAATTATGGTGTTCACGACTTGCTAGAGTTATGGTGTTCATAAGCAATTGCAGATAGATTAGAGCTAAGTACGTGTAATAAAAATGTTCTTATGAGAAAACTACGAGTCGATTTGGCAAGAGGAGTTCGAATAAACAAATTCCAGTTGGCCTCTATAACAGCCGTGTCAGGCGTTAGATGGGCACCATTTTATTTGGAATCAACTACATAATATCAGTAGTATAGGACTGGCAATAACGAGATTTTAAGGATCCCATCGCAGAGGCTAAATCTCTATTTACATGTAGACCAAATTTAAGTGAACATATCATGACGTCTAAACAAGATAATACACAATAATACGATTTTTAAGATGTTCCAAGTGTCAGTTTTGTAGGTCAAACCCACACCATTTTCATTAACTAGCAGCAGCATATCATAGGATTTGGTTTCGTGAAAACCCATTTCAATACGACATATCATAGGACCTGGTTTCGTGAAAACCCATTTCAATGCGACATAACATAGGACCTGGTTTCGTGAAAACCCATTTCAATACGACAATCGGTTTAAGAGGACTCATAATCTAAAAGATGTTCACGATAAAACGGCCATGTTAAAAGTTGGATCGGTCAAGTTTTGACTGAGGACCAACAACATATCATAAGTAGCATTTTTAGTGGAAAACGTCATGTCAATAGACTATTGATTCAAAAAGAGCAGCAAAGTTGATAAGATATTTACCATTTCCAATGTATATCGAGTACATATTTCAAAATATATTTCAGCGGAAACCTCAAGCCAAACCGACTTCAGCTGAAGCATCAATCACTATATATTTTAAAGAAAACCAACGTTGCCTCCACTCGGGACACAAAATCAGGATAATCTGCATTTCTTATCAATAACATATTCTAAGTGATCTTTAAAATAAAACTTCAAGTCGATGCGACTATCCATGTGGAAAGAGTAAAGCAAATATGTTTTCAAGATGACCGCACTGCGGTCAGTTTTGAAGGTCCAATCGGCACCATATCATTCAGGGTTAACAAAAAAACGTATTAGTGTTCATGGAAACCCTATGCTCAAACTATGAAGGAGAAGAAGGAATGATATTTTCGATCTTACAGACATATGAGACAACATTTTGATGAAATGATAGCATCATTTGCAAAGATGTACTTACTCGAGAATTCTATCCAGAACTTTCCACCAGCACTTGAGAGTTTATTGGAAAACGTCATGAGAAGAAATGATGTATTTGAATAAAATAATTCTTTCACTTCAGATTCTGCGTTTGAGTCACAGTCAATTGATATTTGATTGCCATCTTCTTCCGTGAATGTGATTTTCTGTTGACAAGCTCCTTTGGACTTTAGAGATAGATACACGAGAACAACACGTATTTTTGTACCACACTCTGCCTGAATCGAACAGGTCTTATTAATGCCAGATTTATTCGTCTCCGACGGAAAGTCATCATTCGATACGTAAACTGGATCTCTGTTTATGGAGTTGTCCTGTCCAACTTGTGTGATATTCCCAGCTGTCAATAATTACAGAGTTGCAACTACAGCTGCTTATATATATATATATATATATATATATATATATATATATATATATATATATATATATATATATATATATATATATATATATATATATATATATATATATATCTATATATATATATATCTATATATATATATATCTATATATATATCTATATATATCTATATATATATATATATATATATATATATATATATATATATATATATATATATATATATATATATATATATATATATCTATATATCTATATCTCTCTCTCTCTCTCTCTCTCTCTCTCTATATATATATATATATATATATATATATATATATATAATAGAAGTTCGAGAATTTTTAATTCGTGCTCTATTTTAATTCGTACTCTACAGAGATTCAAACCCAGTCCGTGGGTAAGCGGCATGCATATCACCTTGCCTGGAGGCACCGATCCCTATACCACTCGACTATTCACACATCGCCCCCCCCTAATGAATTATCTAGAATTACAAATACTACAAACTACACGAAACATTTTTATCCCTGGATTCTATAGAAGAATGCTTGGAAATCCTCACATAACAAATACAAATTAAAAATTCTCTGAAATCTATGATAATATTATCTGATGTAATTTATTTCATAAACTGTAATACATGTAACATTAAATAAGTTCGAGAAACAATACAAGTGTATTTGAGAATTAATATTCACTGCTTTCATATAAAACTTTCTTTGGATTAACATTTCTTCTCTGATATTTCGTTAAATTTTAATACGAATAATCACTGTACGTGATTTTACTTTCATGTCAATCGACATTGTACACGTAGAGATGAACAAATTAATTCAAGTTTTACAACACCATTTTCTTAAAATAAGCAATATAAAAGCACAAAGACCCCCCAAAATTTGTAAAATTCAACAAATAATTTATTTGATTAGAATGCACAATGAAAATTCAAAAGACCCTAACAGTATTGTGAATTAAATCCCAGCACAACAAACTTGTTTAACTCCATTGCTTCCTGGGAATGGTTCAGGTGACTCGCCGTCTTCCACTACACCGGCGAGCATGCCATCATGAAACGGCCGAACTATCACGATGAATTTCTTTGGGCAACTAAAATATGCCAAATCTTACAAAAGCCCCTGGAGTTGACGAGTTACAAACGCAAATATTTGCGGTTCCTCGTCCTTCCTAAAACCACACTGACACTCACGTAGGAGATCTTGATCGATGTGATGCACAAGCAATTCAGCAGAATTCTGGCGATAACTTTTCCGGTTATTAACAGAAAGAAAATGCCCCGATGGCTGTCACAAGATTGTATGTTGCCGTTCCTCTTCTACATGTATACTATAGATGCATCCTAGTACTTCTGGGGTATAGGTTCCCGAGTCCACTTGACTGTAAGTGTTTAGTTACTTTCTGTGTCATGTGGGAGCCTCCAACTTGGCAGACATTTGCTAGTATACCATCTGCTCCAGGTGCTTGCAACTTGACAGTAGGTCAGTTGATTTCACAGTTTTAGTCAGCGTTTGAGGATCAGCTAGTGATATGTTGAATTCCATTTCGGGCAGTCGGTAAATTGCCTCCTCACTCGTAGATGAATGTTGATTGAGGATGTTGTGGAAGTGTTCTCACAATATTTGATATGTCTTTTCTTAGTAAGTGAGCAGTGTGTCGCTGCCAGCCTTAGTTATTGGAGGTGACCTGAATATTGTCCTGAAAGCATCATATACGTTCTTAATGTCATTCCTGCCTGTGTAGGAATGAACATAATCTGCCTTATTGCCTAGTCACGAGTCTTGGAACGAACACCGAATCCGCATTGGACAGTCTTGATGTTGTTGAAGGCTGTCTTCTTAGATTATGAAGTACTATTTTCTAAATAGGCCTTCTGTACCAAATATTTTCATTCAGAAGTCATTGTGTAACAGCGTCATTCTCATAAAATCATTCATGATTTGTTTACTTGTTGTGGGACGGAAAATTTGGATGTATTTGATTACACAAAGTCTTGAAGAATGCCCCTTTTCCTCAACATTTTCAGAATTCATATCGATTGTATTTAGTTGCAGAGTTCTTCGACAAATGACTGCTTCACATTTTCTTGTTTTAATTAAGAGGCGCCAATCACTGTTATGTCCTATGTCAGTCTGTTAGGCTAAATCTACATACTGCGCTTGGAGACTATGAGCCTGCGATCAATCAAGAATTTGGCACTTTTCTTAGCCTTCCTCACTCAGACATCCTGCCTCTCTCTCTCTCTCTCTCTCTCTCTCTCTCTCTCTCTCTCTCTCTCTCTCTCTCTCTCTCTCTCTCTCTCTCTCTCTCTCTCTCTCTCCTGACGATGCCATATTCTATGAGGTGCCAGTACCAGGAGCGTGGGTCAATCTAAGCTGTATGGTTGTGCTTTGACATGCGAAAGGCTGTCTTGGCGATTGGCGCATGCAGTAGAAGGAGTCCGTTGTTGTTCCACTTTCCAATGCAACTTATTTTAGGGACACCTGGCCATATCTGGTGATCTGGGCCAACATAGCACTGAAGTCACTAAAGATAATTAGATTGTCTGACTTCGGTAACTTCTCTGATGAAGACCTTGTGGTAAGGGCGAAAGCTAAGGAATCATAACCTTTAATGCTACAGAAAGTTATCTATTCTTAGTTTCAAGAGTCTCCAGATCTTCAGAAATTGGTCCTTGATCTCATCTGGGTTAGTATTGGTGTGTTTGTAAGCACCGATGATAGTAACAAGTCTTGTTGGGGAAAGTGGAGGCCTTATTTGCGTCAGTCTGTCTGTCACGTTTGTTCAGCCCAGATTATTAGAAAATATATGACTAGGGTATTATTACTGCGTTTGATGTGTAAACATCGCCACAGTGTTAATCAATTATACAAGTCGACAGTCACCCAGATTATAGAATAGCCACCAGACACAGGGCTTGGAGTCCTCACACCCAAGCATTAAACATTGGTCCAGGGATCAAAATGAAGAACGGAGTGTGTTCTCACCCGCCACGTAGAGAGACATGCAAGAAGACATTGTCAACTAAGTTTGATTGGGACATTCCACAGTGATATGTAATCGGAGTTAAGATAGAGGGTGGGATTAAATCTTAGAGCAAAATTATAGCTGACAACTTTCAGAAACTTATCAGTATGTTTTGGCAGATTATGAGAAGTACATCTTGCCGTATTATAAGAATTAAGGATACTCATGGAAAGCCACTCGTAATTTGGCGGTAAAAGCTTGAACAAGGACAGTAAGCAAAGTGCTCGATTTTTGCCAAACACTAAGGCTTCATACTTGTAAGTATTTGTAGCTTGTATACTTCATTACTGGGATTGTTTTAGTATGTAGAATTACCTTGTAGTGTTTCATTTATAATGGTATTTTAGACATGAATTTGAGTTTGCATAGAGAATTATGTAGATTGCTAGTTCGTCAGAATTAATGTTGTAATTCGCTGATAGGTTACTTCTTAGTAATCAGTACCTTTAGTAATGCGTTATTTTAGAATTTACGCATGTTTGAATTAGAGTTTAGGAAAATACTTGATGTATGTACGATTAGTTACACTAGGTATTTGAATACATCAGAGAATGGATGTTTGAATATTTTTATATTTGGTATGAGTTGTGATGTAAAGATATGCGTCTGATTGTTGTTTATTGGTTTTTGTAATGGAATTATGAGTATGACTGATGTCAAGCAGTTTAATATGATATGTATAAGAGTAACTGATACCGTGTTTTTATTATGTTGTGTTATTAGGTGGTGTTTTACCATTAAAGAATGTATGCGTATTTTGGTGTGAATGAATGCGTCACCGGTGAAATTTAACAGCCTTATCTGATAATAGGCTGTGTGTAGTGTGAGATGTGAGCGCTGATGAAAATATTGTACCATCCTTGTGTTTTCGCAGTAAACTTTACCGGGACAGAACTTTCGGGACAACTTTGTAGTCTCTAAGAGGGAGACGGAAGTGATACTGACATGACAGTCGGAGTCGGAGTCGACAACGTGCAATCGGCATAGGAAAGAATGATAGAAGGAGAGGAGGAAAGTGATCTGGAAGAGGGAATAGAGGAGGAGGAGAAGGAACTTGGAGGGAGTCAGGGAGGATAGCGAAAGAAAGAGAGCTCGCCCATGCTCTCGAGATGGAGAAATTAAGGGTAAAAGCTAGGGCCACCGATAGGAAAGACTCCAGTACTAGTTCTGGAGAAAGCGTACGACCGATTGACGACCACCGAATGGTAAAGATAAATATACCGCGTTTCAACGACAAGGAAGAGTCCACTGACGACTTCCTTGTGCAATTTGAGAAACTCGCTTGCGTTCACAAAATATCCGCATAACATTGGGCAATTAACGTCTCAGCCTTTCTTCAGGGTGCAGTTTACCTTAACTTAGTCGCACGAGATGCTGACGACTGTAACGCATTCAAGAAGGCCCTTCTTTGCCATTATCGGCTTACCGCCGAAACGTTCTGTAAACATTTTCGGGACTCGACGAAGAAGGCAACGGAAACCCACTCTCAATTCCACACCCGTGTTCGATGGTTATTCGAGAAGTGGGTGAAGATGGCAGAATTCGAACGTTATAAGGACGGGTTATGCGAGGTTATAGTCAAGGAACATGTCTTGAGTACATACCGTCGCGAGTTGACAGTACTCCTAGCAGGTAGAGAGCATAAGACTCTCGAATAGATCGCTAGTATGGCAGAGAGATACGAGCAGGAACACTTGAAGAGTGGAGGTTCCAGGGGTACTGACCAACACCGACCCACAGAGTCATGCCAGGTGGTTGAGGGAGAGCCGGCTGTCCGTAGCGGTCAGGGCGACGTGAAAGTCGGAGTTGGATCTACACCCATTGACCTGGATATGCCTCAGCAACGGGCCTTGCAGGACGGCGATGGCCGCCGACGCGCTACAACTGCAAGCTCCCTGGGGCATTTTGCAAGGGACTGTCCCAAAGTGCAGGCAGACCCAGGTGAATGCCGTCAGCACCCCACCCCCAATCTCACACTGCCTAAAACTTACAGTGGGGCGACATTTATACTGTCATTCACATTTTTGGGAGATTTGTGAGTTTGTGATTTGATGACAAACACAAAACATGCTTCAAATCGCTCTTCTTTACAGCAGCCACTCCAGAAGAATTATACGTCATATAACAGTCAATTCCATGAGATAGTCACCATTATAAAACACATTTCCTAGATCCAACACAATACAGTCGGTAAAAAATTATCCACTACATATCAACAGTGTCTATATTAAACCAATGTTACCAAGTCCTATATGTGGCTCTCTTAAACTAGTTCCCCTTTATACATATCTTCACACACTATTAAATATACAAATGTGACTTAGTAATTATCACACCTATCACTATGGACATAAACGTTATATTGTATCTACTCCAAACGTTTTGATTTTGGTATTGCATTCTAACTTTTCAGACCTATGTTTGCATCTATAAACTATAATAAAGTTTTGTAAATCAAAACTAAAACATCTAGTTGTAGATGTACCAGAAGAGTACACAACACCACATATGCAAATAGCCACACGCGAATACAGAGTGATATAAAAAATCCGGAGTCTAAGAAGATACAATGGAGCGTTCTTGCAAATCTAAAAATTCAAATTACAAAATGGGAGAAATTAGACGAAGAATTAATAGTCCATAACTTCTGTTATCATATGATTGTGATATACCATGCAGTTATCGTATGATTGTGATATACCATGCAGTTATCATATGATTGTGATATACCATGCAGTTATCATATGATTGTGATATACCATGCAGTTATCATATGATTGTGATATACCATGCAGTTATCATATGATTGTGATATACCATGCAGTTATCATATGATTGTGATATACCATGCAGTTATCGTATGATTGTGATATACCATGCAGTTATCGTATGATTGTGATATACCATGCAGTTATCATATGATTGTGATATACCATGCAGTTATCATATGATTGTGATATACCATGCAGTTATCATATGATTGTGATATACCATGCAGTTATCATATGATTGTGATATACCATGCAGAAACTACCAGATTATTATCGCTCAGTGACAGAAGAACAAGGCAAATATCAGTTCAATTTCGTGATATATGAACCACGTGGAAATCTAGAGGATAAATTTAGTTGTTATCTAAAAGTTATCTAAATATCATTTGCGTAAGTTCCTGTTCAGTTACTGCGCGGGTTCGCGACGACAAGGTTAATGTTCTTTATAGGCGCCCAGGGTCAAATGCCACCTTCCATCCCGCATTCCCAGTCGCGCCGACACTGCTCCTTTTAAAATCCAACCAATGATCGATATTAGGTCATTGCAGACTGTGATTTCCTTAATGGTTCCAATAAATGATGATATAAATACAATGCTGAGACACTGTTGATCTTTTTGTGTCAGTTACCCGATATATGTTAACTTTGTTTACTCGATTATCAGAAATGTGTTTAAAACAAGTTTGTCCTGATATGAGATATTGATATGACTCACATAAAGTCCTGGTAAATAGCATGTTTTCACATGTCGTAAAAATGGCTCTGCTCTACATGTTAAAATGATCAAACATTTAAGAAAGCACCAAGGATGATCAATACATACAGTTGATACAGTGGTAGGTCATTATCATGTAATTAGAATTGGCAAGGTACAATCCTCCCGCAGAACAAGCTGTCGGTTGTGTATCAGTTTGCGGCATGCTGTTATCACATCTGGAGCGCCCATTACAACTGAGGAAAAAGCTGAGCCTACACAATTAAAAAGAGAAAAGATGTTTTAACTGAACCTATTTTTCCACTACAAATTGATTCTAGCTAATAATGATTAAATATTGATCTCTGTTAAAATGGATTTTTCGTATCCTATGCTCACAAAATCATGTACGATCATCAACGTTACGATATGTCTGCAGCCATGAACATTTAGAAGTTGTGAATTCAGTGCAGGTATAATGATTATTCAAATTGTAAATGAACTTTTCATAAAACTTACATTGTTTACGAATTATTCTGCGATTTCTTGTTGAGGAATCCGTTCCGAAATATGTTTACAACATCATCTGTTTCGGAGCGGTTTATCACAGCGCCACTCTTGGCAACCGTAATGATGATAAAAAAAAAATGTATGTTGACACGAAATGGCAATAACGGCGAATATAACAATAAATAATCTTATCATGAATGAACATTTTAATAATTTCTGAATTGGTATTCGTATTAGACAATTTGATGGGTTTTTTTTGTCGTTGTTAATACATAAAGTGCATATTTATGGGATTTAGATGAAATAAATTCATTTTATTTACTTGTAGCAATGTCAGAAACTACTGTAAGCTTAACTTTGACAATTGTGTCATCAGCTACATTTTATCACGTGATACTAGCGAAATAAAATGGCTTCTCCGAAATACATCACGTTCTAAAACTGCTACACAGCGCGACATGTAATAGTCAAGTACTATAAACGCCGACTGATTTGTTTTAGAAAGTAAATTTATCCATAGTTAAGTTTACATTTAGCAAAACCAGACGAAATTTAATCTGGAACAACTCCATCACCAGAAACAACGGTAATTAAACTGATATCTTGTATTTGTGTCTATGGTTGTAGTAGTAGAAGCAGCAGCAGTAGTAGCATTTGTTGTTATTGTTGTTAATTCTACTGTTGTCTTTACGGTCATTGAATTATAGTCGATGAATCAGTTGTCATTAGTATAATGAATACTTCTGAGGCTGTCATAAGTATTTGCTGTCATTAATATGATTAGTACTTCTCAGGCTGTCGTAAGTATTTGCTAATTGGGATAATAAAAAAAACAGACATCACAAAAACCGATAATTCCGTGCAACTAGTTTCGCATATAATGCAAATTGTGGAATGGAGAAAAATATAGTTCCTTTTACAATACAATACAATCCTTCATTGCCTAATATAGGTCTTATAATTAATAAATATTGGAGTCTCCTAAACTTATCAAATAAAAACAACGTAAAATCACTTTACAAAAATAAACATATTCTTGCTTATAGAAAACGCAAGAATTTGCAAGAATTTCTAATTAGAACTAAACATACAGAAAATAATAAAAAAGACAATTCTCGTCATCTAAATTTAATAGACACCGGTGATCTCGATGTGCAAACATAAGAGAAAGTGATTCTTTTAATAGCGCTAATACAAAAGAGACATTTTCTCTACGTTATAAAACTAACTGCGTATCAACTGACGTGATTTATCTGTTAATCTGTAAAAAAATATAATATGCAATATGTTGGACAAACACTTCAATAAGTTTCTAAAAGAATGAATAATAATCTCTTTCATATTAAAAATTATAAAGATCCTCAGTTTTTCTCTAATATTTCTATACGTAATAATACCAATAATCACTGTTTACTCGATTTTTCTTTCATGCCAATAGATATTGGGCATGGAGACATGAATAGACTCATAAAAGGAACTTATTGGATTCATAAATTCGATACTTTGTATCCTAATGGCCTTAATAGAAATGTATTATATAAAATTGTAAAATTTTCTTTTTAATTGTTAAATTGTATATCCTTCATAACAATATGTATGGCTGTTTGTCTCTATTTTATTTTATTATTTTACTGATTCAGGTTTAATTAGTGACCCGTGTATCTATTACATCCTTATAATATATATATATATATATATATATATATATATATATATTTATATTTATATATATATATATATATATATATATATATATATTTATATATATATATATATTTATATATATATTTATATATATATGCTCATCTTTTTTCTCCTTTAACTTTACAGTGTCAGAATCGTGCAATATTCACCGATATTGAACACCTTCATACTACATCCCACGTGCAAAGGAACTATTTTCTAACGTAAACAATTTTTATGAATGAACTAAAACATATTTCATAGACGGCCACATAAAAGCAAATGTTTCATAGACTGACACATACAAACTGCTTTGGCACATTCCGCGTTTACTTTTTTGATACAATGTTTCAGATTTAACTATATATAGACGCTATACAGGTTCCTCAAAAATAAAATGCAAGTTATACACATAAACTATCTTATTTAGCTGTTAATAAAAATGGCCAAAAATATACTTACAATTTTCATCCTGAATTTCCTCAAAAATTATATTTTTGTAGTTCTGTAGATCTGAATTAGATGAGTCATGTCATGGGTTCTCAAAGTTGATTACACATTTTGAAATTGTGCTGTAATTTATAGTATATTCCAAGCGTAGTTACATCCTTCTTACTGCACTCAAAATGAAATAAACATTTAATTCCTCAGCATCTTTTCGATAATTTCAATGGAAAGGCTTCATAATTTTCCCACATTGTGATCTGGACCATTCAATGACAGAAAAGAAACACGCATGCCGATGTCAACACAATTTAAAACATTAAATTAGCAGACGCTGCTGGAAACCGATGCAAGTCACTTCATGTAGATATATCCATACATTAATCAAAAGATTGCGTTGAATCGACAAAAATACCAAAAGGTATTCACTCCAGATCAAATGGAAAAGTTGTTGCAATGCGTATTCATCAACAACATTACTAAAAATTTCAATTTTAAGTAGAGCAAGCGCCATTTTCTTTTGAAACTTACGTCTAGCGCGCGACCAACTTCATATTTATCTGGGTGGAGTTATGCGCTCATTAATAATGTTGTATAATGATCCATCAACGCTTATATATTTAGTTCGGAATAAGGAGTACATTTAGTTACTTTGTTTCTTTCAGTGTATTATATATATATATATATATATATATATATATATATATATATATATATATATATATATATATCAGGCTTGGGTAGAATAAGAAATGAGCATATAATAAAAAGATTACTGTATTTGTATGGGAAAATATGAACTCGTTTTATCGGAAGGATATACTGCACTCACAAGGTCATAAATATATATATATATATATATATATATATATATATATATATATATATATATATATATATATATATATATATATATATATATATATATGTTGTGATTATGCATTTTTTATGATGTTACGTAATGACGTAATTGTTATTTTAGCCTATAAAGACGTCATCCGTTTACTTCAAAACTTTTGTGCCTGAAGAAACATGCATTATATGCGAAACTAGTTACACGGATTTATCGGCGTTTATGTTGTTTTCCTATCCCAAATAAGTATTTGCTGTCATTCATATGATTAGTATTTCTCAGGCTTTCATAAGTATTTGATGTCATTAGTATAAGTAATATTTCTTAGGCTGTCATAAACATTTGATGTCATTAGTATAATTAGTATTTCTCATGCGGTCATAAGTATTTGCTGTCCTTAATATGATTATTACTTCTCAGGCTGTCATAAGTATTTGATGTTATTGGTATAATTAAAACTTCTGAGGCTGTCCTAAGTATTTGCTCTCGTTAGTATAATTAGTACTTCTGATGCCGTCATAAGTATATGCTGTCGTTATCATAAGTACTTATGAGGCTTTCCATGTGCCCCCACAAAATAATAATAGCTGGGTCATGTGCCCCCCCCCAATCATTCCGCATATATATATATATATATATATATATATATATATATATATATATATATATATATATATATAAATATATATATATATATATATATATATATATATATAATGCAAATAAATTTGAAAATACGTCACAAGATTCTGTTCCAAACTCTTATTAAATATTAGCTTTAGTTTCACGCTGCTTACTACACTAACTTTCCCGGCCGTGACTACCCCCTCCCTTCACTGCAAAAAATCTGCAGGCGCTTATGAGGCTATCATTAGTATCTGCTGTCATTATAATAATTAGTTTTTCTGAATCTGATCTTACGATTACTGAATTAGTTGTAGTGGTGGAATAATGGATAGCATAGACAGTGTATACTGTCATATGTTGGTTCAAGGAAATGGTTTTAAAGGCGTTCAAAATTTAAAATTTACCTTATTTTTCAAAGAATGACAAATGAACGGATTATGTTGTTTCGTTTTTCAGTATGTGTTTCAATCTTTCCAAGGCGTCTCTTGCAAAGACTTTTGACACGAATTGCCTCCGTACGATATAAGCTATTTTATGCCGATGTGCCGGTAAACACATCCAACCAATCATTCACGTAACTATCTACAAAGAGCCATGTATGAACTTTAGGATTGTATCCCTTAAGAACTCTTTCGTCCACAGTTCCACAGTAATACAAAGAAAGAGCTTATGAACTCACCTAGACGCTCCCAAATACTGTGTAATACAATCACTTTCATTCTTCGTGCAGCACTGTTGTTTCACAGTCTCGTTGTAAACTCCGATATCCAAACTAGCTGGACAGTTAGAAGCCGCTGGTTTCGAACCCACGAACAAGTCATCAACAGCTATAACTTCAAAACTGCCACAAGATGGCTTCAGGTAACTGTCTTGAAGTTTCCCGGGACAAGTCGTGTTACTGTTAGGCGTTTGGTCTATTATACCTGAACAGACCACGGCCATAAAAAAATTAATCAACTATATAGTTCTAACACATCTTCATCTACTTGATAAAAGCAGCAATCATCTTTTAAAAAATCACTTTAATTCAAGTTATGGGTTATCATTCAATCTAAAAACGGACAAGAAACTCCTTTGCTATATAATTTGAAAGGAACATAACTCCAGATCCTGTGTTCTCCAGCATGGCATGTGTATTTAGTGTTTGTGACTAACATTCTGTGTTCAGTTTAAATTGACCATTTCTTTTCAAAAGATTCTGGGTAACGTTTTAATGTATGTTATAATAATTCTGTGCTCAGCCTAAAATGACTATTTTCTTTTTAAAGACTTTGAATGACTTTTTAATGCACATCCATTTAGATTTTATTTTTTTAAAAATACAAGCGGTTGCATGCTTTCTCTGTGGAGTGAGAAATATCGAAAATGGTGAAATACGTATATCACCTTGGAAACATATAAATAAATAAGACATTCGCTAGTTACATAAACAGGAGAGTCGCTAATTATAACACGGTATTCTTTAGTTATATTCATACGGCAACATGTATTTAAAATTTCCCAAGACACAAATAGCTCTTCAAGCCAAAATAACAGTTTTAATAATGAACTAAGCTTTAGCATCCTAGAGACAGCTTGAACTGTAGATCATGTGCATGTTGTATTTCCACTTCATTCCAGCGAAACAAATGAATTTAATATTCCTCTGTGATATTACATCTTTCATTAAAGTTACACGAGTCTCAAAATATTTTTTTAAAAAGATAAATAACTTTTCATATTTTGTGTATCTCTGTACCTGAATGCTTGATGCATTTTTACGACATCAAGCATTTTCATAACAGACTCCATGATCTTTATAACCGTTCACCGCAATAAGAACGGACGATCTAGGATTTTTTTTTATTTCCATTGCTGGCAGTTTCAATATGATAATACTCGCTAAATAATTTCAATGCAAACCCATATACCGTGATCTATGCAAAAATGAAATGAATTCGTGCCTCTATATATTTGTAAAAAAAAAAAAGTCCCGGCTGCAACTCAACTTTGATAATATTTCTGCCTATCTTTCCACTTATTTTACTTCATCCTTCTTACGGATTTTCCAACAAACTTTTCCCTTCTCTCTCTCTCTCTCTCTCTCTCTCTCTCTCTCTCTCTCTCTCTCTCTCTCTCTCTCTCTCTCTCTCTCTCTCTCTCTCTCTCTCTCTCTCTCTCTCTCTCATACGCTTACTATTAGTTTGTGGTGCTGGATTTGTCGGTAGTGTCGGAGTTGTAGACCAACTAGTGCACTCTCCAGGACTTGGATTTTGTGCAGTGTCTCTACTCTGTGATCCGCACCCCAGAGTAATCTGAGAATCGTTTTGGACTCCTGTAATTAAATTTCATATATAAAACACAGGATACCGTCTTAGGGAGACATGATTAAAAGATATTCACGAAGGAGACGCGATCAATATGATCATGACATTTAAACTTGGAATCTTATAAATAGTGATTACATATTCTTATATGTGTTTATCATGGAAAGAACAACCACACTTTTTCTTACTGATGATAAGATTAAAGAAAATGAATTCTCTATTCCTCTAACTGATTGTTAATAACTGTGGCAAGTGAATAAAAACGACTAAACATAACATATTACTAATTAGGACTGAAAGATCGATTTACCATTATCAGACATTGATTATTAAAGTATACATTTTATTTACAAATGATCAATAAACATAGAAGTGTCTACAATGAACAAACCTAAACCTCTCTCTCTCTCTCTCTCTCTCTCTCTCTCTCTCTCTCTCTCTCTCTCTCTCTCTCTCTCTCTCTCTCTGTGTATATATTTTTATTATGTATTATGCACACTATCCCTAAATATATTATTGACGAATGTTCAATATTTCATCAAATTATTTAATACAAAGTTATGATGTGCATACTACTTATAATTATATTAAAAATAAGTATTTTATAAGTAACTAATCATAATATATCAAAAATTAATTTTAGAATCCTTCTTCAGTTATAAAGAATTAGTAAACTTATTTATATTTTTAAAAATATTTTTTATATATATTTATATTTTCATTATTTAAGTTACAAGCTGAAATAATGATCATTCGTCAATACTATATCAAGGTATAATATATTATTTTGTAAAAAATGTGCATTATACATAAAAATGTTAATAACACTTTTTATCTCCATTCATATATTTTTGATATAGTTATCAATAGAGATATATGTATCTCTAAGATACCATTTTTGGAAATTTTGTGTATTAAAATATCATTTATATGTACCGAATATGCATTTTTTATATCAAATGTTAATTATTCGTTAAAAAATAAAACAATTACGTTAGATTAAAATGTAAATTATGTCGTCACCTTGTTTATGTCATTTTGATTTTATCATTGATCACTTGGAATCAGGATATATTTTATGATGTAAGCAATGATATTAAATTCAGTTTGAATTCAGTCTGATGAAGTAATAAAGCGAAACCCGTCTGACAGTCTACATGTTGGTATTGCTTATGAATAAATAAATAAATACTGTTTTCCAAAAAGTATCTTTTCTTATGCAGCTTAAATTTTTTTTAACGTAAAATCAAAAAAATAGAAATGAAGATATCATTCCTTTTGTTATTGAATATAAGTTTGCCTAATATAGGTAAAATTATCAATGAATATTGAGATTTTTTAAAATTATTATGTAAAGCAAGTGTTAAATCACTACACGAAAACAAACCCACATTTATTTATAAAAGGCTTAAAAATCTTAAAGATTTCCTAACTAATTCTAAACTAAAAAAATTATATGAAAAGGGATCATCAAATTGATGTAATAGACCTATTAATGAAAATACTTCTATGAATAGTAACAATACGAAATAAACTTTTAATATGCGTTGTGATACTAATTGTTTAACGTCAAATGTTATTTATTTGATCACATGCAAGCAATATGGCATCCAATATACTGGACAAACCAGTCAACACATATCCAAACATATGAACCAGCATAGATGATGTATAAAAGATTATATCGATTAATCGTCTTTATCTCATGTTGCCGCACATTTTAACACGAGTTCCCATACTTTGCGAGATTTCTTCTTTCAACCTATTGTTACAGCTGATTCTGAGATGAAACGTCTGCTAAAAGAAACCTACAGCATTCACTGTCTTAATACAGTATATCCAAAAGGTCTACATTCCAAAATACTACACCACATTCGTTAAACAAAATATTTTTTTAATTATGTCCCCTGTTTACACTTAGTTAAGAAAAATTTACATTATTTTAATATACAGAATAAACTAAGTTCAGGAAGTGAAAATGACCAAGTGGAAGCTATCACATTTTTGAAAGGTGCACATCTGGAGTAAGGCCAAGCTGTATAACTCTATAACCCATATTACACCCATCAATCTACACCAAAATAAAGGGAATTCAAGGTTCTTTAAACAATGCAACATATATACAAAGTCTTTTTTAAAATAGCTAGTATAACTAGTGAGGAAACCTGGGTAAATTATATTTCTTTAAAATTTCAACCTAGTGCTAGATAGCTATGACGTCATCTTGTTTATGTCATATTGTTTATTTATCACATAGTAGGTATTGTTTCTTATATAGTATGTGCAGTTTCATATTTTTTATATTACAACATGTTAAAATATCACTTTATGTGATTCTGATTGGTCCAAATAAGCCTATGAAATTATTATGCAGTATCGTCTTTACTGATTGACTGGGATGGTGGTAAAACGTTTATAACCCCGCTTTCTGGAATATTTTGCATTGAATAAACATTCTTGGAGACCTTTCTTAACTCGACTAGTGAAAGGAAATTAAAGAAATATTATCTTGGGTGTCTGAATAAGGATGTTATCCCACACGGTTTGTTATGTCAAAACTAAGGGTATTGCTTATTTAATAGTGGGTGGCGGCATATCTGTAGATACAAGCGTGGTTTAAATCTTAACATACAAGAAGGAAATAAACTCATTTCTGTTCACAGAAGAACCTGGACATAAATGGGTCTCTTTCTCAATTTGCATTGACTCATACACTTTCTTCGTCCTGGTCGTTATATCGCGTCTCTTATTACACAATTGTAACAATAATTTCAAAGGATATTAATATTTCATCTTTAATAATCGAACATAAATGTAATGCATTCTTCAAAATTCAGAGCTTATCAAGGTAATATAATGAAATAAAATAGACAAACTGTCATACATATGATTATATTGATATAAAGGATATAAAATTTATCAATTTAAATGTGTTAAATACAATTTTATATAGTGTATTGGTATTACGGTCATTAGGATAAAAAGTGTCTAATTTATGAATCCAATAAGTTACCTTTATGAATCTATTCTTGACATCATGCATAATATTTATTGGCATCAAAGGAAAATCGAGTAGACAGTGGTATCAAAATGTGTAGAAATATTACAGGAAAAATGATTATATCTATAATTGGTTTTTTTATGAAACTAATGATTATTCATTCTCTTAAATACTTATTTAAGTGTTTGTCCAACATATTGCATGCTACATTTTATTACAGGTTACAAAATAAATCACATCAGTTGATATGCAGTTAGTGTTATAAAGTAGAGAAAAAACCTCTTTGTATCAGCGCTGCTGAAAGAAGTATTTTATCTTGTGTTTGCACATTGAGAATATAGGTGTCTATTACAATTAGATAACGAGAATTGTTTTTATTTATTTTATGTCTGTTTAGTTCTAATTAGAAAATCTTCCAAACAATTTGTGCATGAAGAAGCACACATTAAATGCAGAACTAGCTGCACAGAATTATCGGCGTTTGTGTTTGTTTTTTTTTCCAATTACGAGTTTATCAAAGAAACATCATTGCTTGTGAATGTTTTAATTAAGATAAATTTTAAATAAGATAATTATGTCGATAACAAAAATGTATTACATTATAAAACTGAAATACATATAAAAACTGACCTTTAAACTTGAACCAAAATCTCCAGTCCTGATTCGATGCTACACTGTTAATCACGTTTATCTTGATGAAGTGAGATGAGCTGGTGTAAAGGTCACTTATACTGTAATTATTATTAGATTTGCAAGTGACTTCTGTTTTGTTTGTACCATCTTCAATAACCATTTGTTGTCCGCATACTCCTGATACCTGTAGGCATATCAACGTAAAATCAACCAGTTAAGTATGCATTATGGATAGTCATTCAATAAATATTGTACTACTTTTAATAATAATAATAATAATAATAATAATAATAATAATAATAATAATAATAATAATAATAATAATACTAATAATAATAATAATAATAATAATAATAATAATAATAATAATAACAACAACAATAATAACAATAATAATAATAATAATCCATACTGCAAGATAAATAACTACAAATATATATATATATATATATATATATATATATATATATATATATATATATATATATATATATATATATATATATATATATATATATATATATTAATAAACACTGTCATCATTATATTCTATTAAAATGTTTCAATAAAATGACAAGTTCCAATTCTGAACCTTCTGCCAATACGTATTACATGTATTACTTTCAACAAGGTAGTATGGACTTGATTTTAGACAACAAATAACTATTTCTGAGGAACAAATTACCGTGCTAAGTTAATGGAAGAATGTGAATATTGATACCTCAATAAACTTTAGGAAAATTGCAGTCACCACGATACGAGTCCGACAGGAAGATTCCACAGAGCATGTTACTGTACTTCCAGGCGAAAAAGAATTCCCATCTGGATAGTTAGGATTCCAAACGTGAATTTCATCATCAGTTATTCTTGTATTGTTTGTCATACCAACTGCTCCTGAGCCTGATGGAAATTGAAATGGCATTTTCATGCTTGAACAGACATTAAGAGGTTTTACTAATTGTAAAAGTTATGATTAACATATTTATAAAGAATATATAATAACAGCATTTCTTCCTTTTTACCTGCAAAAATGAGAAGAAAACACAACTCGACAAGCATTGTTTCAATAATCCCTCAAAATGCAGTTATTAATATGGAAATACACTATATGCTGTATCAAAATTTCACCGTTAATAACAAAGTAGTCGTAAGTAGACCAAATCAACCACAATTTCCATAGGTTTAAAATTAGAACTGAAAGTTAATCCGCGTGGACACTGAACTATAAGTTTTCTTTCTTCTTTAAGATTTCCATTATTTTTTTTTTTTGGCCAAGCCCTTTTGAAATTGTTTGGCTTATACTTGTATGAACCGAAAATGAATATACTAATTTAGCCCAGCCTACTGGCAGAGCTTTTTCTGATATTTGTAGACAAGTTCAATGTGTGTGAAAGTTTTGCAAGTTACTATGACGTAAAGGTGGTTTACGTCAACAACGAGGCAATATAGAAGGTGTGTAATATAAAATGATTTGAAAAAAGAAATTCCTTTTAAAAATTCTACTTTATAAGACCCTTTCAAAACAAAGATGAAAGTGTGATTGATCCATAATGCAGAGAGAGAGAGAGAGAGAGAGAGAGAGAGAGAGAGAGAGAGAGAGAGAGAGAGAGAGAGAGAGAGAGAGAGAGAGAGAGAGAGAGAGAGAGAGAGAGAGAGAGAGAGAGAGAGAGAGAGAGAGAGAGAGAGAGAGTCGCAAGCCCTGACATTCCAAAAGTTCGTCCAAGCTACGTTTTAGCATTGTTTCAGTTTATAAAGCCAAGATGTGTCAATTATTAAAGCGGGGCTCAAAAGTTAATTTCGCCTGGGATTAGACGAGCTCTGGACATACACCTACGATCGCGTTTTCATGTTTTGAATGAAATCTGATCCTGAAAGAAAACTGAGAGAAAATAATATTCACTATAATTGATGTTCCAATTTAAACAAAAAACGTTTGGCAGATGTAAATATCTAGTACCTAAGGATATTCATCCATGGAAACAGCGAAGGTGCTCTTCATTACAGTAGAAACATTTTGGGGAAAAATCAACTGCAATTAAAGAATGTTCACGTGTTTTAATTTTGTAGGCTCACATTGACATACTTGTGGTCACTCTCCACATTATATTTGGTTCCGAAATACATTATCATTTCGCTAGAGTTTATTAAAAAGTTATGCAAATTGAACTGTCGTTTAACCATAGATTTGATTTAAACTGATTTCCATGCAACTATATGTTTTAGTTTTACATTTTGACATTGCGTCCAATAAAAGGATATCGGATGCATAGTACAAGATAACTCACCACAGATTTGATTTAAACTGATATCCATGCAACTATATGTTTTAGTGTTATCATTTGACATTGAGTCACCAATAAACGGATATTGGATACAAGATAACCCACCCCACCCCACCCCCTTTTGGCAAATCGAAATAGTGACTACGTCCATATCACGTCACACACCAAACTGAAAACATATTGAAACTAATTAAATTTTGTTATGAATGCGGTGTGAAGCCTGTTATTTCGATTTTGTGATAAAAAGGCCTTTTCAATTGATATTTTTACTGCATAAATGGTAGCAACATTTGCTGTAGATTTTGTACGTCTATAAATGTTTTTTATGTTCAGATACGAAGCACCTGAATGTGTAAGCTTTATGGCGAATATACATTGAATATACATACATGTGGTAATAGTTTACTTTGTTAGCGGTCGTTTAGAATGTATGTTAAGTGATAGGTGAGTGACAGATGTCATCCTCGGTGAATGGATCAAGTTAGTGGCAGATCGATATGAGGGTAAGTAGGCGCATATGGACCATCTACTCCCGCTAAACTAGTTCATTTCTCAATGACTGAAAAAGCTGGTTATTTATAAGTAAAACAAACAAACTCTATTTCAACTTAGAAATTCCTTTGTTAGCGTTGTAGGCAATGTATCAATGCATTTCCGGATACACCACACTAGTTCTATTACTTACTAGAGATACATTCGTATTCCATTCTCATGTAATTGGTTTTAATTAAATATTCGCCAGATTTGCATGGAGTATCCATCCATGCAATCGGTATACCTATGCAGCTCTGTCGACCGTTGCATGAAAAATAGTGTCTCAGGCCATCGCCAAGATATCTGAAAAGAAAGCAAAACAACCTACATATGTTTTTACCACTATTGCTACTACTACTACTACTACTACTACTACTACTACTACTACTGCTGCTGCTGCTGCTACTACTACTACTACTACTACTCTTTTTTACGATCTGGTTATTTAGCATACAGGCAGTTTTGTGACACTTCGTCAACACTTATATTTCGATGTCACCTGATCAGACTTTCGGCTATTCTTTTGGATGGCAGTGAAACAAAGACATACGAGAAGATGTTATTTCAGAGGAGGAAACAATAATCAACACTGAAAAAAATCTGTCATATTAAATTCTAGAAAAGCTGTCAAATAACTGATTGTTTTCAGCAATTTTGGATACCTCGATAACTAATAGTTTGAAAAAGCCAATGTCAAAAGAATGATGATGCTCTATTTCGGAAAGAAATTATGCTACTAAATATTGAATGTCTTATGTTTGTACTCCAGGGTCCCCTAGCGGCGGAGTGGTCTAAAGAGCTCTACGTAACGTAGAAACCTTCTAGTTATTGTTCTGGGATTTAAGGACATTTTTCAGCACAATATAGGCTATATATGGCGCACAATATAACTGGCAGAGGGAGACCCGGGAGAATCCCGGAAAGTGAGAAACACCGACCAACAAGAAGCTACTGGCAAGCTTTCTCACCCACATTGGCCAAGCCACAAAGACAGAGGTAAAATGGAAGTAATATGTGTAATTGGCCAAGCCACACAGACAGAGGTAAAATGGAAGTAATATGTGTAATTGGCCAAGCCACACAGACAGAGGTAAAATGGAAGTAATATGTGTAACATATTACTTCCATTTTACCTCTGTCTGTGTGGCTTGGCCAATGTGGGTGAGAAAGCTTGCCAGTAGCTTCTTGTCGCTCGGTGTTTCATTGGCCAAGCCACACAGACAGAGGTAAAATGGAAGTAATATGTTACACATATTGCTTCCATTTTACCTCTGTCTGTGTGGCTTGGCCAATGTGGGTGAGAAAGCTTGCCAGTAGCTTCTTGTCGGTCGGTGTTTCTCACTTTCCGGGATTCTCCCGGGTCTTCCTCTACCAGTTATATTTTGCGCCATATATAGCCTATATTGTGCTGAAAAATATCATTAAATCCCAGAACAATAACTAGAAGGTTTCTTTAATAATATTAAGATCTATGACGTTTTTAATTATTTATACAATAGTAATCCGAAGCAAAGTTTATAATGATGAAACTTATTCAGATTTTGTCATATCATAATTTCAATTATCAGGCACCTAGACAGTTCCGTATATTCTAGGTACACCGATTTTATGCCTTTGCATCAAAATAAGAATACAGATTTTTGCTGATCGTGACGTTGGGCAAAATAGAAGAAACCGTAATTAATAATGAGGAGGAATCTAGTCTGGTACGCACTGCCTTCCATTTGGACTGGGATCCGGAAAAACAATTAGGTGAGGATCATTCTATCATAACGATTTTTCACGAAATCTTTATTTATTTCTTGTGAATTTTAGTGTGTGTTTGAACAGGATGGGCATTTTGTATCGATTAGTATTCAAAGGCATCATGCTAATATGTGATAAACTCATTTGTGTTGCAATTTGGGGCTTTTTTAAAATATGTATTCGGACACAGCAAGCAATTCCAAGATTAGAAAACATGAGTTCATCGTTGAAGAAGTATATACACCTGTGGATATTCTTTCAAGACAGTAATAAACACAACAATAACTGATAGCTGCTATCAAAATTTTCCACTATTTATAATACTTTAAGACGTATGTGAAGTATACTGTGTCTGTGTGTGTGTGTGTGTGTGTGTGAGAGAGAGAGAGAGAGAGAGAGAAAGAGAGAGATATATTCATCATGATCAATTAAAAGACGCATGCTAAGACGCATACTAGATTCGTCAAACACACACACACACACACACACACACACACACACACACACACACACACACACACACACATTGAGAAATGTCAGTTTCAAGCAATTTACAAAATAATGTATTTTGACCATTTTTAACCTGGAGATTATAGTTTCACATGCTTACTTCTATCTTGTCTTGTTATCGCACGAGTAGATCTACAATAAACCTGTCGGTAAAGGTGACATATTTAGACTCTCATGTACCTCTCCCGATAATGAGGATAACAGATTAAAGGATATTTGCGGGTTTTGTGGTAATCACCGAGCAAGAAATCAATAAAATGGTTAGAAACTTGGGATGAATGTATAAAGCTTATACACACATACACACACACACACGCGCGTGTGCGTGCGCGCACGCGCTTGCTCCGTCTATGATGTTACATGTTTGAGTTTGCTGCTTAAGAAAGGGAAGATAACACATAAAGTGAATATGACGCTATGGTCTTACTACGTGAGGATGCTAAACCAGTTTTAGCAACCAGACGACGAACACTTTGAAAGCGGCAAGTTAATTCTCATCGCTAACTCGGTAACTTATGAAGCATTAAACAGTATTATGGAGGGATATTCATTTATTCCGAATGATGGGTTGCAGTGGCCTACTCTAGCAATCCGGATCAAAAGGATATCGCATGACTTTTTAGAACAGTATGATAGAGTCAACGCGTTTCTGAAAGATTATCGCCCTGTTGTGCTGGAAGCAGACGCTTTGACATTTCTCAATCCTATAGGGTTAGGAACACAAACTATACTTTTTAGGGTGCTCAAAAATATTTGTAGTCTGAAGGTTAACTTGATAGTAACGGCCCAGCTGCAGAAAGCTAGTTTTTCATAGAAATCGTCAGTACTGAAGAAGCTAAGACGGCAACCATGCCGTCTAATTTTCGAATTTAAGTCTAATTGTCGAAGTGGCGCTACCATAACCATGCGCGTTGATGATGTCGAGAGTCTGGATGACCAAGCAAATGCAGTCATATTAAACTGAATTAAAATTACAGGCACGACGGGCTGAATGTGTATTTGCCCGCTTTGAAATACTTGACATTGCCTTATGGCTATATCGCCCATTTCGAGGCCGGAGCTATATTACGACGCCAAAAATGTATACCATCTAGGTATGTTATTAAGGTGAGAATGACCTATAAGCTCTCTGTCAAACTATTTTGTGAACTCAATATCCAGCTAATGATCGTGTTGTCAGGCCATGCCATTGCTGCTAATGCCTGGTCAAGCTTTAGTGTATTAACATTGACTTTCTGGTCAAGGTCAGTGTTGTTGTTATAACGGTTAATGTCTTTAGATGAAAAGATGGCTCTACCAACGGCGTATTAATGAGGAGTTAGGCCACACGCAATCATCTATTACTGCTTTTCGCGGTTCCCGAAGATAAAGCGACCGATGAGATCGTGGAAAAGGACAATTAAGTCCGTACGAAAGACTTGTGCCACATGATATATAAACAAATTAAATGCAAACCTAAGAAGCATATTTGCCGCCGTAACGAAGGAGTTTTGTCACTCTATGACCACCACCAGTATAAACCACCCTAAAACGATTGTATACCAACATCCATTGGACGAGACTGAGACCGCTGGATATAAAAGGTGATAGCTTCTACATAAGCAACCGTGTATCCATGAGTTTTAAGGCATAAAATGAAAGAATATTGCAATTTTATTGGTGCAAACTAAACTCAATCGAGAAGCACGTGTTGAGGGAACTTCAAGATAATGTAAAATCTGATTAAATGGAATGTATAAAGATATATTAGATAGTTATACATGAGGGTGCCAGACACGACATGATAGCTACTCAAAAACAGAAGAATGCAAAACAATCATCTAAACGTAGCCTAAAATGCAACACAAATGTGCGTTTGCACAAGGTTTTGTCTGACGAGTCAACATAACAACAGTACAACTGTTTTGCTTCCATCATATTAGTGAGGAAGAGTGAATCATATGACCTATTCCCATTGCATCAGCACAAAAAGGTCAAATTGTACGCACCTTAAGGTTCTGCTTCGCGGCGAATAAAGCAATGATTCGTTTTATTATGTTAGAATGTTTGTATAACTTTCTGAAAAGCATTACCATTCTGAGACAAATCAGCAGCGCCATCAATATTTTTTTAAATTTTTTTTTATTTCAACTCTCCTGTAAAAATCGTATAAACAAAGGCAGCCTCGCGTGCTAACGACATTCTTGAGAATCATTATATCTGAAGCTGCATGACTGGCGCTATTTTCTCCATTTATATGTACTGGAAGCTAGTAAATAAGGTTTAATGTAAAGGGACCGAGTAATATAAATGCATGCTGATAGTAGGCATTTAATAATTAAATCATTTTCATGTGATGTGTCTGCATTTGGAATGGCTGAAGTTGAAAAAGGCAGCACTATATACTTTTCCTAATTAATAGACGGTCCCAGTTACATGAAAGGAGGGTGAAAGCTGGAACATCCCCTCATTAAAAGTATGTAGTATATATACATATATATATATATATATATATATATATATATATATATATATATATATATATATATATATATATATATATATATATATATATATATATATATATATATATATATATATATATATATATATATGTCACTTGCGTTATGTATATTGATATTGCATGTTGAACTTTTGTCCATGATTGTAGAGTGCACTAATCATTTGTGCAGAACATATTATATAACTAATATTTGTCTATGATTGTAGGTTATAGTTTAGATAATGATCATTTGTAAGAACCATGTTTACTTAAGAACCATGTTTACTTAAATTTGAGTTTAGGATATCGTTGTTTCACATGACAAAAAGACCTTATTGATGTTTGTCATGGTATTTGCATAAAGTTAAGTAAAAATACCCTTACCTTTTTTTACGAATTTGATGAATAAACTACAAACTGGAAATGACTTAGAACAAAGCCAGTAACAGTCTGTATATAAGGCAGAAGTTAACAATTATTAATTTCTAGTTTAACTTTTTAACTTCTGTCAGGTGGAATCAGTGTTTTAGGTGTATTTAGTTAAAATATAAAAGGAATTATTTTTTAATCATTTGGATTACAAAGTGCTCATTGACGTTTCGAATTAAAACATTGCCTTTTGATTATTGTGATTTTATTAAAATACTGAGGGATTGGAATTCATTAAGAAGACTGTATACTTTTGGACTTGTAACAATACATTTGTGTGTAGTGTAAAAGCCAGAAAACACTTTAAAAAGAGAAAGTTTGAGAATTAGAGAGCTTTAGTATATAAAATTTGAGAGTTAGAGAGCTTTAGTATATAAATTATATATAATATCCTTGCAAAAATGACCTTTTTTTAGTATAAGACTCGTACACGAATAGCTCGTGCAAGTACGATGTTTGCAAACGGCGTACATAAAAACAATCATCCAATATAAACATTATAACACCGGCCAGATTATATGTCAACTAAGCTGTCCATTTATTATGTTAAACAAAAACCATCATGAATGTCACTTACATGTCACCACAGTCACTGTCGTTATATCTGCAGCAACTGTCGCTGGGGAGCGGTGTATAAAGTGTTTCTTCTTGCGGACATCCCGTGTCTCGGCGTTTTGCAATAGCTTTCAGACTAATTATAGAAATTACGTGTCCGGTATCACATTTAGCTGTCAGAAAATTGTCAATGGTGTTGCCGTAGCACTCTTCAAAGATCCTGGTGTTTACTGACTGTGCCAATAAAACTGAAATTGAAACAAATTTGTGAATATTGGACATTTTCTACTATTAGGCACAGACATCTGTCGGAAAGAAGTCATATGAACCACACATTTTTTCCACTTCATGTATCCTTGTACCCTACTAAAAGGTTAAATATCTAAGTAAAATGACATCAATGGTCCATACATGATATAATTAGTAAATATGTGTATTTTATTATAGGTTTCAGCTATGACATGTTTTACTACAATATGTCACGCAGAATAACAGCTGTTTTGGTATGTTTAGTTCGTGAATTATCAAATGATGCATTTAAATTATTCTTTAGGTCTTTTAATTAAAAAATACTTTAATTGCGTGTACTTGGTTTCCGAGATGGATACGTCAGATAAATTTATTGTTGGATCACCAAAGTAAATAGTTATATAACTTCTTAATAACATGGCATTATTTGTACAAGGCTGTTGCTTCCTCTTTCGTCAATGATTCCCATTCAGAGTTAAATGAAAAATAAACGAGGAGCCCTGAGTGAATATACTAGGAGAATCTTATAATATACACAATGTTTGTTGGGAATCCATGGAACACTTTACTGATATAGACAAATAATTTAAAATATTCAGTTCAATGCTCCATGTTAAAACAGTCATAGTGATCAGTACGGTTATGACATCATCGATCCTATTCCCTTCTATCGCCGATAGAATAGTCTATCGATTTCTTGTTTTAATAACATTGACGTTGGAAGCTGTTGAGGAAAAATCACGTAGAACAACGTTCTTAAACTTTAAAGACAATAACGAAAATGAAATGAGATAATGTAGATGCATAAAGGACTAGTCTTTAGGGCTGTCCAATATGTGAAACTACTCATGGCACGAGAAGGGATTGTTTCATTGATTGTTGCCATGATGGTATATATGCTGCAAAGTTAATTGCGAAATGTGGCTTAAAACCATGATTTTACTGGCCTAAGGTGGCGTAGTAAAAATAGTTACCTGTATTTGCTGGTCGAGTAGTATACGAGTAGTATACGGTTGTGAAATGCCGAGGGTACGTTACGGAAAGTTAATGAAGAGAAACCATGTAGCTGTGCGATTGATAGACTGTGGGGAAGTTGTGAGATATGTTGTCTTGTATTAATTAGTGTAAACTTATTTATAGAATATATTAGTTCTACTGAGGTTTATGGAATCAGGGGAACCTTATGACTTCTAAAGGATTCGCGCGATGTTAACATCGCTCGGTTAAGTAACCCCTTTCCTTGTTACATTATCAATATTTATTTTATTATAAATAGTGTTAAATAGAAATCCATTAATATTCAGATTAAAATCAAGTTTTTGCCATTATGTGTTAAACTTTTCACATTATATTTTCCTCACAGAAAGTGAAATTTCAGTTCTTTCTTAACATGAGCCATTTTGGAAATTAATTTTTAAATTTTCAGTAATAAATTTATAAATCAACTTGTTATACACACACATACATATATATATATATATATATATATATATATATATATATATATATATATATATATATATATATATATATATATATATATATATATATATATATATATATATATATATATATATATATTGACAGAGAGAGAGATAGATGTATGTGTGTGAGCGTGCGTGCGTTTTGTGCGTTGTCTTTTATGCCAATCAAAAGTTTTCTCTTTGATACATATAAGTTATAGTGCTGTTTCCATTTACTCTTAATTCGCTGTATAGATGTGCACAAGTAAAGTTCTTTTTATTGGACATTAAAATGTGATAAAACACCAGAGATTTTACAAGAATCTCAAAAGTTGTGGGTAGAGACTTATTTGCTTAAATCATAGTTACATACATGAGTATTGCATACTAAAATAGATTTTGACCAAAAATTTAATCATTTATACTTTTATGGCACCTAAAATTCCTTTTATTCTGTACAATTTACATACAATCCAAATTTGTTTCAAAATGTATCAAGACGGATTCAAGAACTGTCTTCATTTACAAAATTATTTATGTAGAAGATTCCTTTCCAGTCCAGTGTTTGTACACCAAACTAGAATTTGCACAACTGATATTATGAAGCTTACCCATGTTTGAAGGAGTTCGTAGTCGTATTAATCAGTAAATTTTTTTTTAAAAAATAATTTTGTTTAAGTTGAAAATGTCTCTAGCCAAAGAATTTTCAGGAATTGATTAACTCTTAAGAAGTAGAAGAGGAAATAAATAAATCTGTGTTTCAACTTGGACTCATAAATAAACATTCTTCTTATCCCGCCTGTCTTAATGGAATCCAAGATGGAATCCAAGCTCATATCAAACGTTTGAAAGTAACTTTCAAGATTTTCTTTAATAATTACTTTACTCATAATGTTCTCTCTTTCAAAGCTCTAAGAAAGTTACATAACAGAATCTATTTACTTGGGTGGCGCTCTACAGTTTCGTATTTAGCATAGGGTTAAAATTTTAAAGAAAAAAGTTTCCCCGGGTTTCCTCACTAGTTATACTGGTTATTTAAAAGAGACTTAGTATATCTTAGGTATTGTTCAAAGAACCTTTAATTCCCTTTATTTTGATGTATGATTGATGGGTGTAATATGGGTTAGAGAGTACACAGCTTGGCCTTATTCCAGATGTGCACCTTTCAACAAAGTGCTAGCTCTACTTGCTCATTTTCACTTCTCGAACTTCAGAGGTAAATTGTAAAAAACAAAGAGCCGATAATTTTTTTTTTCATTTTATGTATTTGGTAATTCAGTCATTGCACTTTTAGAAGCCGGTATTATCTAGTTTGGCAAACTTCATTTTCCATATTTTGATAGCTGCCAAGAAGAACGTACTTTAGACAAATTTAGGTTGATTTTTGGAGCACAAGGAAGCAGTCATTTTAGTTAGCAGTGTCCTATGATCATTTAAAATTTCCAAAAGTACAATATCCAAAGAAATTTCATCCACATTACATGAAAGTAGTATATAGGTATGCCAACATTCTCTCCACTGTGTATGTTTAAAATGCAAACAACTTCACCTTACATACATCACTCTCTCAAAAGTACATAATAACTGGTGAGCACCACCTTGGGTAAAATTTGAAGAAGATTTGGTAAATTCATTCGTAAATAAGTAAGTTTTGATACTACTAGAGCAGACTGCTTTTAACATTCAATTATGTATACTAAGGCCTTAAATTTTATAGTAAGGACTGATTTTTATGGATTCTCATCTGCATACTATAAAATAAGATAGTGAAAGTTATTTATTAGTATTCATTTCATATTTCTGTTACCCTCATAACTTTGGCTAACGTCCTTGCTTCACCCCATCTTAATATCAAACCAAAATGAACATTGCTCATTGACAAAAATTCATAATTTAATATTTTGTCAAACTATCCTCCAAATTTCAAAAAGTCTAATAATTTATTGATGAAAGGTCATGCAATAGAAAAGCATTTTCAAAATCAGTTAAAAGAAGAAGTACAGGTATTTGTTATCCTTTTGACTTGCCATAAAAATTATAAGATCATAAAAGATATGAATAGTTTCACGTTTCAGTTGACATAGTAGGGCCATTCAAAGATTCTTTATGTGCGCTGTCTTGTTTAGGAATATCCTTATAATTAATGAGAAACTCTATACCATCGATATCAACCTGTAGCGGTTTTATCCAAGTTTGACTTGGCATCGTTTTAAGTATGTGGTTTGCTATTTTTTTAATCACAGAAATATTTCGATGCATGATCATTAATGTTATTCTCACATGTTCCATTTGTTTCCGTAGAGATTTGATTACCTGATTATTTTTGCTTCCTAAAATTTGAAATGTATTAGTTTCATAAATTTATTCCAAATAAGTAATTTAGTTACTAAACGGTTTCTTCTTGTAATTGATGGGGATTCTCAATAATTTTGATAGTAACATTTAAAAATTAAAAGTTGATTATTTAATATGAAGACTATCTCAGAAGAAATACCTTTCTTAAAATTAATGTAACCCCCCCCCAAAAAAAAAGAACCCAAAACAAAACATAACAACGTGATTTATATAGTATATGTTAAATAACGACTGTTCTGATTAGAATTATTGATAAACGTTTCTGGTTTATCAAAATATTTATTAGTTAATGCGTTTTTCATATATGCTGAATATCACTAGATCTGGAATCGTAATCCATGACCATTGTGAAAAGTCCAGCCACACAGAGTAAATAGACTAAAAGCAAGTATCAGATTAATGAGCACCTACCTTTTGATTGGCTAGATTAAATTCACGCACTCCACAGATAAAGATGAAGTAGAGAAAACAAAGACGGATATACACTGGCATATATTTAAAGCTGGAGACGATGAAGTACATATAAGTAAAATGAACCATCAAAATATAAGACTGTTGACAGTTATATCTACCTGAGATGGCTGACAGAAATAAAACTCGCCCAACAATAAAATCTGGTCCCATTCTCGTGCATCAAGCTTTCCTTAAAGTGGCAGTAGCTGCCCGAATTCATGAGATTTGTGTTATGCAGGACTGGAACCCTTTTATATCCTATTTCGTATAGATGGTCACAACATTCTGAAAATCCCTAACATAGATACGTGGAATACAGTATCAGATTTCATCAAACCAACATAAATATCTGACTTTCACTTCCTCGTTTTGTAAAAGAAAATTTATAAAATACTTTTTGGCGTTGATCCAGGTTTTGGTTAGCATTAAAAAAGTTACATATGACCTATCTGTTTTGACTGAGTAACGGCAAGATATTCACCATTTATATTTACTTCTAAAAGATTGAACTGCAGTATGGTCATTCAGCTTGTGCACCGAACTGTAGTGTGTATTGTCCTTAGATGAATACAATGATTCGTCGCAAACTATGAAGAATATATCGTCTTCTGTAAAGTCGTTTGAAGAACCCCATAGATCCATATTTGCTGTTCTATCACGATAATACATTGTTAGCTTAACATGCTGTTTAGAGCGAATATGATATACCCTGAACTGCTATTGCGTTATTAAATAATATACACAGGTAAACTCTATTTGCAGCGGAATTCACGTTTCACGCCGAGAATTACGGGAATTGTCCTTGTCTTGTTTGGTTGTCTCGATTGTTACTTGACATTAGGATATGTACTCTAAAAGTAAAATAATTTTCTGAAGCAAACGTGAGTATTTGTTGTACAAATTGAAAGGTCCTGCAATCTTATGATATTCGTGTACATATTCTTATGCATGCGTACAATTGTCGAATGTCGTCTACAGGGATAAAATATTAAGGATGAGCGAAGATACTAAGTGTTTAACTAAAAATCTCTTTTTTTATATTTTATTTATTTTACAGTAAGATTGTAGAAAAACACATTTCATAACTGCAGACAAAACTAATATATATATATATATATATATATATATATATATATATATATATATATATATATATATATATATATATATATATAAAGTGACATTATCGTATATGCAAATATAGCCCGAATCAAGACATTAAATTTAAAGCAGAAATATTATCCGGTATTGTATGTATATAGATTACTTACGTAATGAGTTATTAAAAGTTATCAAATACTTTGAAATATAAAAGAGTCCTTTGGTTGTTTGCTTACAAATAGGAAATAATAACTTAAAGCTCTATCATTAAATAATAGTTTTAATACATAAAACAGTGATTGTACATACATACATACATACATACATACATACATACATACATACATACATACATACATACATACATACATACATACATACATACATACATACATACATACATACATACATACATACATACATACATAGAATGATAGATGGACAGATAAGTAGGTAGATTCATGAACCATATATATCAAGGTGTTTACGTCCTTTGTTGACAACATGGAATTAGGTCAAACCAATCTAGTTCTTTACGTTATAGACACAATATCGCACTCGTTTTTTATTGTTACACAACTTATATATTTGTATCTCTAGAAAATCCCCACCAGTGGTTAAAAAATTCGAGCAGGCAGCAGTCAAATAGTTTTGCGTTGTATCTGTAAACTGTTTTTTCCACTGACGAAGATGTTGCTTACCTCGAAACCTTTTAGAAAGCTGCACCAATATCTCTCTCTCTCTCTCTCTCTCTCTCTCTCTCTCTCTCTCTCTCTCTCTCTCTCTCTCTCTCTCTCTCTCTCTCTCTCTCTCTCTCTCTCTCTCTCAGCACGCAGGGAGGGTGAACCCTACAAAATTTTTTCTCGTGTCGTTAACCTAAATTAAGGGTTACTACAAAGGCTGTAAAAAAGGTCAATAACCCTAAACCAAAATCTCTAACTTTTATATTTCCGTACGGACGGTTAAAAACCGCATAATAAACCGCATGAGGTTAGCTCAGTTTTGTTATACTATTATTGACTTTTTTATCCTGATTTTATTGAACTATTTTTTTTCGTTAAAAACTCGAGCAAAATTTTGTAGAGGTTCACCCTCCCTGCTGCTCATGTATATAAAGCAATAGGTATGTCATAGGCGTGCCTTTTCGTCCAAACAAAATCACGTGGAGCGTACAATTACTACCTTCAAATTCCTTATCGTCATCACTATCACCCACAAGTGCATTCCATTGTCTCTCTATACGTCCTCTCTCATTTTCGGTTCATAGTGTTTTACAGATTTACTGCTCCAGGTTATTTTTTTCGGTCCATAGTGTTTACGAATTTACTGCCCCAGACTGTGTTTTCGGTCCATAGTGTTTTCAGGTTTAATATCCAGGCCGTTTTTTCGGTCCAAAGTGATGAAAGGGTTCATTAAAGATTTTATTCAGACAACTCAGTTCTATTATGTTTACATTCTTCTCTTTTTAATCACGGGTTGGGTCGTTACACGGGCTCGGGGAATCATCTATGACAATATAGTTCAGACCCAACCCACTGCAAATTTGCATTTTTTCCCCTATAATAGTGCCGGAATCTGTATGTGGGTAGTTGGTTAGAAACTCTCCTTAGCCCGAAACTCTCTTCCCGCAAGACCTGAAATTTCTTCCCGGGCTCTCACTTAGCGAGACTGTTTCTTTCTCAGGTATTTCTAACTAACTACCCCCATATAGATTTCGGCACTATTATATGGGACGCAATGTATTTGCTTTGGGCTTGGCGTGAACGATACTATCAGAGCTGATTCTTCCCTGAGTTCGTAGTGACAAAGCCTGTGGTCGCTTTTCGGGACTGTTTCTTTCTCAGGTATTTCTAACTAACTACCCACATATAGATTCCGGCACTATTATATGGGACGCAATGCATTAGCTGTGGGCTTGGTCTGAACGATACCATCAGAGCTGAAATTTCTTCCCGGGTTCGTAGTAACAAAGCCTGTGGTCGCTTAGCGGGACATATGGTTTGAAATGAACAGGGAAGGATATGAACATTTCTAACTAACTACCCACATATAGATTCCGGCACCATTATATAGACAAAAATGCAAATTTAGGATGCTCAGTGAAAGTGAACAAAATTGGTGTAGCATTTGTATAGAATGTGTATAGCGACCTTGCGAACCGAGCAAGCACCCTGTCTCATTGTTCGCTATACGGATAATACTGGGGCTGTTGACTAGGCTGACCTAGGCGCTATCTGGTACAGGGTATCCCTAGGCTGCGGACGATCTGGGGCAGGCAGGCAGGCAGGCAGGCAGAGAGGCAGGTGTACCTAGGCGGCTAGGTCTGGTATGTGTGGCTTGAATGTACTACGTATAGACCGATGCAGTCACAGGGTGCCTGAAGTGTGAGCAGTGTGTTGTAGCTAGCTTGTGAGGTTCTAGGCTAGCAGGTACCTAGCGTCCGAACCGTGTTGTGGGCCGAATATATCAGGCGACCGAGTGACTGCATTATCTTGTGAGGCATTTTAAAAATGAATCCCTGATCGCAGTCCGACACGCAAGGTAACAGATAATTAGGTAATAATTATCAGAAAAAAGATTTATTTTATCCGTCCTCGACTAAATGCGCAAAGGGAAATAATTTTCTATTGCTCAGCATAGATTCAGAGCTTTATTATATATTCTAATACTAATCATATAAAATGGTGTTTTTATCTGCGTTTTGATATAATTTTATAATAAATTTGCAGATAGACATGATCATTAATAAAATATTTATTTTATGTTTGATTTGCAAGAGAATAGAAAAGCATTTTTAGTGATTTTTGTTTACCAGCACTCAATTTAATTAAACATCTATTATAAATATTATTTAATAATGAATATTGGCGAACCAATCTCAGCTAAGTTAGGTCGAGAGCGATTAGAGGCAATTAAAAAAATATTTACCTGTCCGTGATGCTGTCAAACAACAATTGCCACAGCGTCAGGAAAGTCAAATTGAATTTGCAGAGGATACAAAACAATTATTTAACCCGATAACAGATACCACTTAAGATATTCAACCTGTGTTAGATCAAACAGTTAAAGCAATTCAAAAAATAGAAAAAAGAACTAAGAAAACAAAGCAAGATTTTTAAAGAACTTACAGCCGAAATAGCTGATGCGATGCCAGTCCCAGAAATGCCTGAAAATGCAGACCAAACTCGTGCTGAAATAGATGATCTATCTGAACAATCTAAGATAAGTTATAAATTTGGCGTAGATGCTATTGCTGATATTAAAAGCGCTAAAAATATAAAAGATTTAGCTGCGTTTGCTTTGAAAAGTTTCAGTGATAGAAAAAAGTTTTTAAAACCTGAATATGCTGAGAAATTTGTAAGTCGTGATTATTGGAACAAATGGATATTTCGTATACACTATAACGTTAGTCGGGTCAGAAATAGTGATCCTAATTTTATACAGTATATTAACTTTATAAAAAAACCCACCAAAGCAACAACAAACGCCACCACATCAATTACCACAAACTCCAAAACCACAAAAACTTCCATCATATAAATTACCACTATCACCAGTATTGTTACCACTACCACAACAATCATCACTTCCAGAACAATTACCTCTATTATTACAACCACTACCACAACCAACACAAACAAAAAGTGAAGAAGGGCCGTCGGATACCTCTTTCGGAAGTGGTTTAGGAAGTGGTCTTATTACTCAGTGTCCTAACAACGTCCTTGCTGATGTTGAACGACTAGAAATTCTGATTGGAGGAAAACGAGCTGGTAATAATTCTCCATAAATCATTAATGAATCAGCAGATATTTGTAAAAGATTATTTAGTGGCGGTATCATGGATATTAATGTGTATCAGTCTCTCATTAATGAAATTGCCGATGACTATTATAGTGACTAAGTCACAGTGATTAGATGCAATTAGTGATAAAGTTAATTAATAATAAAATGATAATACACAGTTCTCAACGTGGACCAACTATGGTCAGGGTAATTAATTCTTGAATACCGATTTACAGGGCAACCTACGGAGATGGGTTAGGTGATATTGTTCAGCGTTTTTTTTTTTTAGAAGGATAGTCCCAAAAGCAATACCAATTGCAAAGCAACTGGGTATGAAAGCTATTAATGTTGTTCGTGAAAAAGGTATAGATGTTGCTGGTAATGTTACTAAGAAAGTATTCTCGGCGATTAAAGATAGACGCGCAATTATTACGCAGACCTCAGTCGGTGAAATTGCCCAGTACTGAAGTGATGCCCGCAAGTGTAAGTAAAATAATAAATCAAGCCGCTAATCAAAAACTAGCAGCAATGGCGATGCCATCTATGGCTGATATACCTTTATCAGAAAAAGAGAGAAACATAACCTCTAGTCTGATAGCAGGAAGTGGTCTTACTTCCCGAAGTGGTCTCACTTCCCGAAATGGTCTTCGTTTTAGACGATAATAATTATAATAAATATGTTCAAGCGTATGAGTGACCCCGCGTTTGACATGGACGCACCAGTTCTCAAAGATGAGTCTATACACGATTATCAGTATTATTCTTATGAAGCACGAATTCCAAATCAACGAGGAAGAATTGAACTTCAGGTTCTTGATACAAGTAGATATTTCCTGCCCTCAGAAGCTTTTATTGAAGTCGAAGGTGAAATATTAAAAACCAATAATATTGAATATGCAGCCGAAATTAGTGTTAGTTTTGTTAATAATGGTATTATGGCGTTGTTTGATAGCGCTACGTACATGATTGACGGAAAAATATTGAATCAATTCAAAAAGATGTTGACGTAGCTACAACCATACTTGGTCTTGCAAGATACAGCGACGATTATTCAAGATCAGCTGGTCCGTCAATGTTGTTTGTAAAAGATACTTCTGATTCTCCAGAATATCAACAATATGAAATAGGACGACCACAGGTTTTTGCTAGAAACGCCCCAGCAGATGTAGAGAGAATGATTATTAATGTAGATCCAGATTTCAACTTAGGATTTAGATCACGTCGAGCGATGTTAAAAGGAAATAGAAGAATATTTTCATGTGCAATTCCGCTATCACATATTTTTGGATTCTGTAGAAATGTCAGAAAAGTAATTTTCGGAGCCAAACATACAGTTGTACTAGTACGAAAAGCTGCAGATGATGATGCAATATGGAGACCCGCCGGTGATGCTGGTATGGTAATTCTTACAAAACTTAGTCTCTGGACCAAGACACATATTTATTGTATTACAAAATGCTGCACGAGTAAATGATCGAACGCGTAGTATTATGATATTTGATAAACTCGGTGTTTCTGAGATTTCGTTAAGGATAAATGGACATCAAGAACAATCCGAGGATATATTACTTAATTTTGATCAAAATCATGTAGCACGTGCATATCATCGTCTTATGTCATTCATGGGCCGTGATAAAAATGTTGATACTGGATTACAAATATCACAACTAGATTTTACAAGCTTATATCCTATTTATTACTTTTCGCTCAAACATTTAGATTTGACCAGACAATCAGTAGTCGATATACATTTTCGAGCTAGTGTTAATAGAGGAGCTATTGATAATTACAGAGCAATTGCTGTTATACTTAGCGATAAATCAATGCTCATAGAAGGTGCTGGTGGACGAATCAATGTCGTTGATGCTCCAGTAGAAAATATGTAATGTGTAATTAGATTATTTATCAGTATTATAGATGTCATATAATCACGTTAATGTTACCCTGACTCCTGGTCAGATAAAAAGACTGCAATCAGCATGAAATAATAACTGTGGAATAACAATATTGTTAAAAAAGGAACACATGAGTGGTTCAAATAAATTATCGTTAACTGATCGTCAATTCAAAAACTTTAATAAAGCAAAAAAAAATAATAAAAGGTGCCAAACGTGATCTTTCTGCAGGTGCTATTAAGGATACTTTTAAAACGGGTGGTATATTTCCCCTTCTCGCAGCTATACCAGCATTAATAGCCGCTGCAGCCCCAGCTGTTGCAAAAGCAGCTGCATTAGGCGCTGTTGGAACAGCTGCTGGAATGGCATTAAAGAAAGCGACCGGACAGGGAATAAAACGAACATCTAGAAAAAAGGGAAAAGGTCTTAGATTACCAGGGACCCCGCCTTCGTGGTACGGAAAAGGCCTAAGACTTCCAGGGACAGTTTACTAATCTCGCTTATGTCCAATTTTGATTTACTTGATGCTGTTAAAAATTAAAAATAAAAAGCTTTAGAGGTGTTTTCATGCGCGATCAATTACCAAAACAACCAAACAATACTGAAACAGGTATTATAAATCTCGATAAAAACTCTGGACCAGGTCCCCATTGGGTAGCGTGTGCAATTGATCCACATGGAATTATTTATTTTGATTCATATGGATTAGCGCCACCAAAAGAATTTATTCATTATGTCAATAATAATACTGCCCCAATCTGGTATTCAACGTTACCAACACAAACATTAACTGATCCACCAATATGTGGTCGAGAAGTACTTAATGTACTTGATGCTATATCCATGATAGCGCAAGGAAAACCACCTCATAAAGTCGTGCATGAATATACCACATTGTCACATTTAAACAGACATCAGTAAATATAATGGTAGATATTTACGGAAGATCTGCTCGTGGTAAAGCTCAGAAACCATGTGATTTATCTAAATATGCAGCCCTCGATCAACTTAAAAATGAGATCAACGATTTATTAAATATTACAAATGTAGATCAAAATGAAGTAGTTGTTTTTCAGGACAAACAAGGACGATTAAAGACAAGCAATATACGACTACCAGACGTACTTACACGAATTCATAATGCAGTTGATGATAATATCGTTACTTTTACTGATTAGGGTAAAATACAGGATTCCGGTAAATCATTTAATGATTTTGTTAAAAAAGCTGGCGGTATATTTAGTGGAGACGTTATTATGAACAAAAATAAAATTACAGATCTTGGAAATCCAACTGCAGATAATGATGCTACAACAAAAAATACGTCGATGATAAACAGACTCTAATCATTAATGGAATAACCAAAATCGAAACTGAATTTACCGGTCACGTGAATATGTTTTTGAGTTTTCGCGAAAACATAAACAGAATTAATAACGAATTTTTTGGTAAGCCACCAAATGTTGATATAAAACTTACTGATATTAATACAAAACTTAATGATATTATTGGAGGAATTCCTGTTATTGTTCAAAAAACAGACCTGATTAAAATTCCTCACAAACAGATTAAAAATATTGTGTATACTATTGCTTCTGGGTCTGGTATATGGACAAAGCAAAATAATAATTCTATCAAACACACTGCAGAAGTTACTGGTGTGTATAGATTCACTGTAATTAGCGTTGAATTTTTTAATATTTCAACCACATCTCCATTACGTAATTTGAATACGTCTTCTGGAACTGTATCTATAATATTATTAAATGGTATTGAAGAAAAATTTACACTTGAACTTGTTAATACAATTCCAGTCGAAGTCGGTTATAGTTGGTGTTTGGAATTTGTACCTGAATTAACTATTTAACATCATAGTATAATGGATCAAAAAACTACGTCATCTATCGACGTTCAACTTCACAGATATAATCAAGCATGTGAATGCCTGACCAAACTAAAAAATACCATCTACCATTATACAATAAAAGTAAAAACATATCGTAGACGTATGGTCGTTATTGATATAATTGTATATTCAGTTTCTGCTATTGTTGCTGGATCCGGATTATTATTATCAACATTAACGATGACAGCTCCAGCAATTATAACAATTATTGTTTCAACTGCTACTACTATAGCAGGTATTTTCAATATTATTGCTAAAAAGATAGCTACATGTGCGAATGATAAATTGCGTGAGTATATGATAAAATTACACACAGCAACAGCAACATATTCTAAACTATCTGGATATATTTCCACTTATCTCAGTGATGGTAAAATATCTGACGAGGAGTTCGTAACGATAATTAAAACCTATGATGAAGCATTCAGAATCGATAATGATTCTGGTGACAATAACCACAATAAAATAAATGGAGAATTAAACAATAATAATAACAATAATGTCAGCGCCTGAACATCGCTTGGATATTGAGTCGAGAGAGTTGTTACAGCAGATCGTCACTAATACAACTCCTTCAAAATCTACTATGATATCAATAAGTTCGACCAATCCTGAATTTAGCGTTAACTTTCCAACTGCAATTCCAGTAAAAGAGATAGCATTAGCTCAGTTACGTGTTTATTATAGCTGGCCTAATATTAGATCAAAACCATTTGGTGGACAACAACCAAATAATTCATTAGTATTTGCAAATAAAAATAAATTTGATGGAACTCCCGATTGGCAAGTTGTTAGTATTCCAACTGGCAGTTATCAGTTAGAACAGATTAATGAGGAATTCCAGCGCAGAATTAAGTCTTTAACCGGAAAAGAGTCTAAAATAGCAATTACTGTTTACGAACCAACATTATCGTCGGTGATTGAAATAAATTCTCCTGATTATGCTGTAGATATTTATATAAGTTCGATTAGATTAGTATTAGGTTGGCCTGAAGTCGCGCCAGATTATCAAAATCCACCAGAACCACAGCGATCCGACTTCAACATAGATGTTAAGAAATTTATACAACTTCCAGAATATAGAAACAAAGTTCCATTTATGGACAGCACTACAGCAGCTTATCGTAATTATATGCATCATACTTTTTTTTATAAGTTTCATTCAAAGTAGGAGGGGTTTAGCAAGAATATCGACACTTGATGTTGAGCAAATTAACTCATTATCAAGACCGATTAAATCTGAACACGAACACATGTTTAATAATCTTAAAAATTTACTTTCCAGCATCAATACTTTTTATAACGATGATTTAAAAAATCAAATAATTGAAACAATACAACATCTAAATCAAGTTGTAGCAGACTTAGAATTCGTAAAAAAGGCTATTGTTGACAGAGAAAATAATAAACGTGCCGGCAGATAGATTTTCTAGTTCTTATATAGTTAATGAAGATGACCAAATCCAACGTGTAAGTCATAAGCGATTAAGACAGTATGTATGAAATATTAGGGAATCACAGAAGAACAGCTACTAACATTTATAATACCCGGATTTGACTCCGAGGAGCTAAAAAAATCAGTTAGTGATCTTATTGATGAACACTTTAAAAGAATATGTAATTCCTGGAAAAAATTAATTAAACCCCCAGCAATTCTCAAATATAATAATGATCCATATGGAACAGGTCGTCACATATCGCCTAATATTGTTAATATAACATCCACCATCGCACTGAATATAGTTTGCGATATAATTAATAATAGCTACCATTTTGACGTCTCTAAGTCTAATCAGGCTCAATAAGGGTATATATTATATTCATCTAGTATCCAATTCCCTCCGGGCTGGCTGATTGTATCTGAGCCAATAAATCAAGTTTACCTGCGTGTACACAATCCGTTATTGTCAAGAATGAATTTCAAACTCACAAATCAAGATGGTAATATTGTGGACCTGCGCGGGGAGACGTTATATATTAATTTGTACATTATGTTCGTAGAGTAGGAGAAAAAAATGAAGATATTTTAAAGTTAAATATTATTTTAAATAAATACGTCGTGTAAATATATGATTCAATCTTAGAAAATCTACATATTTCTGAAATAAGTCGTGTAAATATATGACTCAATCTTAGAAAATCTATAGAGTTTTGAATTAAGTCGTGCAGACATATAACTCAATCTTAGAAAATCTACAGATTTCTGAAATAAGTCGTGTAAATATATAACTCAATCATAGATTTTCTCACATTTACAGATTTTAATATAAATAATAATTTATTTTGTTTTGGGGCCTAATTTCAGATTTTTTTATAAATAATTCATGCAAACATATGACTTAATTTTACAAACTCTACAGATTTCTGAAATAAGTTGTGTAAATATATGACTCAATCTTAGAAACTCTACAGATTTCTGAATGAAGTCGTGCAAACATATGACTCGATTTTACAAAATCTATAGACTTCTGAAATAATTCATGCAAACATATGACTCAATCATAAATTTTCTCACATTTACAGATTCTAATATAAATAATAATTTATTTTACGTTTTGTTTTTTTAGCGTAAATAAAATTAATTTTATTTTGTTTTTGGGCCTAAAGTCAGATTTTAGCAGATTTTTTTATAAATAATTTATGCAAACATATGACTCAATTTTACAAAATCTACAGATTTCTGAAATAATTCATGCAAACATATGACTCGATTTTACAAAATCTACAGATTTCTGGAAAAAGTCGTGTAAATATATGATTCAATCATAAATTTTCTCACATTTCAGATTTTAATATAAATAATAATTTATTTTAATTTTTGTTTGTTAGCGTAATAATAATAATATTTTATTTTGTTTTTGGGCCTAATTTCAGATTTTTTATAAATAATTCATGGAAACATATGACTCAATTTTACACAATCTACAGATTTTTTTAATAAATAATTCATGCAAACATATGACTCAATTTTACAAAATCTACAGATTTCTGAAATAATTCATGCAAACATATGACTCAATTTTACAAAATCTATAGATTTCTGAAAGAAGTTGTGCAAACATATGACTCGATTTTATAAAATCTACAGATTTCTGAAATAATTCATGCAAACATATGACTCGATTTTACAAAATCTATAGATTTCTGAAGGAAGTCGTGCAAACATATGACTCAATTATAAATTTTCTCACATTTACAGATTTTAATATAAGTAACAATTTATTTTAATTTTTGTTTGTTAGCGTAAATAATATCAATTTTTTTTAAATTTTTGTTTCTTAACGTAAATAATATTAACATTATTTTGTTTTTGGGCCTAATTTCAGATTTTTTTTTATAAATAAATCATGTGAATCTACAGATTTCTGAAAGATATGACCTTTATTATTTTTAGTTAATTCAATTTAATATTATTTTTGTATTTTAAACAAATATATATATATATATATATATATATATATATATATATATATATATATATATATATATATATATATATATATATATATATATAATGAACATTGAAAATATCAAAGCTATTGTTTCTGCTATTGAAAAATTAAAACATGACGGAATTCAATTATCTGAAGGTCATGATACTGAAAATTTTTTGTGTGAGTTTGAATGGTTACAACAAAGAAAATTTCAAAATAAATTCACATTATCTTCCAATTACAGATTCATAAAGTCAATTTATAATTCTATGTTAGAATCTTTACAATTGGTGAACGACACACAAGTAAAGCTATTTGCGCCTCTTGCGTGTTCAATCGAAAAGATAAAATGCGCATTATCTCACGAATATGAAAGAAAAAAATGATAGACAATCGTGTGATGCAATTGAGAAAGATTATGCTATTTGATTCTGTAATAAATGACCGTAAAACTCAGGATAGCGATAGTGAAGGTGTATCCATATTGATGTGATTAGAAATGATTATAGCTAAACAGAACCCTTGGCAAGATTGATATAAAGTAAAATAGACAGTTGCTATATATACTCAAATATAATACTTTGATCATACTTTTTTGAATATGCAGAATTATATGTTTTATTTGTGACAGACTACCGATTGTGGATCAATGCTAAAATATTTGGCTGCTGCATTTATTGATGGAAAAGTAAATTCTTGGTCTGTTTTTTTATTTACGGATTTAATCGCTCTCTTTCCAAATACTTTACATTTTCTTGTATTTTCTAGTTTAGAATTCTGACTCGGCGTAATAGTTTGCAGGTTAAAATTTTCGTTATTTTGAGGATTTCCATCAATGTGATCAATTATAAATCCATCTTTGATTTTCCCATGAAAACATTCAAAGATAAACCTATGTGAAAAATAATTTTTTTCGTTCATTCTAAATTTAAAATAACCAACATTATTAAGACAACAGAGTGGTTTCTTTAGTCTACAATTTCTGATCACACCATCTCTGGATGCCTCATAATTGGTATATATTGGATGTCTCACAAATTCTTTTTGTTCCATTTATATATAATATTTATTTGTTTAAATCATTATTTTTGAAATCTGGTTAGATAATCATTTTCTATCTTTAAAGGAGATTTACCTGTCGATGTATCTTTTTTCGTCATAATATCGTTTAAGTTCCCTATATTTTTTACCTCCACAATTTTCACATAATTGCGTTTTTCCTCTAACACCAATACCACATTGAATGCATGGTTTTGGTCCGGTACTTCCATGTCTGGTACTTGGCATATGGTAACCGCAGTATTTGTTTACGCATGATTTATTACAATAAGAAATATGTCCAATTTTTAACCAAACACATTTATTTTCTGTTTGAATCATTTATATATATATATATATATATATATATATATATATATATATATATATATATATATATATATATATATATATATACTAAATTTCAATTTGAATAATTGTCTTAATTATAATAATGGAAGAATTATCAGCAATTGAACCATCTGCTATTAGATTTGATCTTGACAGACTTGATAGACTATTAGGATATAAATTTAGTGTTTCGATGAAAGATCTAGCTTTACCAAATGCAGATATAACTAAACGTATCCGTGAGGCCTAAATGGAATTTCGAGAAGATGGTGCTGTTCACCTGTGGTCAACTCTTAGAGTTAAAAACAATATTAATGTGATGAACGACAAACGAGCAGAAGTAATTATTAACCACCTTGATAATCAAAAATATCTTATTTTAATAAAATTTATTGTGAAGACAGACAATAATATATGGATGATTCGTGACAAGAGAGAACCCATTCATATACAGTCTGGAAGTAATAAAATGATATTAAGTAACAAATCCAAACCTGGTATATTGACTGGTATTGATAGACCGTATTTTGAGCGAGGGTATCCAGTTACTGCTGTGGTATATGGATTGTTTTTACTGAATGATAAACCTAATATTGAAGATCTCAAACCGATGAAACTGTCAGAATTAAAAATAAATTGCGTGGCTGAAGGCATTACTGAACATTTTACAAATGCGATGCGTGGTAATGGCTTAACAGATTTAAGACGCAAAAAATATGTGAATGGGGTGAGACCGTTAAAAATTCGGGTGCATCTATTAAGGATGTTGCTAAGCTAGAAACGTCATTAAGATTTCCAATAACAGTAAAAACACTAACAGGAGAGATATTGTACAAACCAAAATATACAAAAAAATGGAAGTCCTATAACGATTATTGATCATAATGCACATGCATGGACTGATGCTGTAACTGTATTTCCACGAGACAGAATGGTAAAATTTTATAATGGTCATATATTTGATTTTATTAAAAATATTAGTAAAAGTGACCCTGTATCTGTTTGGTTATTTCAGAGTTCGGAACACGATTACGATCAATTTGTTCGACCTAATGGTGATATTTATCGTACAGAATCTGTTTATGAAGAAATGAGAAATCTAGCACTAAAATATACTTCTGACGATGTCAAAGTTAGACAACTACTAAATAATTGTATTACTGTACCATCGGTAGCGGCTCACTTCGCTCAAGAGAAAAATTCATGGAAACCTACAAGATCAGAATTTATTGAGGATATGCAAAAAAGTTGCATAGAATATGGGCACCGTGGATTATGGAATACTAAATACGAGTATGATGATGTTATCTCCGTCGATATGGCTGTATGTTATCCTGGGAGTTTTCTTGGATGTGGAGAATGTTCTAAATGCTTTGACAGATTCGGACACCCTACACATGACATGACCAGAGTTTCGATAAATGGACCCTTATCAGATTTTGACATAACCGGATTTGCATGTATAGAATCATTCGAGTTCGGAACAGATCTCCATCTGATTACTTATGCTTGGTTTGGAAGACATTTTTCAGAAAAATGTTGGACTCCAATAGTGTTATTAAGATATATGATTGATGCTGAAATTTTAGTATCGTTGAGGGTTAATGAAGCGATTATATCCTATAGTGCACAAAAGCAAGTTTGGTTACCAGAACCGGACAAATTGAATATTGATAATGCCAGGAAAGAATTTCTTGATCTTGCCGAAGATGACATTATTAAAATTACTAATGAATTACGTAATTGCAGAGATGCGCACGATGAAAAACGTGCAAAAGATCTTGGTAGAAAGATAATCGGCAAGTTTACTCAAGGCAGTTCATACGGTCATAAACGGCACTGCGTAAGATTGATTATGGACGATGCCGAGTTAGATTTTATAATAACTGATACAACGGAAAAAGACACATTTATAAGCCGAAGTAATGCTTATTTATCGGATGGGACCAAACTAGGTACCATCGTGAGCTATATTGAGGGCGACTCACCGCAGTTTACTCATTTAAGATCTTAGATGCTAGACTATGTTTCTATAAATTTACTGTCTATGATAAATAGATTTTCTCGTTACGCTGTTAGAGTTGCTACGGATTCATTTTATATAAACAAAAAAAAAGGATTTATTAAAGCCGTTACTCGGTAATGGTGAGTGGGGAACATGGAGGATAAAACAAAAAATATATTAAGTTATTCTGAATTTGCTGACGTTGAAATTAAGGAAATGTATTACAGAAATAATAATCCAATATCAAAATCATCTGCACCATCTGTGTACGATCCTGTGGCTAGACATAAGAATGTTTATCTTAATGGATGTGGAGGGTCAGGTAAAACAACTCGTGCGATTAAATTATTTATGAACAACAATTCAGATATGATTGTTTTGACACCTACACATAAAATAGTCAGAGAGATAAAAGAACGAGGTGTAAAAACTTGCGCATAGCATAGTTTCTTTAGATGGTGTGGAGATACGTGGACTCCTGAGCGAATGGGTGAAAAATATATACCTAAATATATTATATGGGACGAGATATGTACGATATCGTCAGAAACACTAAAAACATTCCTTGAATGGTTATTAACAAAAAACACGGCTGTGATTATGTGTGGTGATCATGGTCAACCACCACCTTTTGTTGGACAGTCTCCACATGAATGGCTAAAGAATAATGTGGATTATTATGAAGAAATATATGATGATCATAGAGCTATTGATGAACCGCCGAAAGAACTTAAAAGATTAATCAGACTACAGCCATTTAAAATACAATGTGAAATAATGCGTGAGATAATTCCAGAAACTACCATGAATGATTTTTGGACTTTATGGAGACCTACTGATTTGATAGTCGCAAGTAGAAAGATAGTTCGTGATGAATTGCAAAGGAAATTATTCATGTTACATAAAGAAAAGTTTTCAAATCTACCAGTACCATTATGTTATTGCCCAGCAGATACTCGACGTCAGAATATTGATGTTGAAATTCCTGGTGGAGATACTGAAAGTACCCGAGTACAAAATCTGGTATTGAATGATACTATTTTGATAGATATCAATTCTGTTGAGAGCGCATTGAGTATGGATAAATCACCGTGGACGTTAGGATACGCTATAACGATTCATTCGTCACAGGGATTAACTATCTCTGATACAAATATCTGGATTGTAGATGATCGAATCGAATGGTCAAACTTAGTCTATCTCGCAGTATCTCGCGTCAGAAGAATAACTCAACTACATAGAATTGTTATAGATTATTTGATAAATGAGGAGATTACTAATGACGCTGATGTAATAAAGAAAAAATTAACGTCTTATAAACAAGGTGACCAAAAAAAACGTGACTTTGATATTGATACTGAATTTATTATAAAACTAAAACAATTACAGAATAATCACTGTGCAAGTTGTAACACAATAATGTTATGGCAATATTCGAATAATAATCCAAGACAATTTACCGTAGACAGAATAAATAGTGATCTTGGTCACACACGTAAAAATGTGATGTTGACCTGTATTGAATGTAATCGACGTAGGGGTTCTAGTTTACATAAGTGAACGCGGTGGTAATTGTGTATCCGCAGGAATTACTTGCAATTGTTCACGCACAAATCCACGTTGAGGTGCAGTAGAATCTAGTCTGTATATGGCAGGTCTTCCAGTAGATCTAACCACGCTAGAAATTGTATGTGTGGTCACACACCAAATAGGGTCAGTAGCTCGTCTTTTGCCACCCTCCATCTCCCTTGGTTCGTATAAATATATCACAATCACATTACCTAATACTGGTTGTAGACCTCGTTGTCCGTATTCATAGCTACGTGGTTTTTTTTTGTTATTGCATTAGAAGGTTTCATAGAAGTTGCACGAGTAATTTCATCATTTAATGCAGATATCACACTTGGTAACCTTATAACCCATTCACGAGATCGCTCACCGGACTTAAAGTCAGCAGATATTTTCTTCGCATATTGATATCCAAATAACCGCTCAGCAAGTGTTCGATTAAATCGTTCAACATTTGCTTGATCACGATGAATTTCAGTATGCCCTTGTCTGATTTGGACGTTATGTTTTTTCATCAAAGATAATACTGCGCCAAGAAATTCTTTACCAAGATCTACTTGTAATAGTTTTGGCCATTGTAGACCACCACGTTGATAAATTCGCTCAAGCGCAGATGCAACTTCAAATGCTGTTTTTGTTGATAATAGTTCAGCTTTTTTATATCTACTTGCAATATCAACAACAGTCAATGCGTATTTGTACGTGCGTGACTTTCGTCCACGTGTTTTAATAGTATCATATGGTAAAAACAAAATATCTGCTTGATGAACTTCGTTAGGAACACTGACATCAAAATGTGTATATTGATTTTTTTGGTGGTGGTAAATAAATTTGCTATATTAACTGTCGTGCTAACCACGCTGCAGCAACAGAATGTGAAACTTTTGCTGCTTTAGCAAGTTTAGTGATCGCTGCTTGACCTTTCCAATACCCTCTAGGACTATAATAAATAGATTCCATTATAATAATTTACATAATTAATTACCAGCCACTAACATTATTTTACTTTTCATAGCGTAATTTATTAGAAAACTAGCGAATTTCTCTCTAACAGATTTATTAGGTATAGAATTTAATGAATGAATTAATTTTACATCTGCAAGATGCCGTTGTTGCAAATCTTGACTTTTATAAGCAACATCATGAATGTGACATAGTTGATCAATTTTATTTACTGGATACTTTCCTGGTTTTGGTTGATCTTGATTATCGAGTCGTATATCAAGTCGAGTTCCAGGACCACAATAATTATATCCATGGAGGTGTTTCTCACCAACATATTTAGCCCATGGTAATCAGGGTAATTTTCCTAATGATGCGGCTATATCCCCACCTATCTTTGTTGTCCCTGAGATAAATTTATATTTTTGTGTACCACATTTTACACATTTACCTGTTAATGCATGTCGTATATTTTTTGTTATTATTGTTGTCAATCCAACGGTGGGTGTAGATGATCTACATCGAAAACAATATAGACTCATGTTATTAATAATATGGATACAATAATTGATTTTTCGGAGACACGAAAACAAGAACCAGTAAAGCACCATCCAGCTTTACCAAATTCAAAAAGAATAATTATAATAGGTCCATCTGGATCAGGTAAAACATAATTATTATTATATTTAATAATGAGATGGATGAGATGGAACAAATTATATTTAAAAGCACCTTCTGTGGATGATCAGCATTGTTACGAAGTACTTAAAGATTTTAATGAAAAAGCAAAATCAGTTAATAAAGACGGTGAAGATATTATTGACTTTATCACAGATATAGATGAAGCCCCATCTGTAGATGATTTGGATGGATTCATTAATAATCTCGTAGTATATGATGATGTGATGTTGGACAAACAATCTAATCCAGCTAGAATATTTTCTCGATGTCGTCACAAAAACACAGACGTGATTTATGTTACTCAAAGATATACACAAATACCTAGAGTGATCAGAGAAAATTGTAATATTTTGTTTGTGCTTAATGGAGTAGATAATTATACCTTGCGCAATATTTACTATACCTGGTGTTTAGGGGTTATGGACATAATTAAATTTAAAAATTTCTTTTCAAAAGCACAATCTGTTCCATTCGGATTTATAACAATAAATCTACATGACCCAAGATTCAGATATCGTATAGGTCTAGATAAAATATTTGGTTAATCCCTGATAAATCAGGAGCAGCAGGGAGGGTGAATCTCTACATGATATTGCTCGAGTTTTTAACGAAAAAAATAGTTCGATAAAGTCAGGGTAAAAAAAGTCAATAATAGTATAACATAACTGAGCTAACCTCATACTATTTATTATGCGGTTTTTAACCGTCCGTACGGTAATATAAAAGTTAGATATTTTGGTTTAGGGTTATTGACCTTTTTATCAGCCTCTGTAGTAACCCTTAATTTAGGTTAACGACACGAGCAAAAATTTGTAGGATTCACCCTCCCTGCTCTCTCTCTCTCTCTCTCTGTCTCTCTCTGTCTCTCTCTCTCTGTCTGTCTGTCTGTCTGTCTGTCTGTCTGTCTGTCTGTCTCTCCCGCTCTCTCTATATATATATGCATATGTATGTGTATATATATAGGTATATGTATGTACATATATATATATATATATATATATATATATATATATATATATATATATATATATATATATATATATATATATATATATATATATAGAGAGAGAGAGAGAGAGAGAGAGAGAGAGAGAGAGAGAGAGAGAGAGAGAGAGAGAGAGAGAGAGAGAGAGAGAGAGAGAGAGAGAGAGAGAGAGAGAGAGAGAGAGAGAGATTGGGTGGTTGCGACATTTGCAAATTCAGTCGTGCCCCTATATATGTGCTGGCACCCTACATTTACAACTGTTTCTTCCTTTTTGCATTTCAGTTTCTTTACACAACTTCCTTCCAATATAAATTATTAACATTTTTTTCTTCTAATTTCTATGTGCAATATGCCAACATTTTCCCTGCCATGTTTGAGTCAGATGTGAAATTAACTTCACTGTGTGTGAAGGAAATACTTCTGAATAGCAATTGCATGCTTCTGATTACTGAATCTAAACTGTGTGCTACTTTCTGACGTATTTATTATACTGAATCTAATGTATGTGCTACTTTTCGTATTTCTCATACTGAATCTGTGTGTACTGTTTTATGCACGTATCATACTGAATCTATGTATCTATTATTTTATGCACGTCTCTTACTGAATCTATCTGTACTGCTTTATGTATTATCTCATTTTGAATCTAATCCGTGTGCTACTTTATGATGTATTTCTGATACTGAATCCAATTTGTGTTCTGCTTTATGTATTTCTCATACTGACTCTAATTAACATGCTACCTGATGTATTTCTTATATTATATTTCAATTAATGAAATATTGAATTGAAAAATAAAAAAGCTTCATTATCAATAGGAAGAAAGACGTGAGACAAAATACTAATGATTATATATTTTACTTAAACAACCTGAATGCTTGCTGATAACTCTGTCATGTTTCTTGCAAATAAGGGCATGAAAGAACTGGGTTTTATTGATGTACATCCTTTGACGAAGCATATTTGATTTAATTGTAAAGCGCAATGGAAACATAATATGATTTTTGTGTTAATGACTTTTTAACTCTTAGATAAATTATTGGCGGGATTGTAATTTTAAAAACCAGTGATTTTCTTTACCGCATACGCACCCAGAAATTACAATGTCACCAAATTCAATAGGTTTTAATTCTGTATATCAATTAAATTTTTAAACTAAGAGTATTTTGGACATCGTATTATTGTTGCAGATGTTTTATATGTTCAGAAATCTTCCTAAATGTTCCAGAACCCATACTGACCTATGCAAGGTCCACTGAAATTATTTAGGTGCAAAAAAGGCGTGTCTAATTTTACTAGCCCTGTCTAAGTTACCTAATATTTTCAACTTATGTAAAAACAAAAGTTGTGATTCATTTAACGTTTATTATTTAAATACTTGTCCCACGCACTGTTAGGTTTTGATCACGATATTCAATTGCTAGCTGCACAGAAATAAATGTATTATTTTAAAAGTGATTACGTGTGATTTGGATTTGCAACATAGCTTTAATAATTTTACATTCATATCGCTACGATGTCTACACAGTGTTGCAGTTTATAGTGATGTCTAGCACAGAGGAATCATGCCGCAGATATTCCAGTCCTAACACCTAACAGCCTAGTGCTGAATCTGAACATATTAAATAAAAGAACTGCAACACACACACACACACAATCAAACAAACACACACACAAATTTCTGCAACTTTTATTTATGGCCTTGATATTTTTACGTAAAGTAAGCATGCACAATAATCGTAACTGACCTCCAAGGTCAATAGTATACAAAGTTTATAAATAACACGTATATAGAATGTGACCGCCAGTTTTTTAAGCAAATTGAGTGATCTATATTTTGACAATATATTACGTTTTTACAACATTGTTCCAATTAAACATTCAAACCTGAGGGAAACCATAATTGCCTCGTGCTTTGTTTAGAGCAATCAGAAAAAGAACTGATTGAAGTTTGCAATCTGTGTCGGACAATATTCTATGTATCAACCGGCATATTAATAAACAAGATATATAATCTTTGCCTTATCAATTTTTACGAAGTTACCTGTCCAAAACTTATAACCTTTCTGCTACCACCAATACCAAACATTGGTTGAAATATATATGTTTTCAACTGTTTTTAAATGTTAGGTATGCAACGATCAGTCAATGTATGGTTTGCATCTAGACTTGTAGAAAATAAGGATTCGATTATGATAGAGACGTTAATGTTTGCTTCATTTCACTATTAAAGCAGTCGTGCACATGTACAAAACAGCATTTGCGTTTCCAGATTACAAACACCACTGTTTTGCTGTTCTGAATATGATTTTATTGAACATGATTCGAAACATATACAAGAAATAGTTGTATATAAATACGGAACAATTAATATAATTGCTATAATACTATATTTAAATATATATCATCGGATATTGAGGTCTTTGACACGCCATACAATAATGTATGCTTTGCTCATTTCAATACATACGTTCTTTTGTCACTCTAACTACGTGCACATACTGCTTACTTCCGGCTGTATCAGTCAAGAGTTCTTTTTCATGTTATATCTGTAGATCTTTCAGTTAGGTTTCTTTCTTCAATATATGATAGATAAAAAGTGAAAGAAATGTTCACGTAAAAATCGGAAAGTCTCTGTTATAAATTAACTCAGACAATATTCTGTCGTGTTATGTTTGTAAGACTTTAAAATGGTGCACTAAATGGGTATATTGGAAAACGTGAGTGATATCTGATATCTAGCCTCGATTTATGTACAAATGCCCTTTTCGACGCTCTACCTTACAATATCACTAGTGTCCCCATAGTGCATATCAATGAGCTAATACTTAATTTGAGACCAATCTTTCAACCCACTCTTTAATGTTAATCACACCTCTTAGCACAACATATACATTACCGTTATAACTGCAACAGTCTGTGCTTTTATAATTTCGTTCACTAGCACATGAATCCTGGGTCATGGTGACTGTATACTTAAGAAGTGTGGATTTTTTTAAAAATAAATTTCACATTGTTGAACTTGTCATTCAATTTCTATACTTGATGCACATTTGGTTTTCAATATATTTCTTATATTTGAATACATGCCAAGCTGAGAAACTCTATCGTTTAATTTCTACCAATTCTGTTTTGATTATGTCTGAGACTAACATACATGAGATATAGGCTGTCTTTGATTTTTATCTGAATGCTACTTTCAATCGTTCATATTTGCAAATGTTGACCGTGTTCGATATTTGTTTGTTTAAAAGAATTTTGTTTAAAATTTTGTTTAAAAGACTAAATTATGACAAACTATTCAGAATTTACCAAACAAACAGATCAGATTTCTGATTGTTAAATTGTTTCTTAACCCAATAACAACGTGAAAGGCTTAAATCTTCCTGGGTCTTCTAGTTCCTTAATAACATATAATGCTATACATCAGGCTGATAGGGATTTTAGGGTCTAAAAGCTTTGAAAATATAATGTATTTACATATTCGTTGTATTCATATTTATGAGCTGAGACATACAGTCTACGATTTTTTAAAATTAGGGTGTTAGTCTTTATATCTACCTTATAACCTGTTTTTCTTTTTCACCGATTATTTGCGTCATTTTAAAGCTTGTTTAACTAGCATACAGTTTAGTTGATTATATATACACTATGCCTACGGCAAGCATGAACACAATGGGGATTGTTTGAGTAACATGCAGTACGAACATAGTCTCCCACCTCAGATTATTCCTACTGAAGGTAAATATAGGTATGTGCATGAGAGAGTGAGAGGGGGAGGGGGAGAAGTTCCATAACCTGAGTCTGAGTTCTAACTATATTCCCAGTGGGCGACACAATTATAAATCTCAAACATGTTTCATAATGATAAGAAGTTTTCTTCTAAAGACAGATTAAAAAGATCATAAACGCTTTTCAAACTGTGTGTATTACGTGGTCGTCTAATACGTAGGTATAAGCTCAGTTGTATAGTCAAGGAGTTTCTTAAACTGATTTTCTTCCCAGTTGAAAAGTAATCCGACAAAAGTATTATTGTGTATTCACAAGTTAATTGTTTATTCATAAATTAATTGTGTACGTTAAAAATCTTGTTATATGTCTATATATTGTAAATTATTGTATATTCATATGATTACATATGCAATCACTCGCGACGGCTCCGGTGGCCTAGTGGTTAGAGCGTTCACCTCTGATGCGAGAGGTCGAGGGTTGGAACGGCGGCCGAGTCATACTGAAAAATTATAAAAATGGTACCAGAAGCTGCTTCGTTTGGCGGATGGGTGGGTGGGAAATGATGCTAAATGTCTGCGGCATGATGACCCAGTTCTAGACTTCACTGTACACTGCCACACTGCAGACATAGTATCGATATAACTGAAAATTTGTTGAAAATCGAAATCACACACACACACGCACGCACACACATATAAGAGTAAGAAATATATGAGCATATTAAAAATGATTATTCTCTGAGTCACCTATAATGTGAAATATGTACACCCTTTGCAGAGAGAGAGAGAGAGAGAGAGAGAGAGAGAGAGAGAGAGAGAGAGAGAGAGAGAGAGAGAGAGAGAGAGAGAGAGAGAGAGAGAGAGAGAGAGAGAGAGAGAGAGAGAGAACTCAACTAGGCACAGGGATACAGCACGTCTACAGGAATTATTAATGTCTAGCAAACCAAAAATGTTTCCAGAAGGAATCATGAAAAAGTTTCGCGTGTCACTTTGCTATCATGTTGACACAAATGACCGAAGAAATGGATATGATACAAACTCGAATACAAGGACGGAAGTTGGTCACGGGGATACAAAATATCTGACATTTGCATGATCCCTCTACTATATCAGAACGTGTGATGATATATATGTAAGTCTGCATGTTAGTGTTGGAGAAGGCACGATGAATGTACGCAATGGCAAAACGGAGGAAGACGGAAGAAAGGAGGTTGACAAAATACTTTTGCAACAACCTCAGGAAATAAAACTAAAAATCTCGACAAACGCCATGGCAATTATTCCTGATTGAGAGATAATAGTTTTAAAGAATGTAGTGGAATCTTGGAAAAATTAAATATTTTATCATAAAAGAGAGAGAATTTCAACATAAATATCTTATTGCGTTGTATAGAAGAAACTTACTCAACAAGCATTATAATCGAAATTATATATCAATATCAGGAGACCTTAGAAACAATTTTTTATTAAAATTTATGCAAGAAATGTACTTCGTATGTGAATTACACCAACGTTTTGCAAGTATTTTGATTTTCATTTTTATTTACCTGTATTACTCTTGTTTGATGACGATGTCGATAATTGGGCTGATGCAACTAGAGCATTGTAACACCAGATACGTATATTAGAACGCTTTTATAATATCCCCAGAATGGTAGTTTGACAAAGCTAAATTAATTATGCTTTCACAATGAAAGACTTTAAATAAAGAGTGAACAAAGGCTTGAAAATGGGGCACATATTGGTACAGTTTAAATTTAATGTCTGTATGGGTCTTTTGCTTATACCCTAATCATCCTGACGACGACTAAATAAACATCACAGTATCATATATCGTATTTCATGTCGTATGTCATTAATAAGTAAATTTGGGCATGTTATATGTGCAGATGTCTTTAAATACTGTGTTTAAACATATGTTATGTTATGGCTCTAAGATCTGGGAACATATGTATTCAAAATGTATTAAAAATGTTCAATGCCGCTGCTTCAAATAATATTTACGTATCTCACGTAGATGATAGCGGATGTTTGTCAACTTCAACACGTGTGAGAAATGTATCATTTTGGTTATGTACGGATATCACAAACTGTTGGAAATGCTAGTGTATTTGTAACAGCATTCTCGCAAGACTGAAGGTTTGTACTTATCAAAATTGGCATGACAAAATCATACAGTCGTCAAAATTTAGCTTTGATCAAAATTATAAAACATAATTAAATGTCGAGAAGTATCCTTCCATAGCTTTTCTTATTTTTGCACATAAAGCTCTTAAACGTTCTAGTCAAACTTTCTACAGAGACTGATATACATGATGGCATAACTATTTCAGGTCATTTGTGCAGTTTTGTTTGTTGCAGTCAGTTGGCTTCCGTAGAAGATGAATATCATGCATGTTACACGTGTAAACATTATCATGATGAAAAAAAGTATTAAAATAAAATAATCCATCCCTAGAAAAGTTGTATATTATGTGAACAAAAAATTCTTTATGGTTTTCAGAGTTGCATTATCTATATACCATTTGCTGCGTCGACAACAAAAAAGCACAATATTTAATGTAAACACATACATACATACATACATACATACATACATACATACATACATACATACATACATACATACATACATACATACATATATATATATATATATATATATATATATATATATATATATATATATATATATATATATATATATATATATATATATATATAGTATGTGCGCATTATCACTTATCAGTGATATACCACGGGATGTATAATTTTTCATTCAAAGGAAACGAGGCTTGTCGAGTTTCCATTTAGTGTATTAGTTATACACCGAGTGGTATATCATTGATACAGCGTGATACTATGCGTATATTTTTTATATCACATGCAAGTACAATTATTTGCCATATAGTGCCCCGTAAAGACATTTATCTTAATGTGTCGACTGGCAATTGCAATTTTGTATCATTGGTAATATAAACACTTTAGATAGGTCCCAAAGGAAGTGTAAACATACCGTTATGAAGAACGATACCGTAGGTTACTTAATGCAATTTCAGATTCAATTTTTGTTTGTTTTTACCCAGTCCATTAGTCTTGCTTTTGATTGTTATTGTATTACGTCACTAATGATTTATGAGTGGAATTCATCATTGATCTATTGGAATACACCCAACAGTACACAGTTCCAAGAAAGTTTATGGATGAGTATTATTGCACCACTTTAATAGACATGTTGGTTTTAATATATATATATATATATATATATATATATATATATATATATATATATATATATATATATATATATATATATATATATATATATATATATATATATATATATATATATATATATATATATATGCATGTCTTCGGTAGATACATCTTGTCTTTACATATCTTATTGTGTTATGGGCCAGTGACTTAGATAACCATTACCAATCTTGAATTCCATCTACCTATAACTGACTAGCAATGCTTTAACAAAAGAATATTTCAACGACCTCGCCTACTAAACCCCGCGGTCAGTATTATCTCAGATTGACTTATTAATTTCCTTTGTTACATGTTAAGGTCTTCATTCAATGATACCAAACCTTAGGGAGCTAATACTGCAATCATTACGTGCTGGCTCGATCATTATCTTTTCCAAATCAATGAGCTGGAATTACAAGACTAAAGAGCTCACCTTTAACTAACCACCAGGTCCATAAACTCTATTGTGTTTTAATACGAGATGTAATAGTTGATCGATGGACCTCCTACGTAAAATGAAGCAAACTGGGGGCTTCGAGCTGCTGCTAAAACATATACATCGAATATCTCTCTTGCAACGAGCAGGCCACGAGACACTACTGACACACTTAGTCGCCTTATGCTACCAGAACGAAAATGCTACAGATCGAGAGATATAGTTACTTTTGTCAGAAACCGCATCACAAAGTCAATTTTCTACTTTAGACAGCCCTGTAAAATGTTTAGACTCTATGTTGTAAATTATGTAATAGAAAGAAGGTAAAACCAACAATTTAAGTGAAATCAGCAAGTTATGTATTTCCCTACAATACAAAATAAAAGTTCATAAGAAACTTATAACATTATGGATTAAATCTTAAATAATTTCAAAAGTCCTCTCTCAACCTAACTTTAACAATGCAATTGGATTCCGATAGACTGATCTAAAATAATTATTAATTTTTTTAGCAAGTCTTTATTTATACACTATTTCACGTGATCTCGATGTGAGTCATTCTAATGGAAATTTCCAGTTAAATTGTAAACAAGTTTGTTTCTAGAATATCCTGAATTCACAAGGCTATGTCAACATGATATTTACAAGTTGTAAACGTTGTCTATGTAGACATGCTGTTTATAGATGACCAGTATTTAAAACTATGATCATCGACAAAACATAAGCACACAATGTTGACCTGCATAACGCTTGTAGCACGCCATGCTTATTACTAGCACAATGTAATTTATCAACCTAAGGGTTCTTAAATATGCAAATACCACAAATAATATTCCCATATCAAGTTATGATCACACTTTAACGAGACCCCATTATCACACTTGCATGATATATCTTTTTTTACATTTGAATGTGCCAGTGGTAAGTCTTTCCACGCCTTAGATCGACCCTTCACTGCATTATGTTCATTTGTGACTGTCCGTTCCAGGCTTCCTACTTCTGTATATTGTACGTCAATTACAGCATATTACGATATTACTAGTCAAACTTGATTTATAAACAAGAGAATAATCAATTCAGTGTCCAATTTCTTACAGCTTGTATAAAAAACGAAGGTGAAAGACAGCTTCGCCGTCCATCCGCGACGCTTATACATTTAATTTTTCTCCTACAATTAACAGGATTCCAACTTGTCAAACATGCAGGCACCTCCTGATACCACAATGGCGATACTACACTTAGAATGATATCAAGTAGTTTGGCAGCCCTACAGTTTTCATATAAACCGAGGCCCCGAGTGGCCGAGTGGTCTAAAGCGCTGTCCGTTATGGATCACTGCCATCTCACCTCTGCGTGGGTTCGAGTCTAGGATTCTGCGAATGTGTATATGTGATAAAGCTTGCCAGTAGTTTCTCGTGGGTCGGTGGTTCTTTCCGGTGATTTCCCGGTTTCTTCCCCCACCATTAATACTGGCCGCCATGAATAGCCTATCGTGTGCTGAAAAATGGCGTTAAGCTCAACAACAACATATAAACCGCCATACAATGTCAACTACCTACTGTGAAAAGTCTCGATAACGCATCTTCTCTAACAGTCACTAACTGTCATAACCTGAAACTTTTGAACCAAACACTTCCACTGCTTCAGACCATGTCAGAGTACACTACAGCTTCCATTAATAAACATTAATGCACTCACAGTACCAGGAAGCTTACTCAGGACGTCTTTCCAACAGCAAACGCACAATCAACACTCAGGCGTTTCCAAAAGAGATCATCGCAAGCTTACAGGTATACAATCTGAACAACAAACGAACAAGCCACAAATAACCTAATCAAACAGGTTTGTACGTCCTGCAACCACGATGAAAATATTACAAGTAGTATATTACATATAAAACTACCCAGCAGTTTTCCAAATAAACCATCTTTCTGTTGACAAGGCCTTAAATTGACAGATAACTATTTCAAAATTGCATATCAGTTTGCTGAGAGAAATAAACATCACATTACTTTGTTGAGAAAGAAAAGAATATATCCCGATGGCTACAGGAGTTCATTTGGCGAGTGCGAGAAATCAGAAAAAAGTAAACAGAAACGTTTGTATTCTATAACTATTTTAAAATGATGCTAAATATGCCCATATTATAACTATACGAAATAAAATACGGTGTATAACATCTACAACACCTACAATTCCTATCTGAAATTAATTATCTTATTTTTGGTAGACATTTTTGAAACGATTAGAGATAATATGCTGCGTGAAAGTAAACTCGATCCACGCTATTATATTAATGTACTAGTTCGCATTTAAGTCGTAACTTCCATGTTGTGTTGTAACTTAAAAAAATATGACGAAAAAATTCTTCTTGCCTCCAACTGCTTTCAACGGCATGAACGTATCATTTCTCACAACACAATATGTTGATACAACACATCAGTACCACCAAACTGCAGTGAAATCACTATTTTCATATACTCAACAATTTAAAACGGTGATTAACATTTGGAAGCTGTATCTGAGATATAACTATCAGTGTCAGTGTCATTATATTTATTCACTGAATCTATTAGTGGGGTGTGCGATAGAATAATATTTAAGTTAGACTCTTTGAGTTAAATAAAACTCTCCGAGTATTGAAGAGAATTGATGTGTCCAAATATTTGTCGAACATTGACAATGTCAAAATGCATTTTATTGTGCAATTGTGGTAACACATTAACATATCACAAAAATATGTCTTAGTACAGGTTGTCTTGGAATCGTTTAGTCCTCCTTGCGCATGATAAAACATCTCTACGATTATCTTGTCTGCACAACTGTATATAATCAAACTATAATATCATCAACCACTTGAGTGCTCATTTGTTTTAAATAAGATGTTTTTGCATAGATTTAAAATTATTTCATATAGATACCATAAAATCAAAAAGATGGAATCATTTTGACTTCTAATGTTGTAGTGTGATTTAAAGAAGACATATTACAACTCAAAATTCACAGTACTCAAAAGAGAAGAATAACGTACTTCAGTAAACAAAGAGATGAAAACAATAAAAGTTCCAGATCAGACGTTTAAAAAATATTTTAAGTATTCTGAAATTATATATAGATCTATATTATCAAATCACTAAGTTATATTTTTAACCACTTCAAAGATAAGGAGTTATAGCTATTGCCCACCTACCCCCAATATAAAGTAAATAAAGTTTTTACCAAAGTAAAACAACTGAGGACCAATAAATCTATTAAATTTTGATATTGCTATTGTAGGGAAAGCGATATATAAACACATAAATATGTATTTTCTCATCAAAATATTTATATTGTCTTCTTTGAACATTAAAACTATGTCGTAATAATATGTGTCTATATTTAGTGATCACGACGATGTCTTTCCTCGTTTAGATACAATATCTACTGGTATTCAATAAAAAAAGTTTTAATCCCAATCCGTAAACCCGGAAAAGATCCATATAAACTTTGATAGACCAATATCCTTAACGAGTAACATTTTCAAGATCACGGAAACAATGATAAATAATCGCCTTAAGTATCACCTAGAAAGTTGAAATATGTTATCGAAAAATCAAAGCTGATTTGACCACAGGCAATCCACGTTAGATCAACTAATGCGATTAGAATCTAATATAAAATTAGATTTTAATGCAAAACGAAAACGCGCAACGACATCTTACTGCAATTTTTCTCGATCTTGCAAAGGCGTACCATCTAATTTTGAGTAAAGGACTGATTGCAAAATTAAACGAGTACGGTTTAACAGATAGCATCCACAAATGAAGATAGCAAATTTCTTAACAGACCGGCAAATTAAAAGAAAAGTAGGGTCCGAATCCGAGACTCGAACTCACGCAGACAGAGGTGAGATGACAGCTATCCGTAAATGAAGGTGCTTTTGACCGCTTGGCCACTCGCCCCCCCCATCCCATGTGGTGTGATGTGATTTTGATTTTTAACGTAGCTTTAATAATTTTTCAGTCATACCGCTACGATGTCTACACAGTGTTGCAGTTTATATTGATGTCTAGCACCGGGGCATCAAGCCGCAGACATGTAGCATGATGTCCCACCCAGTCACATTATCCTGACACCAGGCCGATAAGTCCTAACACTAACCTCTTAATGTTGAGCACCATGGAAGTGTAATATTCCGAATATAAACGTCAATTTCCTAAAATATGATAATAAATAGGACCAAACCCTAGAACTAAGGGGCAGAGTTCTTGCAGAAATTCATGAAAATTACAAGGGTTACAACGCTATCTATACGGATGGCTGAAAAACCTCTACCCAGACAAAACTGCAGCAGCAGCAGCAATACCAGGGAAAGGCATCACGCTGGGGGCGAGACTACCTGATAACTGCTCCATCTATACGGTCGCATTTTGAACAATCAGTCTAGCTGTCAAATGGGTGAGAGACTCCTAGACCCCCTCCATCCCCGAGAAAACGGTTCTACCTCAGGGATTCCCTCAGCGTGCTGCGATCTCTGGAATCTGGAAACTCCACTAGTTGGAAAAAAGTGCTTAAAAATATACTACTCCATGTATAGAACCTGGCAGAACGAAATATAATTATAGAATTTATGTGGGCTCCATCACATACCTGGCAACGAAAAGATCGACCAAAAAGCGAAAGCCAGATTCAACGAACTCACAACCCAACAATTTAATTACAGCGTTCAAGAACTCTAAATTGTAATCAGGAAAAATAATGACAAATTGCAGAGAGTGTGTATGATTTAGATTTTTAACAAAGCTTTAAAAAAAATTTCAGTCATATCGCTACGGTGTCTGCACGAAGTCACATTATTCTGACACCAGGCCAACCAGTCCTAACACTAGCATCTTAATGATGAGCGCGGCAGCTGTTACTAGAATTTTTGAAAGTCTTTGGTATGACTCAGCCTGGGTTCAAACCCGCGACCTCCCGCATCCGAGGCGGACTCTCTACCAAGTAAACTTCGCATTGTGATTCGTTGATACGACATAATTCATGAAACAAAAATTTCAGATAATTTTTTAAATCAAAGATACATTATTTTATTGTTTGTCCATACCTACATTATACTTATGTTACTTCCATCCAGTATTCAAACACGTATGTTCCATTCAGTCTTTGATTTATTTGCACATTACGGCAACTCGTTATAACCATCTTTTTCTTCTTAACTTTCACTGCAAAATTTTGACGAAGTCAGTTTGATTATTTTGAGCAATAGCAACAATTTTTCGTTGTGTAGAATTAATTTTGTCCCCTATACCATTTTGCTTTACCTATATATTTATACCGGATAAAATTATCCAACTAAAGTATTTCTATTGAAGTCAACTTAGTAACAAATAGAAGTAATATATTATTGTAATTCGTAACAGATAATTACAAATTACTGCTTTTAGTAACACTTAGTTACTTTCAGTAACAATTACTTATGTTCAGTCACTTTATGCGACAAACAAAGACATTTGCCCAGTTAGTACACCTAAACAGTGTACTTATTGTCATGCGATAACATGAGATGTGGAATCTAATCCAACATTTCAATGTCAAAACCAAACACCTTAACGATACAGATGAATTTAACCCATCTAAAGCCGATGTACATGCAGGTCATTAATACCCCCTCATCATTAGCTGTGAAAATAAAATACAACAATAGTTACATGGAGAACAACAGCTCGAAATGAAACAATATTGCGGATAAAAGCCTTTCTAAAACTGACCAACCAATAAACACGAAATATACTTTCAAGATATGCAGATATAAACTTAAAGAAAGTTTATTTTACAATGTTGAGAAGAATATTAGACTAATTCTGTCAGAGTACATAAAGTATAAAGAGTTCGAAAAAAGATGATTTGTTTTAGCACTTATATAATCCCTCTGTTAAGACTAGAAATAAATGCAGGGGGGAACTAAAAGTATA